>CM022301.1:60281636-60786495 GCA_011799875.1 Thinopyrum elongatum | reverse complement strand
GGGCACAGTGGGTACTGGTGGGCTCGAGCGAGGTTGCGTCAGACGACGACTACTGCACATATTACTATAGCCGCCTTCCTATCCCAGAAGCGGACTGCGAGGATGGCAAGAGAAAGAACAGAAAGAAGAAAAGAAAGGGCCCATGAGCGCTTTGTTGCCGCCTGAGCATACAGTTTTCTTGCTGAGGCGGTTTGTTTTTGGGAGGGTTTTTTTGGGGCAATAAGCTTGCTTCTTCACAAGCGTATCCCCGCCCTTGAGGTGCTAAGTAGACTACGGGCGGCCGCAGGCGCAGTGTGGGTCTCCCCATACCCCCTCCTCAACTTTCCCGGTCTTCGGCTCCGAGCTGCTATTGAGGGCAGAAAGAAATGTCCCACGTACGCGTTCGGAGGCACGAGCCCCACCCCGCAATAATGTGCGGATTAGGTCCAAACTAATACGAATAAGATTACAGTCATCAACGCATTGCCCTGGGGTCCAAACTCCAATCGGGGACAGGAGGACATGTTGTTGTTTGCGAGGTCCGAATTTCATTTACATGGCCAATTCTGCATTCCATTTGGTGGGAATTTGATGATTTATAAACCGTCCCCCAACGAGCGAAGGTTCATGTTTGACATGATGAATCACATTCGTCCGACCTGTTCCCCATATACTTCTAAAATTCCTAGCCTATATGAGAATGGAAAACTGGAGAAGATTTTCGCATCGGGGATGAAGAATCACGAACAAAGAATTTTGTTTAGCATGTCCCAGAAAGAAGATACTTTTTTTCCATGTCGGAAACGAGGAGCACGACTGAAGTGGCTATACATACAAATCCATTTACGGATCTATATGCTCCGAATTGGAACTGGAAGTTCCAGAACTGGCGGCTGGTATACCACCATAATGAAATTGCACTTTTATTTTTAGTATCGGAAGGATTTTGTTGGCTTCACGGGAGGCTCGCGTAGTTTGTTACGTCAACTCCAAAAGGAAATAAGTTGCATTGGAATCGAGAGAAAGTTTCGTTCATAATTGCATAAAAGGAGTAAAAATAGTTTTGGTGCGGCGCGTCGAGGGTCAACCTTTGATATCGAATAACCTTTCGAGGCCTTCCCCAATGGATCTCTATCTCCTTTGAAACCAATAGAAGTTCAATGACCATCCCTGTCAAATAAAACCCAAGGTAGGATCGAGAGGAGAAGAATTAGGACTCTGTGCTGATCATAACCTCTCGATGGGAGAAGAAACCATTAGATTAGTGGAAAGAAGAAAGAATGGAAGAACCAGCCCCACTTACCAAAGAGAAGAAATGATGACCACTTTTTGTATTATCTCGAAAGATTTCATTGGATCTAGAAGTAATCACAACGTCAACTGTTCTTAGGAGATTCATGGTAGTTTTTGGAAACTAGAATTGATTAATGAGATCAACTCAATCTATAATTCGAGGAAAGTGACGGTGAGAAACTAAAGCTAGGCGCCGCTATTCGTCCCTCAGCCGTATTCTCATCTGGGAAAAGGTTATGGCTCGTTCTGGGAGGAGGTAAAGTCAGTAGTAGTGGTGGATGGCAGGTATGGAAGGATCCCGGCAAGTTCCTATCGAGATTACACACGGCCCTGCACCTGAAGCTGACTTTTGCTAGTAGTGAAGTGCGTTTTCACTTAGCTGGGAAAAAGTCCATAATCCGATTGACCTCGGGAGCCTGTCCACGGATCTGATTCAAAAGTATGATTCCCTAGTGCCAAAGTCTAAAGAAGCCATATGGCGCCAAGCATGGGGAGTCCAGCGGAGAAGAAAAACTCTATTTCGCTATGGGCCAAAAACTAGTGTTTTTTCGGATTTCTAGTCTAGTTTAAGTGAGCAGGCTAGAGAGTTCTCTTCCAGTATTTTAGCATGACTGTCGCTTGCTTGACTCGAACAAATAGCTTTTGTTTCCACAAGGCAGAGATCCATCCTCGAATGCAAAGACAAGAAGACGGATTCTGGATGGAAGGAAGGGTTCTCGTTATGGTTCTTCTGGTGCGCTACTTCCTTGTGCTGTGCCAGATTGGAATGGTTATCGGAATCCTGGTTGGTAGAAGGAAGCTCGGGTATATGCTTATTGTGAAAGCACTCGTTTGTCCGGCTCGTGAGTTGAAAGCACTCGTTTGTTCCGGCTCGTGAGGTGTCTGACGCATGCATAGAATCAAGATCTATTGAGACCAGGATTGTTGTTTCTTCCTCGAAACAAGAGATACGCTCTGGCTTATTGCATTCGACGGAGAACCTCACTATCAAATGCCCTGGATTGGATCTACTTACGATTTGAGAAACTGGCTCCAGAACCCTGTTTTTGATGCAGAACGGTGGTTCCTCTCTTTTTCGTGTGATTTCATCCATTAAATCAATGGAAAAGAGCACTTTATTCAGTGAATTGACACGTTCCTGATGCTTTACAGTAGCAGCAGTCTCGGTAGCAGAAGTAGATCGAGTGTTAGATACCGGGATCATATACCAATGACTATTTCAATTCATTCACATCTGCTCGTATCAATCAAAGTTTCCTATCAAGCAATCCCAGCAGCAATCAAGTTGGCACCCACTATATAAGATGCACTATTTCCTGATTTGTCCAAACCCAACTCGGCACTTTAGACCTGGCCTGGATCCCTCCCTTCTCCGACAATATATGCAACCTTAAAGAAAAGGACCACTCTCAGAACAGACCCTTCGGAAAGCCCACAACAAGCTACCCAGAAGAAATTGTATAACTGGCCAAAGTATTCACTTCAGTTCTTTGCAATAAGATCACAGTAGATACTGTTTAGAAGGTTCACTCTCTGTCTACAAAAAATAGATGTGTGCTTACTTCTTGGAGATTGACTCTGCCGGTAAGTGCACACCTCAGTAGTATCTCTATTAGACTTTATAGAGTATTTCCAATTGATAAATGATTGTTTTTAAGAACATTGGATATCAGTTACTTGTGTTTCAACATTAATAGCATTATGTGATGGATCATCGCCCTAACGGCGACAAGAATAGCTATCGACAATGACAAACCCAATGATACAAATTACTCAAATATAATCGTTTCCATAAAAATCTGCCATCATTTTTTAGTCATACTTGTCCCTTAGACGGACTCACTCTTGTCTTGCTCATTAAGAAGTGATAAGTGCCAGGAGTCTGCCTCTAGCATCAATACATGTCCTAGTACGAACAAAGAAGCGGTGCTGTCTCCTTAGCGTTAGCGGCCTTATGCCTATTCAGTATACGCCCGTGTCAATATGTCTAGACTTACCTATACCCAGCTTCCTTCTTCTTTGACTAGCTTGCTTCCCCTATCAAATAGAACGGGAATGACTGCGTGCTTGGCCATCGTTAGTAAGCCCGCGAGTAGGATAGGACCATCATCGAGCAAATGTTCCTTCAAAGGCGCGGAGCTGCTATGGCAGATTTTCATCCCGCAAGAGGATGCGCCTAACTAAAACGCGAAAGGCAGTGCAGCTCAATCCGTTGCTTTGCTTGTTGGGTCCACTTTTGAAAGTTTCTTTGTTGTAACATTAGTAGTTACTCACTGCATTAGTAGTTACTCACTGGGTGGGTGCACCAACGGCTTTTAGGAATTTGAGTTGCTCAATACGGACGGAAAGATCTTTCGTGAAATAAAAGAACGCAGCGGCAGGTTGATGAGGGGAAAGGAAACCAGATCTTTTTCTATGGTAGGCCTGGGTGGCCTAAGCGAAATCCCGAGATATGAAGGAGCCGATCAATCTACCCGCCCGAGGTAAGCTTGCTCCTCACTTGAGTTGAAGCTGCCTCCGCTCCCTGCCGTCATACGGATTGATTTACTTTATCTTGACATACGCTACGCATATATTTGCTAGAGATATCAATCGATATAGGAGCTTTCTGAAAATAGAAATAGATATATCCATGGTATTGAATGGACAAGAATTGAATGGGATTGTGGCACCCAGTGATACACTACGCCATGTTACGAACAAAGAAATGATCAAGAATTTCATTATGGCATGGCGATATGGCCATCGATTCGGTTATAGGAGTAGACGCGGCGGGCAATGGCAAATAGGAACATTTGGATGGACGACCTCCAGACACGAGTCACTACTTTAGAACTACGTTATCCTGGCGTCAGGTACACATCCGGGGTTGAAGAGGGACGCATATCCAATAAATGCGATCTAGATCCCTTAACTGATTAGCAGCATCTTCGCATTCCGAGCCGAGACTATTATGATTACCTACCGAATTGGAGGAATCAAAGATCCTTACTGAGGAAATTAACTGGCACTCTACTGATTGGACTTTACCGACTTCAGAAACCAGACAAGATCTATACCGAGGTGACCTATCAACCAGACGGACTTGAACAACTGACCTGCTTGCTATTGTTATTGCCGGGCCTCCAGACCATACCAATTCACCGAGTTAGAAACCGGACCAGAGCTATTAACCGACCCTTGACTGTGCTTTCCTGACTGACAGACCGGACAGACCAATCCAACGAACGATTTGCTAGCTTATCGAGCCGAGGAAGAGGAGACAGACGGATCCATATAAGGATACCAGCAACCCGAAGAGAAGAACCCCAGTTTATTAGAGAGATCCGTTCTATTCACTAGTTGGGTTTCTGTCTCGGCCTGGCATTGGAAAGAATAAGAAGTATAAGTAGCAGCTTCCTATTCCTTAGTGACTTTCCTGTAGTGTAGTTTTCAAACCAGTGCTTTTCTGGAATGGATAGAATTCCTCAACTCTAGGAAAACCTGGTATGACAAATTCCGTATAATATGCAAAATTCCGTTTCCGTATAAAATAAATAAGTAGACTAGCTCTGGACGGAAATCGAAACCCTGGAACAAAAAAGACAGGACAGGTATGAATCACTAAACCTGAGAGCTTCCTTCTCTTCTCCCAAAGCCAACTCTGGATTTTCTCCTTCCGGCAAAGTCAGAGTGATGCTATCTCTCCTCTCCCCGGCCCTCCGGATGAGAATGTCCAACATCCTCTTCTTGGATACCAGATTCCATCCTTATCCACCTGGTGAGAAGCTGGTAGAAGATCAAATTTCTTGGAATGAGTATCTTGAGGTGTTACGTAACTCATCCAGTCCAGAAATAGCTTGACCGTCCAATTTCGAAACGAATCAAGATACCTATCGTTCCGGTAGCTATGTAGCTATCTGTTCTTCCACTGGGAGAAGGTTTGATTGGGATTGTTTAAGCAATTCCCGTCATAAAAACAATGGATTGGCTAGTTTTATCGAGAGCAGAGGCGAAATATAGGCTTGTCACTCTGCGAATTGAGCTAGTTCCTATTGGATTTGCCAGCTACTTGTTTCATTGCGGCACATTTGAGCCGCTGATCCTACTCTGGAAAGTGAAATACCCACATGAATAGCAGGTCGAATTCCGGCATGGAATGATCCGCAGATAAGAAGATTTGTCCATCTTGGAGATGACATTAGTTGGAATATAGGCGGAACCACTCCAGTTGGGCATACTCTCTTCGCCCTAAAGAGAATTGCATTGAGTGGCTCTTTCTAAAAGGCGTGAATGCCAATCAAATCAACCCTATCCTGAGGAGAATAGAGATCCACCCACCCACCTTCTATATTCTCCCACCCGAGGAGACCACGCACGGCCGAGAAAGAAAAGGTGTCTCGTATTCAGCAGCTGCCTAAGTCCTAACGTTAGTGGAAAGAGTAGATAAGAAAGTTAAGCGTGGTAGCCCACAGACCAAATAGAGAAGTGATGTTTTGAAAGCTTCTTATTGAGTCTAATACTATCCTTTGAAATTTTGGTCCTCAGATCTGATACCATAACCAGCATCTACATGCTCATGCTGCAAACTATCACATAGGTCCTATTTCAGGTTCATTTACTTTCTCAAATAAGTAACTTTGTCTAATGTTCCCCGAAGAGTAGTTTAAAACAACCACCCCCTGATCGAAGGAATGGGTGTTCCTGAGGCTTATTCAAAGGGCTTTCTAGTGAGTTAATGGGGAATGAGGGTATCACCCATAACCAGTTTGAAGATGCAAAAATTCTGTTCTTGTCAAGGAGGGGATTAGCTACACAACCAAGGAAGGCCTTTTTAGTATTAATATTCTGACTGTCTTTCACTCTTGTCTAGATCTTGCTTTTGCTTAGAGGGCAGGCCAGGACAAAGCAAGAGCTTGAATGCGAGGGGCGCAGCGAATGTTTGCTTCGAAGGAGCCTGTGAGCCAGCGATAATTAGACCCGTTAGTTAGTAGGGAAAACTGAAGTAGGGACAACTTGAATACTCCGCCTGTGTCTAATCATCCACTCGACCAGCCAATGAAACGAATTGAGATGAAAGTGATCGAAAGTTATCTCCGTAGAAGGAGCTATGTTTGCGAAGGATCGAAGAGAGCGTTGAGGGCGCTAGCAACAGCGTGTTTGTTTCAACACAAGAAGGCGATCCAAGCTTTAAGAACTAATCGCAATCGTCCGTCCGACCGAATCACTCGTTTATGGCTCTGATTCCAAGTCAGGGTTTAAAACAGCGGTGACCCAGCTAGTTGAAAAGTTTTTACTTGGAACACCAGACATGAGAGCCAGCTACAGAGACAGCTAATGATATCAAAGTTGACGAAACAAGAGAGTTTCATTCAATTCTTTTCAGAGTGTACGCCTATGATCAAGAGTTCCTTATGTAAAGGATCTTTCCCTTCTCATATTCTATTCGAGAGTTCTCAGTATTTAGCAAAGCTGTTCCTATCTAACGGAGGGCTATTGGATCAAATGAAAAAACATTGTTGAGAAATAGTAGCCACCCGAAGTAGAGGGAATCCAACCTTGCCCAGTCGATGCTCAAGTGGCCCAAAGAAGCAATCTGAAAAGGGAAGAGCTTGTTCTGAAGGAACCGCACTCAAAGGTAATGTTTACTTTATCAAATCATTCTTACTCCTTGGTTACCCCTGATGAAACGAGCCTATTCATTTGACCATTCACTAGTTTGTAAACTGCGCCTACTTCATGCACAGAACTCCGCTCTACTGGAGGCTTGGCATGCTCGAAAAGAAAAAAAGCGGAGTCAATCTTTTCAAATTCCTTGCGAACAATACCGAAGACTTGCGGCGTGTAGTTGCTTGCGTGAGATTTCTCAAGATTGTAGAAAGGGGTTTTTAAAACAGGTTCCTTTCGTCTGAGAGGCTTTGCAATCCAACTCAGTCTCCTTTGTGTGCGCGCACACGCAAGCCAAGTTTCACTTTGAATACCCTTGCCTTCCTCTCCTTTCAGTAAGTTTGGTATTCTGTCTTGTGAGGTAGGAAAAGCCATCATGTGTAGGAGATCAACAAAGAGTGAATTGGTACATATGGACATAGTGAAAATAAGGAACTAGGGGAGTTACAGCATAGTGAATGTAAAGCTTACCTACCCGCCTATCCTGCATTGCTGACCTACCTGTACGAATGTGCTTAAACAGAGAATGAGGTGCCCTACCAAATATCCTGCTTGGGGCTCCCTACGAATAGAATTTAGGGAATCCCTGCAGTAAACGATGACATTATATGGGCAAGAGCTTTACTTGTACGTCACGGACTACTTTTCTCTCCGTTCAATAGTGAGTTGCCTGATAGATATCCTTCTTTGCTTCTTATCTCTTATCCATCGCTGCGCGCCTTGCTATTCTTTATTATATATCATATCATTTGTTCCATTCTCAATGGTTGGCCAGAGGCCAGGATGCTTTAGTTTATCGGATCGATCGCTGTGGTCAAGTGCGCTGGTCTCTTTCCCAAGTCGCAGGGGTACGGATACCAGAAGTAGATCCAGCAGGAGGTGGTAGCCATTCTTATTGAGAAAGATAAAGAAAGCCGCTTCGTTCCCTTGTTTACTGAACTCTTTTCGGGAGATAGGTCTACCGTTGCAAACTCATTTGCTTGTAAATTCATTGTGTAAAATAACTCGTAAATTCATTGTGCCAGAATTGATCATCTAACTAGAACTAGTACTAGATATGAGCGTTATTTCTGCGGGTTGCTAGTAGTTTGTTTCATTATCCCTCCCCGTCGTCCTCGATGATGAACGTTTGGGGCAATTCCCCATTACGAACCCTTCTCTCGGCCTTGATCCAATCTACCATGCGAAAGTAGTACCTAGAGCTGTCTCCATAACGAGCAAGCCCTTCATGCACCACCCATAACTTTGCGTGGTCATTGAGATCTTCTTCTTTATGGAGGAGGGTCGCCGCGGCGAGATCTTGGGTGCTTTCCTCTGCAAAGATCATAAGATCAGATGGAGTTGGATTGATTTCTCGCATCTACTAGATCAGAGATCAGAGTCAGGGGAGCTCTCGTAAGTGAGCCTAAGTAAGTAGTGTGGTTCGAGCGGATCAGTCACCGCTGAGTTCTGCTTTCCTCGCAGAGTTGGTTTTAGCCGGAACCGCGCTCTTGCCTTCTTCTTGTGCCCCTTGATTATTGATCTGAATTCAAGTTAGATTAGAGAATACCGGTGCCTTTTGATCCACCCTTAGGTTTGAAAACTGTGGAGGTTCAGTTACAAAATGCAGTTTATGAGGCTGCTTTGTATGCCAGTGTGCAGGAAGGAGAGTTGGAAGATATACCTAGATCCCCCAATAGAGAAAAGAGCGAGCAGGTTACCTACTCTTGTGGTGGATGGCGGCACTAGAAGTTGATGCTTTTTATGGACGGACATAGAAATTCGATTTCCAATAGAGCTGCAAACGCTACTGTAAGCCGAAGACGAATGCTGGCCAAAAGTAAGCAAAGCAGGAGAGGCTTCGTTTCCTTCAGTTGGTCAACCAACAGGTCTCCTCACTCTAGCATTTCTTCTTTGTTCGGTCGCAAGGCAGGGAAATGGAGGATTTGTTTCTGCTCTGTCCTTTACCGCATCGATGGATTCAATTTCAGTGGATAGAGCTCAACCTGTTGCCATCGTCATTTCAATCACAATTCACTTGGTAGGTAGACGCTTGTTCCGACCTCCATAGTGGCACTTTGACCTTTTCTCAACAACATCTACTTCTAATCTGCTTGAACGGCCCTCTTGTCATTTGACCCAGAATTGAACGAGATGACACCCACCAATATCTTCCAACACAGGATCTCCCTTACAGGGCCGTCCTTCTCTCTTTCTTCCCAAGAACATCGGGGGTCTGTTCTCTGAACGAGTCAGCACCAGCCCCGTTACCAATACGGGGATCTCGGCCATGAGAACTTGTCTCTTGAATTGCATCCCCCCCTAGGCCGACCAGCTAAGTAGGACCCACTTAGCAAAACAGGTCTATAGGGCGCTAGGGAAGGGGTATAGAATGGTACTTGAATCTATCTATAGACATAGGATCCCCCAGCCACTGGAATCCATTGGTTTCTGTCTCAATTCGTCATTTGAACTGAAACTAACCACGAAGGGAAAAGAAAAGAAGGATTCTAGTTTGCCACTACTTGGACTCAACTTGGACTTTCGGAGGAGAAAACCATTTCCATTAATATATGACTCAGTCATAGCCAAGAGATCATCATTCTAATAACAAGGATCTAGTTTATATATCTCGAATTGGGTTCCATAAGATGCCAAAATAGTGGAAGTACCATCACGTCTACCTAAAGCAAATGGTTTCTATAGATTGAGAAATGGTTTCTATAGAATGAGATATAGTCGAATGTACCTTGAATACTTCACGTGCATTCTTCGCTTATAAATTTAGCCAAGATCCAAACATCTCAATCTCTTCATACGTTCTTCCTGTTGAACTCTTCTTTTCGCTCAACAAATGCAAGTTCGTCAGGGTTTGGTTACTAGTTTTCTTGGAAGGGTTTTCTCCCTTGATCTTTTCCCTTGTTTTATGATTGGAATGAAAGTAGGATTGTTTATCCAATCCAAACTATTTATTGAGGGAAAGTAAGATCAATAGTTGGCCCTATTGTCTGTGCTCTGTTCTGTTAAGGATTTCTGTATTGGAAACATAGGCATCCTGCTATTCCCTGCTCTAGTTTCAGTTCAGTCATAAACCTATTGCCCGGGTCCTTTGATACTTGATTTCCTGGGTCAAAGGTACCTAGATTCCCCTTTGGCTTGATCTTACCTTGGATTTCTGATTGGAATACAGATTGGATAAACAAGAGGAACTTGGAAAAGAGGGTTGGCCAAAGCATAACGATAGTGCATTCAATCGATTCCACTCTAGTTTTTCATATCTTTTCCCTCAATAAATAGTTTATATATGAAAGAAAGTGCCAACTTATTGTTCTTGGAATGCTGATTTCCATGGATTTCTTCTTGGCATATCCCCCCTGATTTGATGACCTGGCTAAAACACCTATTCCTTTTTTCTGGAATTGCTGCCGAAAGCCTGTTTGCAGCATCCATAGCAATACGTGTTAGTACTCAATTTCTTTGATTTTCATTTGATGAAGTGAAGACACTTATCTATATACCATTTCTAGAGTGTAGAGTAATCTTGCAATGCGGCATGAATTGGATGACTTAATAGTTTTCTGCAGTTTAGTACTAACATGCCTGTGTGGTGAACTAACTACCTTGGGAAGCAACAAATATGCCCCCAATCACGCTGCCTATGTGAACAAATTCTAAAACTTTGCATAAGCAGCTTAATTAAGTAGAAAAACCTAATCGATAGCCTACTACTTATACTTCTTACTTTCACTTTGATTTATACTTTGACTTTCGATACCTCTCCCCTAGTGTACTCGAGAGCTTGAAGGGGAAGACAGACTAGAAGACTTCCACACCATAACTTCCTTCCTTGGCTGACTGCCTGGCCTTCAAGAAACTCGAAAAACTGTAATAACTCACTTCACTATGATAACTATCTTTCGAACAGGACTACTACTTAAAGGCTAAAAAGACCTACCACGACTGGCTCACTTGCTTGAAGGACTAATGAAAACACGTCGAACTAGCTAAAAGGACGTAAGCTAACAGCGAAACTCAAACAAAAACGGATGCTGACTCCGATATAGATATTGAGGATTTTCTACAAGCCGCCGCCTCACCCTGCTCGCTTACTTCCCACATGCTTGCTTAACTCACTATCTTTTGGGGTAATACACTGTATAGATAGGAAAGAGGTAAATGAAAGAAAAAGAAGATAGAAATGAATTGATAGAGTCAGATGATGTCACTAGCTTCAATGAAAGGACTAACGAGAACTTTGAAAGTTCTTCCTATCAGCATTAGTCAGCTTTCGAGTCCTTCAAGCGAGTGCCGCAGGGAAAGGAAGAGTATTTCATCATGGCCATTTATTAGGACTTATTGGATAAGTTAGGACAGTTTCTCTAAGGCCAGCTGTTGAGTTAGTCGGTTCATAGGTTGTCGTAAAATATGGGTGTAGGAAGCCTGGACTCTGATTACCGATTATGAAAGCGAGGACTCTTTTTCTCTCTCCCCATTAACGGAAAACTATCTTAACCTCCTTCAGCAAGTTCGTTATCTACAAGTAAGTTAGAGAATTCCTGTTGTCAAGCTAGTTATCTTATACAAGACTTTTCTATAAGGCCTGCAAGCAGGTTCAGGTGGAAGCAGGAAAGTAACACCACCTGGTTTTAGACCGGGTGTAACTCTTTCTCTTTTGCCCTTTATGCCAGCCTGTTCCCTAAGTAGGATAAGTTCATTGTGTTATTACAGGTAGTATTGCTCTCAAAGCTAGGAAGGAAAGGTAAGGAGCAAGCTTATTTACTAAGATCCTAGCGAGTGGAATACTTTGAACGAGCAGGGGAGCGAGCGGAGTACTTTACGCAAGTAGTGGTTTACCAGGAACTCGTATAAGAGCTAGTCATATAGTCCTTGAAGCATTATTCCTTTTATCGGTATGGCTGTTAGCAAGGAGTTTGAAGCTTTAGTACTTTCAGCTTTCCTGTTTTAGCTAGGAATGAAGTTGGTTCAGAGGTGTCAAGTAGAGAGGTTAGATCTTCTCTTCCTTCTCATACTGCGAGTAATATCTCTACTACACTTTCCACTTTATGTTGATCAGTTTGAGCATGAGCAGCTCGTTCAGGAGCAGCCGCCCGTGGAACTCTTGTTTTGAGGAAGCAATGAACATTGTCTTTTTCCATTCTCAATAAATGAGGAAGGAGGGGTGAGGTCCTCACTTGCGAGTGAGGCAAGGCTTTCTTTTATAATACATCCTACCCGATTTTGGTTGACGATTGCGTTCTATTCCAATTATTCACTTGTTTTTCTTGTCACTGTGGCGAGACCAGATGAGAGAGAGAACTATTTTCCATTTCCAGACAGACCCCGAGCCGAGGTTGGAACAATTCTTTATTTTCTTGTTGGTTCCTTCTTTATTATTTATTCCAAGTTTTTCTCTTCCATTCGGTTCATTAGCTTTAGGAAAAATAGAAGCTGCGGAAATGCTCGCTTCTAAAAGGCTTAAAGGCTCTGATCAAGGCAATGAACATTTTGCACTTGGAAACTAATAAGAAAGGAATTCAAATCATAGTTCAATACAGACTTTTTCTCTTTTAAGAAGGGTGAAACTTTCCTTCCAATACTTGTGCGCTCTACCCATCTCTACTGAACAAACCCACTACACATCGAGTGGCAGGGTATGTGTGTAGGCCTTTTCAAGGACATTCGAAACAACATGTCGATAAATTGCTATAGAAAGTGGGGCTAGATCGAGAGTTCTGACCTTTTCGTGGGTTGGGTGATCTTCAAACTCTTGTTTTTCTAGCGAAAGAACGCCCTTCTGAGCGATGATCTCCTACAAGCGAGTATAGTAAGGTTGACTTCAATTGAGACAGAAATGTCACTGGTCAGCTCCTTAGCGTGACAATTAACACCACTTTCTTATTACCTAAGAGATTAGATAAGGGAAGAAGGCAGGCCAAAGCTTATAGATTCGGAGATCGTACTTCTAACGCTTTGACTGAGTCTGAGTCAGTCACGGCCGCGCGCGCTCCAGTAGTGGCGGGGCGACGCCAAGCCGTTCGTGGGGGTACTCTGGATAGAGAAGGGCAGCAGACGCCAGCGCGTCGGGTAGATGGAAAAGAGGAGGAGCAATGTGCAGTGGGTGTTGATGTTGTGACAGATAAGGCCATAACATATGGGGGCACGCACGCATGCGGTGGGCAGCCAGCTAGATTTGACCGACCGGAAGCTGCTGGATCATGACAATTTCTTTTTGGTACCCCACCTACTTGCTGTCACAAAATAAATGTCTCGATTTTAGTATAAATATATATTAATGCCTAGCACATCTTATGAATAATTAAAATTCAGAAAAATGTTGAAAAGAAATTCTTAAGGGAGAAGATATTTAGGGCTCAAAGGTATTTGCTGACCATCAACATATTCCTCTACTCTGGATGTCATGGATGTCTTGGTGAGATTAAGAGGAGAGAGGGAGAGATGAAGAGTAGAGAGAGTGCGACAACGGTGCATCTTGCTCACGTCCTGTTTCACCCCGCACGGCAGCTGGGAGGGGGGCTCTCCCATCCGTTGTACCATATATCCCGCAACTCTGCGTATCCTAATCCTGATCCCCATCGTGGCCCGTTGATAATGTCCATGGAAGTGGTCATGTTGGTGCGGAGGGTGTGCTCTTATTACTGGCGGCAATATGTCAATAAAAGAGCGTCAACCACTGTAAACTCTTTACTTTCTGGCCATCATATTTTTGAAGTGGGAATGTATAAATAGTAATTAATGTTAATAGGGATTGGGAGATATAGGAATTAATATATGATCTATTTGAAGCTACTACAGATATGCGAATGATGCATAATTACGTATACATAGAAGGGTCGATAAATGTTTAGATTTATGTAATTATTTCAACGCAGGGTTGTTGAATATCAACTACTTATTACACGTAGTCTAAATTTCTTTAGAGCGAGTCGAAGGAGTGGATTTTAGTAGCAGAGAGGATTACAAACATTTGAAATACAGCGGGATCTTCATAAAGTGGATCCTTATGAGTCTTGCAATGAAAAATCATATTATTCATACTGACAGGTAAACACTCGAATACCACATGAACTCTCAGATTTATTTGATACCGTTGCAACGCACGGGTTTTTTTTGCTAGTATTTCTTAATCACTAGTAGAAGACAAACGAAATTAACATTCTATGATTAATCTCCTGTACACGGATGCATGCATGCTCCATGGTGCTGCCGCTGCATGTGCCTGCGCAGCCAACTGTGACATCGCGTGCTGTTGCCGCCGCTGCGATGGCCATCTGCGTCTCGTGCCTCATCGTCGTGATGGTCGCCGTCTAGTTGTTGGCCTGCAATCACGGATGACGGATGGAGAGCCGCGAGACATGAGGCCGCTGCTTCGTCTCGCACGGAAGTGCGCTTCTCCATTGCGTGTAACCGCTGTTTTCTTGGCCGAATTACTCTCTAGGCAGAGACTATGTGCTGATAACGTATTGTATTATTAAAGTAAAAGAGATAAAGAAGAGACATAAATGATTCTCTTATTATACTGCGATGTGGGAGACCCATTTGTATACAGGCTGAAGGGATGTGTTGGAGAGACACCTCTTCCTAACAGACACCTCCTGGGAGGCATCCCTCGCATACAATTGATCACATGTTTTATTTCTTAACAGTTTTGTTTTTGTTTTTTCTTGTTTCTTCACCGGTTTCCCTCGTTCCTTTCTCTAGTTTTTTTTTCTTTTATTTTTTTCGGGTTTCTTTGTTTCTTTTTCGCTCTTCACTTGCCTTTATATGTTCTTTCTTATTTATTCTCTAGCCTGAAGCGTCTATAGTTATTGGCCAGCCCATTCACGCATACTTAAAGAAATAGACTAGGGAAAAAGAGCACGCGTGATCGATCCTGGATCTCCTGGTTTTTTTTTCTCAAGTACGCTAGGTTGCGTATCATTGCATTGGTAGAGGGTAGAAGTATAAGGGGGCCACTCTCAAGCTATGTACACTGGGAGGCGTAGTCGAGAGCGCGGGTGAGCAGAGAAAACAAGTGGGGTTGCTCAGCCCCAACGACAGGCTAGATTACTAGGAGGATCTCGCTCAGACCTTTCGCGCTGGCCACAGCCCAAAGGCACGCTTCCTCCTTGATGTTAGCGATCATGGTGTCGTGAGAGGGTTGGATCCCATCGAAGATGCCAGTGTTGCGATGCTTCCATAGGGACCAGGTGACTAGGGCGGCTAGGGGGGGAAAAGACCCTTCCGAAGGCTTGGTGGCGTTGCGTCGGCGGCCATGGCGAGCCAGGAAAAGTAGCCTAGCAATCAGTCCGGAACCGGGGCCATGGCCCGTGTCCAGGATAGGACCTCATGCGAGGTGATTTGGATCTCCTGGTTGCAGCATAGCGCTGCTAGTCACTGGGCCACCAGTCGATTCATGCTAAATTAGTAGGTCGCGACCTTGTTAAAGCAAAAGAGCCGGCTTTTCACAGTTTTTAGGATTTTTTTTGTTTTTGTTTTTTCGTGTTTCTTGATCGGTTTTTCTCATGCCTTTCTCTATTTTTGTTGTTCCATTTTTCTTTGTTTTTTTTGTTTTCCTTGTTCCTTTCTCGTTCTTCACTAGCTTTTATTTTTTTTCATTTTTCTTCGGTTTTGTTTGTTTTTTTCTCTTTTTCATTGGTTTTCTTTTGTTTTCTCTCGTGTTTTCATTGTTTTTCCATACACATTTTGGTATATATCTACTACATTTTTAATACATGTTAATATTTCTAAACTAAAAGATCAACATTTACTGAATACATGGTCAACATTTTTTTACATACAGTTACATTGTTGTCAGATGGTTGATTAACATTTAAAATATATATATTAAAGGTCAAGATTAACATATACAATATGTTCAAATCCTTGATTAACATTTACAAATACAAGCTTAACATTTTTTCAATAATACATGGTGAAATTTTTTATACACATTAACTTTTTTTTCAGTGATTGATTATTTTTTTTCAAACTAGATTACCATTTTATAATACATAGTCAACAATTTTTTTATTATAACATTTATTCAAATACTTGATTAACATTTTTCAAATGCAAGTTTAACAATTTTCGAATACATGGTCAATATTTTTTCTATACACAATTAATTTTTTGAAAATGTTAATTATCATTTTTCAAATAAAAGTTTAACATTTTAATACATGGTCAACATTTTTCTATATATATTGAACATTTTTCATATGCTTGATTAATAATTGTTTAAATACAAGTTTTTTTTCAAGTACTGGATTAACATTTTTATGCATAGTAAACATTTTTTCTATATAATGTTTTTCAAATGCTTGATTAACATTTTTCAAATACAAGTTTAACATTTTTCGAATACATGGTCAACATTTTTTCAATACACATTTATCATTTTTTTAAATGTTGATTATCATTTTTCAAATACAAGTTTAACATTTTTTCATACATGGTCAACATTTTTCTATACATATTGAATATTTTTCATATGCTTGATTAATATTTTATAAATACAAGTTTATTTTTTTTCCAAATGCTTGGATTAACATTTTTTAAATACATGATAATCTTTTTTCACACACATTATATATTTTTTGTATACATGAGAAACATTTTCTCTATGTACATTTAACATGTTTCAAATGCTTGAAAAACATTTTTTAAATTTTTAATATAAAGTGTTTCTTGTAATATACCCCCCGTCCCAAAATAAGTGTCTCAACTTAGTATAACTTTGTACTAAAATTAGTACAAAGTTAAGACACTTATTTTGGGACGGAGGGAGTATTTATTTAGAATATTTTGAAGTATAATGAAAGAAAAAAATGAAAAAAAAACGTGAAAACTGGTGACGATGTTCAGGACTAGGGGGGTGCTAACCACATGCCCCCCTCCCCCCCCATCATGGGCCGAGGACCCCCAGCAACCAACTAGTGGGCCACGTTCGCCCTGCCCCACGACGTACTCCAGACAGAATCCTCCGAAGACTTGGCGCATACTCCATGACACACTTGAATTATCCACATGTTTATACCTACATGTAACCCTAGGTACCCCCGGTGCCTATATAAGCCGAGGGTTTAGACCGTAGGGTTAGATTCATTCACATACGATCTCGAGATAGATCATCATGTACTTTGTACCTCATCCAAAATCAATACAACAGAAGGAGGACGTAGGGGTTTACCTCTTCAAGAGGGCCCGAATCTGGGTAAAATACCGTGTCCCTCTTTATCTTGTTACAATCCAGCCAAGATCACCAGCTCGGGACCCCTACCCCAGATCTGCCGGATTCAACACCGACATTGGTGGCCCATGCAGGTCCCTCTGCATGGGCAAATCGGCTTGATGGCGTCATTGTTCGACGATCAGATCTGCGCCGGTGTAGATTCTATGCCAGGGCGCCCAAATCTCGGTTCAACCGAAACACCAGAGAACGTTGAAGCCCCAACCACTCGTCGGGACATCGATCTAGATGACCCAAACTCTATAGGTACACCCTCTACACTTACATTAGATCTGGTCGAGGAACCACAAACGAACATCGCCCAAGTGCCGGTTTCACACCACACGCGGGGTGGAATTGACACTTCACCGGACCAAGCTTGGAGCTCGGATCCGAAGATTTACAACGATGGACATGATGTTTCTAGCCATGGAGGATTTACTGCTAGTAGTAATAAAATAAATAATTAAAATAAGACAAACTAAATATTTATAGTGATGTTTGGTCATATTCAGAACACAATTAAACAAGCTACTATCCACCCACATATATATCTGTTATTGAACCATGGATCAAATTAGAATTAGAATTGCCCTAATATTCCTGTATATAAGTGGTGATTGTCCTCAAAGAACTGAGCACTTTATTCTCTCAACTATTCAGCGAGTGTAGGCTCCATCACGAACAACTTAAATTAGATACATTTGAGCCCTCAACTTCTGGCATTTTGAAAAAAATTGTTCATGAAAGTGGCTTTAACTATTACAATGATAGTTTTATCTCATGTGGTGCCTAGATAAAAGTTACCTTCAAACATCATTTCACTGGATATTTTTTATCTTATTTACCAAAATTCTAAATTATTAAATGGCAAATATAATGACAAGAAATTTAGATAAATAAAAAACTGGAGATTTAGTGAAAACCACATATGAGTTTCTTCTTAAAATTGCACGTCTTTTATACTTTTGAAGGTTTTAAGAACATATGGTTTTTTAATATGGAAAATAGTTTTAAAACTTAAAGTTGTGATGTGTCTTACACAAAGGTGTCATACCAGTCAAAATGTTTAAACGGTGAAACACACTAGAGGGAACAAATGTAGAGAGTATTTGGAGTTCATTGATAAAATTATCCGGTGTAATAACTGGAGGACCAAATCGAGAACCAAACAAATAGTATAGAGACCCCAAAAAATATTTGTGCTAAGAAATCACTTTCTTTACCATTTTTTTTTTAATATTTGGGATTTCAAAAGATTTTCTAGAGTGTTTGATGTACTAGCTAGGTCCACATAACAACATGATGTGAGAGCAACCAATGTTATATCCATCTTTCTGTATCCATTAGTTGGGCCATATTTATTTAAAAAATATAATGCACAATAAAAATCATATTGAGGTATTTAATGGCATAAGAAAATTATACCCCGTTCCATAATGTAGTGTGAATTGGTTTTTATCAAAAGTCAAGTTTCATAAAGTTTGACCAATATATGCAATATCAAATATATACAATATGGAAATACATTTCTTGATCTAATGCTAACGAATTGGTATTGTAGACGTGGAAAATTCTTTTCTATAAACTTGCACCCAAGAGGCCATTAATGAATTTGCTTTCTCATGATATTAAATTTAGCAATGACAATAGAATATCAAAAACATTATTCCTTTGTCCAACATTTCATCAGAACAATAAAGGCGGTGCCCTCCCAAAAGTGCAGAAGTTCACCCAAGATAACTAGGCTTTTGAATTTAGTATGTCACAAATCCTTTCACACTCAATTGTATGTAGCCACCCCTAGCCCAGCCCAGCCGATCAGGAGTGTCAGGTAAGGTCACTCTGCATCTGTTCCCTAAAAAAAAAAAAAAGGTCACTCTGTATCCAAAAATCCGTCCTGACCAAACTCACAGCTGAACCCCGGCAGAATACATTCATATACGCCAGCGGTTGCATACATATACTTAAACAGCAGTAACAATTTCATCAACATCAATTATACCGAAGCTGGATCATATAACTCCGTCATGTCTGATAACCACACTGCAGGGAAACGTCCAATACATCAAAGACGACCACAGTCCACTTCCCTCAAAAAAAAAAAAAAAGACGACCACAGTCCACGCTAACTAGTAGTATAGCCCATATTATACAAACTAGCGGGCGAAAGGCGCGGCGTGCCGCCGCGCGAGCGAAGAAGCCTGTGTGTGTTTCTTTGTTGGAAAACGATTAAAATCTACCGACTGATTTTCTGGCGATTTAAGCCGTGCCCGTCGCGCGCCACGCGTCCTTAACGGGACCACCCACCGCCCACGCCTTATCCTTTCTTCTCGTCGTCGTCTTCTCTCCTCCACCAAATCAGCCGATCCCCTTCTCTTCATCAAATCGCCTCTGCTTCTCGCACCTTGCTCTCACCCCTACCTTCGAAGAGTCCCCTCTCTCTATCTTCTTCCCACTGGAGCAGCGTCGGCGGCAGCCCCGGTGCACCGGTGTGCTGACCCCTTGCAGCAGGTAGGTCGCAGCAGTTCTTGCAGCACTGGTTGGCCGTGGATCTCCTCAGGGGCGCCGACGCTCGTGGTGCTGCAAAGCGGCGTCCGGTGCGACACGCTCGTGGTGCTTCATCGGCGTCCCGACGCGACGTGCTCCGCTCGCGGTGCTGCAGTGAAGTGCACGGGGCTGCAATGGAGCGCCGCGCGGGGTCGTTGAGCTCCGACGGGGCTGCAATAAAGCGCGCCGGAGTTGCAATGAAGCGCGCATGGGGTCGTTGAAGCTCGTCAGGGGTTGCAATGGAGCGCCGTCGGGGATTGCAATGGAGCGCCACCGGAGTTGCATTGGAGCGCCGCACTGTGCTGCCATGGAAGCTGCTTCGTTGGAGCTTTTTTGGCGCAGTCGACGTTGCCATTTTTCTGAGCAGCAACTGGATGGCTCCCGGTGCTGTGACCGGCGGTCGCCGGCGGCTCCGGATGGGTTACTGTGACCAAGGATCAACACTCCGGCGATGGGCGCTGCTACCGGGGCTACTACTCCGACAAAGTGAGCACTGCCAGGCGGGATGAGAGGGCAGTACAAGCGAGAGGATGAAGACGCGCTCTGTATTGCTGCGAGCATGCATCGAACGGCTAGGCGCACTAGATCGGACGGCTATCCAGGCGGTTGATCTTTTTCTAAGATCAACCGGCTGATTTGTTGTTTGTCTTCAGGGAAACAAGAGGGTTAGCTGTTTGGGAGTAGAACTTCAGACGTGGAATCTTTTGTTTATCTAGCAACCCCATGCAAACTCTGGGTGTGAGGAGGGGCGTGTGTGTGCATAATCAAATAAAAACTATAATTATATGTGGCCGTAGGGCTCTCTGAATCAATTATTTCATGAAGAAATTGATCTCTCGTTGCATAGCGCAAATAATAGTTGTGGTCTGCCTTAGTGAGTGTACATGACGATGTGTTCTAACCAGTTGAACTATCATTTGTAACTCCGGCAGCTTATAAGTAATTTGCTTTGTTTTCATATTTAAAATTTATTGGCAACTTTTGGCTCGTATAGTGGATACTTACAACCATATTATGGTGATCTAGCTGAACACAAAGAAATAGTGGGCAAACATTGGATTCACTAAGCTGTCACGTGAGCAGAGAGATCTTATTACAGTCTGAAGTTCCTCGGTTTGAGATAGCACAAAAGAATAACGTCAGTAGATTAAAAGGGGACGATACATTTTTACAAAGAAGACAACGTCATCTTCAATCAGTGGGGGTATGATATACTTGAAATGTGCTGTAATCCTTATGGAGGTTAGGCCTCTTTTTTATTTGCCACTTTTTGGGGGGAATAGCTCCTTTGCAACAGATCTGCATATTATCCAGTAACATGTCAGTATTTGGGTATTCCATTAGTGGTTGTAAGTGCTGACCCTTTCTTTGATTTGGAATCTACGGATAGATCATCAGTTTCTGACCTCTTCTTTCCCTGGGAAGCAGCTATGCCGTCCGATTTCTGAAAATGTTAACTATAGTGCAAGACAACAAAATTTTGGACCGATGCAATGTATGAAAATATAATTTAATTCTCCGTACCTTGTTCTGTTCTAACTCCAACAGTGCACTTTCAAGTGGAGTATGCTTGGGAGACGATGGAGTCGCAAGTGTATTTTCATCAGCTGTTTTGCTTGCCATTGGTATGGAGGACCAAGATTGTGGATGCAGAGGCAGTGGTGCTTCACTATGGAGATGTTGTGTTGATTGCACTTGAAAATAGTAGAAATCAACATCCAGCGATCTGTCATTCAGAGTGACTGTCACAATAAATTTCTTCTCAGGGTGTCTCTCTTAGGCGGTATATACCCTATCCGTCCTACCGCATGAGCAACATCACAATCAACGCTTTTCGCAGTTAATATATCGCCTTGCGCTCCAAAGAATGCAGACTATGCAAATATTGGATCCGCTTGTTCCTCAGTGTCTGTCTATTGCAGCCACTGATATTCTATACCTATTGACAAAAGAAAAATGTGGCCAGTTAATCAATCCTGATGTATTTTCGGTCTAGAACATAATGTAGCAAGAGAGCACCTTGGCCAAGGTGATGTATCAGGGACGTCCGTGTGGGCATGCTCCGGACCGGTGAGTCATGTGCTTTCACTGCTTAGCACTCCGGGAGGTCGCCCACGTCCTGACATGTTGTCGGTGAGGCAAAATCCTCCTATTATCTTTCTAATTTTGCTGAGGTTGACACCAAAGGTATTGATTGAATTGGTTCTGTTTGGGTGGATAAACCATCAAGCTTCAATCTACTCCCTACGTCCTGGTTTATTAGGGCCCCTCTTATTTTGGGCTAAAGTTTGACCTAAAAATATAACTAACAAAATGTAATCTATATGTCATAAAAGTTTTATTGTCCAAAAGCTCTTTCAAATACAAATCCAACAGTATAATTTTTTATAGCATATACTTTATATTTTAGTAGTCTATACATGGTCAAAGTCTAGCCCAAAATACGTAGGGACCCAATAAACCCGGACAGAGGTAGTAGATAACATCTCCTGGGATGGATAAATGTAATTGTCCTTTGATGGTGCAACATATAGCTTTATTGATCTTACATACTTTGGTATTCACAGTATCGTACGTTGCCATCTAACCATCTAAATAAGAAGTACTATCTCTGTTCCTAAATATTTGTCTTTCTAGAGATTTCAACAAGTGACTACATACAGAGCAAAATGAGTGAATCTACACTTTAAAATATGTTTACATACATTCACATGCGGCAGTCCATTTGAAATCTATAAAAAGACAAATATTTAGGAACGAAGGGAGTATATATCAATTTTCTGTACAGCTAAACTTCAAAAAGGGGGATTTGAATCAACTTAGCACATCAACACAGGGATCTACATGAATGAAAGTAACACATCAAATAAAAGAAATCGGGAGAAAGAGAGAGAGCATGATGTGCCAGCTCAATCTTTCGAAAGTGCTCATATGGGTAAAGTGTGCGTGAGTGTGTTCATAGGAGTGAGTGTAAGTGCGTATGTATGCGCATCCTGCATCTGTACTGTGTTAAAAAAATTATGTGACCACTTCGTCAATCTTAAGATGATGTCGGCTCAGTCACTCAAAGATGCTCATAGGGATAGGATGTGCGTGGGTGCGTTCATAGGAGTGAATGTATGTGCGTATGTATGAGCGTCTGCGTCTGTGTTAAAAAAGAGGAAGAAAGTGAGAGAGTCTATTAAATCAAAGCGGCGTAGAAAATAACCACACATGATAATTTGTCAATGACCAGTAGTAATGAAAAGTGAAAACAATAAAGGAGGAACACAACCATGGACACGTGTCAGTCCGAGAGAGAACACGCCCAAGCACTTGAAACGCATAGAATTGGCAATAGCTTAGCCTCTTTTATACTTGTACTAGCAGGCAGAGGCGCGGCGACACGCCGCGCCCGTCGAAAGCTTGTGCAGGCATCTATGTTGTATTTTTTAAAATAAGAGAAAAGACATCACTCAGTTTGAGGGGCGAGCTCGTGGTATGGGAGCTCTAGTTTGTTTGCTGACAGTAAATGTGGCAATAAATAACAATCAAATGGAAGAACTGAATTAATACCTGCCTAAAGCTTCATCTTCGGTTTGTACATCTAGCTGAAAGTAAAAGCATCAACTCCGGGGTGAAACAAAGGAAAGGGAAGAACTGAAATAAACCTTGCATAAATCATTGTTCCAGTACTACTTATTTTGTATAATCTTTGAGTTCCGCAGCTACAAACCAAGGCAACATTTACCCTCCAACAGTTCAATTTTACATTAACAAACGAAAAAAGGTATCACAGGTGCTATAAGTCGAGCGTAGAGAGATCTAAGAACTCCAGCTTTGTAGTAAAGTGAGTTTCACCAGTAAACCATGACTAATGGAAAGCAGTTCACGGTTGATCAAAGAGAATGTGCATAAACCCCAGGAATAGCATTCCTTGGTCAGCACCACCTGGTGTATCAATTAGATCGACCCATTGACATATAATCACCCTCTATGTTAATTTCTCTATGACCCATCTGCCATCTCTTAGAGCATCTTCTCCACATAACTTAGAAACATTAAGTATGTCTTTCTCACTTTTGATCGAATAAGTACAACTACTCTAGGCATACGAAGCTATATTCACATACTTTATTTCCAAAACATGCACTGGTGTGGGAAATGATTATTAGATATCTCTGTAAAGTTGGTCTGATGCAGATGTACACTGAATAAGGAGAATAAAATATTGAAACTTACATGTAAAGGAAGTGCTTCAAATAACTAAACATAAAATTGAGTATACTTGAAACTGAAACTACAGTGCAACTTTCCCTTCTCTTACAGGCAGCCGGTGCTTCTTGATACACTATGTTTCTATTGTGTGCTGCTGTTGTTGTGCCCTTTTCATGTACTGCAGGTATATATCTTCATTTCTGTTCATGATGTAGACACCTATCCTACCTTACTTCTATCAAATTCTTCAGCAACTCCAGAAACTGTAGAAAGAACAGAGGCATCAGAATAGGATAAAATGTTCGTAAAGAGTAAACATACAACTACAGTGAATAAAGCTATCATACGAATTATTTTGGAAGGAACTAAACATATCAGGGTACACAATCGCGAATTATGTTGGAAGGAGAATGATGAAATACCTACTTTGGCCGATATATAATCTGAATATGGTAACTAACTCTTTCAGCAGATAATACATATTAAGAAGAAACCTAGTGGGAAATCAAGTACCAAAAACCTTTGACTAAAACTCAGTTGATAAAACCATGAAAAGGTACAATATATAAAATAAGGTAAATCACATTTTCTGGTTGGTTAATATCAGAAAGTGCATGTACTTTGCATAGCCACGGCTTGACTGCATCACCTTCAAAAAAAAAAAAAAGCTTATACATCGGTTGCTTCTCTTTTTTGCTATTTTTCTAGTTTCATTGAACAGAATGAACATGATTTTTTTTAGACAAAAGAAAATGGCTGCAAGTAATAAACAAACTAAACTGAAGACTACCTTGACTGATGCATGTATAATGAATAAGAATAGCAGAATAATCATGCAATCAATTCAAATTATAACAATATTGCAATTTCATCATGTTCTCAGTCTAATTTCTTCATTTTTCCCAGTTTGTTCAAATATCTTCATCAATTTTTTAATCTACTATGAAAATAGTACACCGCCTGGAATACATCGAGATATGAGGAGCATCTACCCAATACATGGTAGGCAACACAAACGTTAACGTCCAAGTTTCTGTCAAACATCAAGAAATCAGGGAGCAAAAGCTGCATAAGACAACACCTCTGGAGCACCATCTATTAGTCCATATATAGGCCATTTGTGTAAAATCTGCACAAAATCTACTGGTATTAGACCCCATAAATCCTTGGGGACACTGTCTATTTTATTTTATTATGTGCGGGAAAGCACAACATCTTATTTCCATCATCAAGGAAATATATATTCTGTTATCTGGAATAAATTAACTTACCTAGAATGAGACTGTTTCCTCGGTAGATCAATTGACACTTTTTTAACAGATATTTGTTCTGAAGCTCCAGTTATATTGTCATTCGATCTAAAATTCTTCAGATTGCCTTTGGTCCAACCGAGCAAGCTCAAGCAGACACATCGGCCTGTCACCTAAGATGGAAGAAATATACACAATTTCCTTCTGCAAATAAGATAAACATGTTTTATCTGATAATTACGCCCGTTCACATAGTGTTGAGACTTGAGATTAGCAAGGACACTGCATAATCAACCGAGCACACTACACGCATCGCAGACAAAAGCTAGGAGATGCACATACGGACCTCTGGGAGCTTCGCCCAAGCACCGAAAGCCTGAGGATTATGACACCTAATGTAAGCGCGTCATGACTGTTCTGGAGGCAAATTAGACCTTTAGTTTTTGCTAGCTCCATCCCGCTCTCTCAATGTGCTCTCCTTCCTGTAACATTAACATGCAGAGCTAAGTTGGTGCACATCAACACACACATAGAATGCTCCAGGACAAATTGACATGTAGAATCAACATCAACATCTGTCACGTAGGCTGGCACCTCATTGGTCCTCCATCACATACTGTTGGAAATATGAGCAATTTACCATATGATTTTATTAACGGAAATAGTAGATAAAGCATAACTATTGTAGCAGAGATAAAACAAGTCATGCAATCCGACAGAGAGAAGGTAAATAGGATCTACATATATGAACTAGAACCGAACATATCTAGAGCAGACTGTGGAGCAAGAAGTTGTGGCAGAAACTCAAACAGAAAGAGCATGAGAACGTACGGAACAGTAGCAGAAGCACCGGTCTTGGGGTCGGTGTCCTCACCAGCCATGTCGTCGAGGAGGTTGTCCATGTCAGGGAAGAAGTCGTCGTCGGGGAAGTAGTCGTCGGAGTCCGGGGCGTCCGTGATGAAGAAGTCAGTAGTCGCGCGGAGTGCTCCCCAAAAACCTTATCACCCTTCTCCCGTACAGGACTCAAAGATGTGCGGTTTCGGAGGCCTACTGTCCCGACTTGCGGTGCACGCCGCAAGCCGGGATGGGGAAGATCGTAGCAGCAGCGCAGTTCTCAGGAACTTGGTGGCGAGAGGAAGATGGTCTTCTGGTGTGTCTCTCTGGAGAGGAGCGACCTCTCTTTTATAAACACATGAGACAGAGGTGAATAGGCTGCGTCGGGAGCTGAAGGGAGAGAGGGAGACGAAACGAACAGGCAGCAGCCGAAGGGTGTAGCATTCGTATTCAATATCCACTACAGCAAAACTTTTCAGCTTCCGACTGACCTTTCGTATACCAATCGTGCGTGGCAAAAATTTAGACATCGGCTCGGCTCATTCCCGCAACCCGCGGCGCGGCGCGGCGAGGCGGGCGGCGGAGAAGGAGCGCGCGTGAATGTCCCTCTTGTTCTCATGCTCATACATGTGGGGAAACACCCTCCCTTATAAGGAGGTCCAACTCCCACCAAACTAGCAATGTGGGACTAAATTTTGGTTCCACCTCTTGCCATGCACGAATGGGCTGAGTGGGCCTCTAGGATTTATTAGGAATTTCTGAAATTGTTATTGGGCTGGCCCAAAGTAGACTAAATTCCAGCAACCCCCCACCAGATCCTAGAGGCACATAAAATTTGCCTTTAGTTCTAAAAACACTGTTTTATATACCAGTACTGCAGTGGAGACTGTTAAGTTGAACTTTCACCTAGAACTCAGTGCTACACTAGTAAGCAACTTGAACAGTGGACTGGGCCTTGAACTGCAAGTTTTCTGCGAATCTAGCTTCACACAAAGCCTTGACCGATACTTGGCTACCGTGGGTCTTCCCCGCGGCTGGAGCTTATGCGTCATACTCCGAGACCTTTCATGAGTTTACTAGAAAGCACCCTACTCTCATAGATTGCGACGTTTAACAATCAGACTCATATATGTGTGTTCTTCAAAAGATGTTCTGCAGGACAACATCTCTGCTTAAATGAGCCACTTAGAACACATTAAGATATACATCAACCTGCCTTGCAGATTAGGAGAGTATTGCATCTTCATGGAGTGGTATTGTTAATAGTAAGGATACTCTCCTCTCAGTTGAGCAACAGCTTGTCTTCCACATCTAATTCACGGGATCTCCGATCACATAGACTAGGTTACCACTGTGAACAAATCATATTGTGGGTCTCATACCCATCTCCTTCGATGCATTATCTATCACATTACGTGATAGACCCTTAGTGAAAGGATCTGCCAGATTTTTAGACGTTTGGATATAATCCAATGCAATAACTCCGGAGTTTTTCATTTTTCTGACATACTTTAACCTTCTCTGAACGTGTCTTGATGACTTCATGTTATCCTTTGAGCTGCTCACTTTCGTGATCACAGTTTGATTGTCGCAGTTCATAAGGATACCCGGTACAGGTTTCTCAACAACCGGCAAGTCACCCAAGAGCCGACGAAGCCAATTTGCTTCGACCGTAGCTGTATCTAGTGCTGTGAGTTCTGCTTCCATTGTTAACCTCGTTAAGATTGTCTGCTTGCAAGACTTCCAAGAAACAGCGCCACCTCCATGAGTGAATAGATATCCGCTCGTGGCCTTTATCTCATCAGCATCAGATATCCAGTTTGAGTCACTATACCCTTCAAGCACCTTTGGGTGTCCAGTGTAGTGAATTCCATAATTCGCAGTGCCTTTCAAATAACGCAAAACTCTCTCTAGAGCTTTCCAATGTACATCTCCTGGTTTTGAGACAAAACCGACTCAGTTTGCTAACAGCAAAAGAGATGTCAGGTCTTGTAGCACTGGCTAAGTACATAATTCGACTCCATGGGAAAAATATATTCAAAGAAAGTCGCATCATTCGACTCCATGATTGTACCGACATGCATGTCAGATACCTCAGATTTTACAACCAAGAATCTATAGCCAATGCTATGAAAAGCATATCCCAGGAAAACACAATCCACAGTTTTTGATCCCAGCTTGTGCTTCTTCGGAATTGGCACATTGACTTTCGCCAAGCAACCCCAGGTTCGTAGATAAGAGAGCTTTAACCTTTTCTTCTCCCATTCCTCGAATGGAGTTATCTCTTTGTTCTTTGTGGGAACTCGGTTTAGGACATGACATGCAGTCAATATCGCCTCCCCCCACCATGCCTTGGAGAGACCCGATGTGTCTAACATGGTGTTAACCAAATCAGTTAGAGTACGGTTCTTTCTTTCGGCTACCCCATTTGACTGAGGTGAATAGGGAGGAATCCATGTTCCGCACAAAAGGAGTCAAATTCATTTGAGAAATACTCTCCACCACGATCGCACCTAAGCCTCTTGATCTTTTGATCAAGTTGGTTTTCCGCTTCAGCTTTATAGATCTTGAAATAGTTCAAAGCCTCATCCTTAGATTTCAGAAGATACACATGGCAGTATCTAGTGGAGTCATCAATTAACGTCATAAAATACTTCTTTCCACCTTTTATCAACACACCATTCATTTCACAAAGATCTGAATGTATGAGCTCTAGTGGTGCAAGATTTCTTGTTTCCACAGTCGCATGAGACTTACGAGGTTGCTTAGCTTGCACACACACTTGACACTTAGATCCCTTGATAGTGGTGAAACTAGGGATTAAGTTCAACTTCGCTAGTCGTGACATACATGCACATTAGCACCCATGTCAATCAACCAATCAAGGGAATGACATACTGAAAGAATAGTGGGAAATATACCATACCCATCATCCTTCATGTCAGTGTCACCAATGACAACATTAGCGGTCTTTCCGCCTTTCCCAAGATGACACTTGTCATAACGATTAGGGCAACTAGGAGCCCAATGATCAGGATCTCCGCACACATGACAAACACCTTTCTTCTTGTCATTCTTCTTCTTGAAGTTGGTGTGCTGTACAACCTTGTTCTTCCCATCAAACTTTGCTTTACCATCAAACTTGCCCTTGTTCTTGAACTTGTGGGGCTGGAATTTTTTCTTCTGTACCAGATTGGCACTAGATCCTCCCTCAATACCTCAAGCACATGTGTCTTTTGCTCTCGCCTTTTCTTCCACATCAAGAGTACCAATGAGATCCAGAACGGAAAACTCCTGCCTCTTATGCTTCAGTAAGGTAGCAAAGTTCCTCCATGAAGGAGGAAGTTTAGTGATGATGCCTCCGGCAACAAACTTGTTCGGTAGCATACAATTGAAGTGCTCAAGTTCTCTAGCAAATGACTGTATCTCGTGAGCTTGCTCAACCACGGAGCGCTCTTCAGTCATCCTGTAGTCATAGAATTGTTCCATGATGTACAGCTCAGTGCCGGCATCCGAGACCCCAAACTTGGCCTCGAGTGCATCCCACATATCTTTTCCATTATCAATTGACACATAAGCATCAACTATGTTCTCACCAAGAACACTCAAGAGAGCAGCCTTAAACAGGGTATCCATTTTCTGAAAAGCCTGTTCAGGTTTCCCAAGGGTGGCATCATAGCAACTCATGGTTTGAAACCATAAGACTGCTTTCACGTGCCACCTCTTATAGTGGGATACCCTCAAACATAGGAGGTCTCATGGAAGCAGCAAAACCACTCGGGGTAAATTGCCTATAATAAGGTTTTTGGATTGTTGGAAATATGAGCAATTTACCATATGATTTTATTAACGGAAATAGTAGATAAAGCATGACTATTGTAGCAGAGATAAAACAAGTCGTGCAATCCGACAGAGAGAAGGTAAATATGATCTGCATATATGAACTAGAACCGAACATATCTAGAGCAGACTGTAGAGCAAGAAGTTGTGGCAGAAACTCAAACAGAAAGATCATGAGAACGTACGGAACACGAGCAGAAGCACTGGTCTTGGGGTCGGTGTCCTCGCCAGCCATGTCGTCGAGGAGGTTGTCCATGTCAGGGAAGTAGTCGTCGGAGTCTGGGGCGTCCGTGATGAAGAAGTCATTAGTCGCGCGGAGCGCTCTCCAAAAACCTTATCACCCTTCTCCCGTACAGGACTCAAAGAGGTGCGGTTTCGGAGGCCTACTCTCCTGACCTGCGGTGCACGCCGCAAGCCGGGATGGGGAAGATCGTAGCAGCAGCGCAGTGCTCAGGAACTTGGTGGCGAGAGGAAGATGGTCTTCTGGTGTGTCTCTCTGGAGAGGAGCGACCTCTCTTTTATAGACACAGTATACGGAGGCGAATAGGCTGTGTCGGGAGCTGAAGGGAGAGAGGGAGACAAAATGAACAGGCAGCAGCCGAAGGGTGCAGCGTTCGTATTCAATATCCACTACAACAAAACTTTTCAGCTTCCGACTGACCTTTCGTATACCAATAGTGCGTGGCAAAAATTTAGACATCGGCTCGGCTCATTCTCGCAACCCGCGGCGTGTCGTGACGAGGCGTGGCATGACGAGGCGGGCGGCGGAGGAGGAGCGCGCATGAATGTCCCTCTTGTTCTCATGCTCATACATGTGGGGAAACACCCTCCCTTATAAGGAGGTCCAACTCCCACCAAACCAGCAATGTGGGACTAAACTTTGGTTCCACCTCTTGCCATCCACGAATGGGCTGAGTGGGCCTCTTGGATTTATTAGTAATTTCTGAAATTGTTATTGGGCTGGCCCAAAGTAGACTAAATTCCAGCAATTAAGTAGACTAAATTCCAGCAATCCCCCACCAGATCCTAGAGGCACATAAAATTGGCCTTTAGTTCCCAAAAACACTGTTTTATATACCGGTACTGCAGTGGAGACTGTTAAGTTGAACTCCCACCTAGAACTCAGTGCTACACTAGTAAGCAACTTGAACAGTGGACTGGGCCTTGAACTACAAGTTTTCTGCGAATCTAGCTTCACACAAAGCCTTGACCGATACTTGGCTACCGTGGGTCTTCCCCGCGGGTGGAGCTTATGCGTCATACTCCGAGACCTTTCATGAGTTTACTAGAAAGCACCCTACTCTCATAGATTGCAACGTTTAACAATCAGACTCATATAGGTGTGTTCTTCAAAAGATGTTCTGCAGGACAACATCTCTGCTTAAATGAGCCACTTAGAACACATTAAGATATACATCAACCTGCCTTGCAGATTAGGAGAGTATTGCATCTTCATGGAGTGGTATTGTTAATAGTAAGGATACTCTCCTCTCAGTTGAGCAATAGCTTGTCTTCCACATCTAATTCACGGGATCTCCGATCACACAGACTAGGTTACCACTGTGAACAACTCATATTGTGGGTCTCATACCCATCTCCTTCGATGCATTATCTATCACATTATGTGATAGACCCTTAGTAAAAGGATCTGCCAGATTTTTAGACGTTTGGATATAATCCAATGCAATAACTCCGGAGTTTTTCATTTTTCTGACAGACTTTAACCTTCTCTGAACGTGTCTTGATGACTTCATGTTATCCTTTGAGCTGCTCACTTTCGTGATCACAGTTTGATTGTCCCAGTTCATAAGGATACCCGGTACAGGTTTCTCAACAACCGGCAAGTCATCCAAGAGCCGACGAAGCCAATCTGCTTCGACCGTAGCTGTATCTAGTGCTGTGAGTTTTGCTTCCATTGTTGACCTCGTTAAGATGGTCTGCTTGCAAGACTTCCAAGAAACAGCACCACCTCCATGAGTGAATACATATCCGCTCGTGGTCTTTATCTTATCAGCATCTGAGATCCAATTTGAATCACTATACCCTTCAAGCACCTTTGGGTGTCCAGTGTAGTGAATTCCATAATTCGCAGTGCCTTTCAAATAACACAAAACTCTCTCTAGAGCTTTCCAATGCACATCTCCTGGTTTTGAGACAAACCGACTGAGTTTGCTAACAACAAAAGAGATGTCAGGTCTTGTAGCACTGGCTAAGTACATAAGCGAGCCAATAATCTGAGAATATTTCAATTGATCTCTAGCAATTCTCCAATTCTTTCGAAGCAGCATGCTGGCATCATATGGTGTTGGAGAGGGCTTGCAGTCACTATATCCAAAGCGACTCAAGATCTTTTCCACATAGTGAGATTGAAGCAATGTAATCCCACCATCATCGTCTCTCAACAACTTGATGTTTAGAATGACATCAGCCACTCCTAAATCCTTCATCTCAAAACAGCGAGATAGGAAATCTTTGACCTCCTTAATAACATTCAGATTTGTTCCGAAGATCAGTATGTCATCAACATACAAGCAAAGGATAACTCCCTCGCCCCCACCATGGCGATAGTACACACATTTATCAGCTTCGTTTACAACAAAGCCTGCGGTTGTTAAAGTTCTTTCAAACTTCTCATGCCACTGCTTGGGTGCTTGCTTAAGTCCATACAAAGACTTCAGCAACTTGCACACTTTTCCTTCCTGACCATCTACTACAAACCCATCTGGTTGTTCCATGTAAATTTCCTCATCCAACTCTCTATTTAGGAAAGCAATCTTAACATCCATTTGATGAACGAGAAGACCATGCGAGACCGCTAGTGAAAGTACTACTCGAACAGTAGTCAGTCGAGCCACAGGTGAGTAAGTATCAAAGAAGTCTTCACCTTCCTTTTGGGTATAACCCTTAGCCACGAGCCGTGCCTTGTACTTCTCGATAGTACCATCAGGCCTAAGCTTCTTCTTGAATACCCATTTGCACCCTATAGGTTTGCACCCATAAGGACGATCAGTTATCTCCCAAGTTTCATTTGCCAAGATGGAATCCATCTCACTACGGACTGCTTCCTTCCAGTAGTCAGCATCTTCAGATGCATAGGCCTCTGAAATAGAACTGGGAGTGTCATCTATGAGATACACAATAAAATCATCACCAAAAGACTTTGCAGTCCTCTGTCTCTTGCTTCTAGTAGGAACTTCATTGTTCTCCTTCACAGGATTTTCAAAGTGTTCCATCAAAATGGTAGGTTCAGTAATTGTAACTAATTCCTGATTCGAGGAACTAGGCATCTCCTGATTTGATGAGCTCGCCATATCCTTCATGGGAAAAATATCTTCAAAGAAATTCGCATCATTCGACTCCATGATTGTACCGACATGCATGTCAGATACCTCAGATTTTACAACCAAGAATCTATAGCCAATGCTATGAAAAGCATATCCCAGGAAAACAAAATCCATAGTTTTTGGTCCCAGCTTGCGCTTCATCAGAATTGGCACATTGACTTTCGCCAAGCAACCCCATGTTCGTAGATAAGAGAGCGTTAACCTTTTCTTCTCCCATTTCTCGAATGGAGTTATCTCTTTGTTCTTTGTGGGAACTCGGTTTAGGACATGACATGCAGTCAATATCGCCTCCCCCCACCATGCCTTGGAGAGATCCGATGTGTCTAACATGGCGTTAACCAAATTAGTTAGAGTACGGTTCTTTCTTTCGGCTACCCCATTTGACTGAGATGAATAGGGAGGCGTCCTCTCATGGATTATACCATGTTCCGCACAAAAGGAGTCAAATTCATTTGAGAAATACTCTCCACCACGATCGGACCTAAGCCTCTTGATCTTTTGATCAAGTCGGTTTTCCGCTTCAGCTTTATAGATCTTGAAATAGTTTAAAGCCTCATCCTTAGATTTCAGAAGATACACATGGCAGTATCTAGTGGAGTCATCAATTAACGTCATAAAATACATCTTTCCACCTTTTGTCAACACACCATTCATTTCACAAAGATCTGAATGTATGAGCTCTAATGGTGCAAGATTTCTTGTTTCCACAGTCGCATGAGACTTACGAGGTTGCTTAGCTTGCACACACACTTGACACTTAGATCCCTTGACAGTGGTGAAACTAGGGATTAAGTTCAACTTCGCTAGTCGCGATATGCAACCAAAGTTAACATGACAAAGACGTGAATGCCACACATTTGATTCACTATTGTTGCAAACATGATTAACAACTTTATTGCAAATGTCTGATAAGGATAAACGAAACAGGCCTCCTGAGTCATAGCCTTTACCAACAAAAGTTTCATACTTGGATATTACAAATTTATTCCACTCAAAGACAAGCTTGTAGCCATCTCTACACAGAAGAGATCCGCTAACAAGATTTTTATTGATGGAGGGGACATAATGCACATTCTTCGGCCGCACGATCTTCCCCAAGCGATGCACGGAGGTTTGCGCGTTTCTCTCGTACACGTGCGTGCGTGTGTGCGAGGTGCTGCGCTCTAACTGAACCCGAGCAAGGTGTTTGGCTCTAACTAAACCCGAGCGATTGCACTAGCTATTATACTGAACCCCGATCGATCCCTTGCTGTTAATTGAACCCGAGTGATTCCTTTGATACTGCTGCTAACTGAAGCCGATCGAAGCTGCCTCTTGATGAACAGTCCCCGGTGGGGGTTGGATGAACAGTTCCCTGTGGGGGTTGGATGAACAGGATCCTGTGGTAGTAGAGGCCGTTGCCGCTGGATGAACAGAACCCCGATCAAGGAGGTGGGGGTGGATGAACAGTATCCGGTGGAGGGACCCCGTGGAGGGCTGGTTGAAGAGGACCCCGTGGAGGGCTGGTTGAAGAGGACCCCGTGGAGGGCTGGTTGAACAGTAGCCGGTGGAGGCTGGATGAACAGGACCCCGTCGATGAACAATAGCTGATGGAGGCAGGAGGAAGTCGACGGTGGATGAACAGTAGCAGGTGGAGGCTGGAGGAAGTCGACGGTGGATGAACAGTAGCCCGTGGAGTCCTGTTTTGCGGTACGCCACACCCCTCCCGATGAACAGGACCCCCGTTTTGACCGTAGCGCTCCAACACAAGTCCGTTTCCTCCGTTTTGCGGTACGCCACACCCCTCCTAATCAACAGGACCCCGTTTCGACCGTAGGCACTCGAACAGAAGTCCGTTTTCTCCGTTCTGCGGTACGCCAGACCCTTCCCAATGAACAGGACCCCGTATCGACTGTACACGGTCGAACAGAAGGCCGTTTCCTTCGTTCTGCGGTATGCCCGACCTCATTTCGGCTGTTCCGTCCAAGCCGGTTGGCTCCCGATGAACACGCGACGCTGTTTACTCCGTTCCGACCCAGCTGGTTGGCTACCGATGAACAGGACGACGTCGCTGTACGTGTTAGAGACCCCGCCCGTATGTATGTACGTAGCCGTATTTACTATCTTGCAGCGTGGCCGTATGTACGTGTACACAATATAGACGGGACTGCGTGACATGCTTCATCGGCGCCTCTACTTCAACACGTGCCGCTCCTTACTCGGCCATGGTACGTCGCTGCAGAGAGACAGATCGACTGCTATGTACGTACACGTTCGCGGCCGGACAGATAACGCTACCTTCGATTCAACCTGGTGGGTCCCAGCTGTCAGGGGGTAAGAAGGCAGTTCCTTCCGTGCGAAGATAAAGCCGGTGGGTCCCAGCTGTCAGGGGAACGTTTTTTTCACGAAATACAGAGGCCCTTTCGGTAGGTCCAAGGTGTCAGGTGGAGGAATCATTATTTTGCGCGTAATAAGGAGGCACTTCCTTGCGTGCGGCCATGGACCCAGCTGTCAGACTCTCCACTTACAGTCCTCTTCTGATGGCTGTTGTTCGTTGACCGCGTTGATGACGTCGTACCGCCCGAGAGCACCAAGGTGGTGGACGACGGTGCGACCTAGGAAGGGAACAACCCGGAGCCGGGGAATACGCAGCAGTGGATGCCCACGCGGAGGGGAGTATGAGGGTTGACTGCTTTGGCTGCGGTTTGAGGCTGCCGTCGCTGGAGAATAACAGGGGGTGTGGGTGAGTAGAGGGAAGGCCTGACACCGATGGGAGTAGGGTGGGGCGGTGAGGCCTGTGTGGCAGCACAGCCGGCCACGGGAGGCAGGAGCAGGCGCCACGGCCGGTGCTGGTTTGGGCGGCTGGAGCAAGAAGACCAGAGGTTGAAGAAGCACGACGACCGTTGGATGGACATCGTACGGTCACCGCAGTTAGAAACGTTTATATTGACTAAGTTGACAAAGCCCTGCGTCCGCGTCAACTTAGTAGGCCCATAAGTCAGCCTCCAAATATGGTGGGACCGACCTAGCAGCGGGGGTATTTATTATTTTTGTGCGTAATAGCTGGTGGATCCGAGCTGTCAGCGGGCGGAATGCTTTTTTCACGAAATACAGAGGCCCTTCCGGTCGGTGCCAGCTGTCAGGAGGAGGAATCATTATTTTGCGCGTAATAAGGAGGCACTTCCTACTCGCAAAAAAAGGAGGCACTTCTTTGCGTGCGGCCGTGGACCCAGCTGCCAGCCTCTCCACGTACAGTCCTCTTCCGATGGATGTCATTCGTTGACCACGCCGTGCCGAGAGCACCAAGGCGGTGGACGACGGTGAGGCCAAGTAAGGGAACGACCCGGAGCCTAGGAAGACTCGGCAGTTGTTTCCCACGCGGAGTGGGTATGAGGGTTTACTTGTTCGGCCGCAGTGTGAGATTGCCGTCACCGGAGAATAACAGGAGGTGTGGGTGAGTAGAGGGATAGCCAGCCCAGGGATGCGAGTATGGTGGGGCCATGAGGCCTGCCCGACAGCACAGCCGACCACGGGAGGCGGGAGCAGGCGGTTCCGCCGGCGCTGGTTTGGACGGTTGGAGCAGGAAGATCAGAGACTGAAGAAACACGATTGCTGTTAGATTGACATCTAACGGTCTGACGCTGGTAGAGTCGATTGTTGACCAAGTTTATTTTTTTGAGAAACCTTGTGTACGCATGAACTTAGTAGGCCCACAAGTCAGCCTCCAAATATGTGACAGACAACATAGAGCCCATTTGCTATTTTTTAAGGAATTTATTACAGCCCATTTTCTGCCCAGGACCACGGTCAAAAAGTTAAACCTTGTTTTGCATATTTCGGTGGAGTCCGACCTGTTTTAATCCAGAAATGATAAACATTTATTTTTTAAGAACTTATTGATTTGCCAAATAAAATATCGTTTTGTTTTTGTAAGCTAATAAGACGTGGGACAATTGAGTTGTTTTTAGGGAAAACCAGTGGTAAAAAAATCAGCGCTGGGAGGAAAAAAAATAAGGATGTAAAGATGAAAAAGGAACTTTATGTATTTTCAATATAATAATACGTGTATATGAACTAGTAAAACTATAGGTAGAGATTAGAAAACGGAAGTAGGACATGGCGTTTCAAGAGGAAAATAGAACTGGGCTGTGTGTTTGATTCAGTAAAAATACTGCCTGCGGATGTTCGAAGAGAAAATATAACTAAGGCTGGCGGGCCAGAGGCCAGTTGATACCTGCTGGATCTTTGTGCCCCGTTGTCGTCATGGGATGGGCCTGTTAAAAACAAAACCAAGCCTGGGCAGTTTACAGCCCAGTGAAACTTGCTCGACCTGAAAAAACAATATACCTGCTGGATCCCAGTTATCAGTCTGTACTTGTAGAATTCTCTCGTTTATTGACTATGTTGAAAATTTCATGGGTTTCACCATCTCAGACGTCAGCATTATTTTTCCATCGTGATAATAAGTGCATGCACTTGCTTGCGTACGGCCATGGACCTGCTGTATTTTTCCATCGTGATAATAAGTGCATGCATTTGCTTGCGTACGGCCTTGGACCTGCTGGTTCCGTACGGTTAGGCTCTGTATGGACAGCCGTCTTATGGTTCCATGGACGAATTTCATGCAAATCGGATGGTTTTCAGTGAAAGCGGACTAAATTCATTGCATTTTACATATTTTTTTATTATGAAATATTTTACATATTTCAACTAATAATAATGGACTAGGCCTTTTTTTAGTCCATGGGAGGCGCTTCACGATCGAGGTCGCGTCACTTAACTGTTCTGAAAGGCTCAAATCCATTGCTCCTCTCTTTTAACAATTTGCAGCTGGGCTTGGCATGCCACAGCCCAGTTCCGACGTGCTGCGTCCAACTATCAGCCTGTGAAACCGGATGGATCCCCTGCGTACTTCGAAGATGTAAAAAATTTGGAGAACTGGGAATTCGAACGGCAGGTGCTTATGCTACCCATCAAACAAAAAATCAGGTGCCTGAAAATTCGTTTCGAAACAAATGATTCAGCTTTATATCGACGTCGACCCTCGACATGATGGTTGGAAGCAAATGCCAAGATCATACCGAAAGATCCTTAACAACAATACCAACTTGCAGACGACCAGGTAGTACAAGTACCAATACCAAACTAACTTATAATCTATTTAGTCCTATCCCTAGTGTTCATCTGGTAGAAAATCTTGCAGAGGACCATCTCCCGCTCCTTCTCTTGCTCCAGGTCCCTGAGGTGGTACTGGTGCATCACCCAGTTGGTCCTCTGCTGGTCGAAGTTCTTGTTGGTGTGCAGCACCAGAACCTTTTTGCTGCCCGTCTACCGGCCGTTGACCATCACCGGCAAGGTATTGCTGGTCTTGTGCCACATCGCGTGCATGCCACACTCTGACTGTATCTTGCGACGCGTCCGCGTGCCCCTTTTGAACGCCCTGGAGTTGCGCTGGAAGAAATGCTTGCTTAGGCCACTCAGTGTGATACCTGCAGTATTGTCGAATACAGGTTTTAGTGTATGTAGTTGGCATTTTCATAACATCTTTGGCATGTTGCAGTCACTTGTTTCACTTTTTATTAACTGTCAAATTGTAATTGCTTCACTAGGTCTGCGTCTAAAAAGAAAAATAGAGCTATAAACAAAGGAATATGTTTGTGCAAGTAGACGACCGATCGGTGTCTCACTTGGAAGTTTCTCAGGATGGATGTAGCATATGCCGTGCTCGCTGTCGATGGTTGGTATGAACAAATCGATGAGAGGGTGAGATCTCGCGCTGTCAGCACTCACTTTGGCCTCAAGGTGCTCGATCAGCTCCTATTCCGTGGGATCGAACTTGACGCCAGCCGGCAGCACCGGCCAATCCTTCTTGGACTTGCATCGGTTAATTCCAGTTAAATGGTACTCAATGTATGATCAATCAACTGTTTTAAGTAAATGATGAAAGATTTCGACAGATAAGTGGTACTCCAAATCTGAAGTCCACAATACCCGAACAAACTGGGGTCTCGGCTTCATTACTACATGTAGACTCTAAAGACTTGAAAACCCCCATAAAGATCAAAATCATAATACAGGGCGACGGGATGAATACTCACAGGAGCGGCCTCGCTGGTTCCTTCCTTCATCCGGCTAGCTTGAAGAGCATCCTTGTTCAGATCGATTTTTTCAGCGTCTTCCTTTTGACTACTTGCAATGAAGTATAGCAACTCCAGTAGCTCATCGCTCATCGTACCAAATGGATCGAAACAAGGCGGCGGCTGGGAGGCGGGGAGATCGGGAGAGAATGGGAGAGTGATTTTGTAGAGAATGCGAGAGTGCTGTTGTTGTACGAGAGGGGACTCTTGTGTCACCTTGGTGAACCGAAGATGCCGCCGGGACTCTTGTGTCACCTCACGCGCAGCGTGTTGTCACGTCAATTCAATGTGAGGACATGATGAATAATTTGACCGCGTATACTAGTACTACTTACTAGTCGTATTTAGTGTCACATTTTAACCATAGGTTTAACTAACAAAATGTCAATGCATGTCACTGAAAATTATACCATTGGAAACTATGTTCAAATACGAAGCCAACGATATAATTTTTTGTGACATGCATTAACATTTAGTTAGTTAAATTTATGGTCAAAATTTGACAAAAATTACAAAGGGGACCAATAAACCAGGAGGGAGGTAGTAGTACGAGTAGCGCAATATACGGTATAGAGGACTAATACAAATTTAGAAATAGAGTACGAAGTTACAAGACTGTGCGACAGACTTTGTAGGCTACATGAGTAATATAAAATATAATTCTCATTGGACAACACTTTCACCAACAAGTACGCACTTGAAGCCTAATTGATATATATATATATATATATATATATATATATATATATATATATATATATATATATATATGTAAAATGTTTGGGGCACCTAGCTGGTTTTTCATTAATGCCTCGTGGATTCAAACCCATTAAATTTTACATGCAAGATTTTCCATATGTGATACTAGCACGCATGCATTTGTTTCCAAACAATACATACATCCATAACTTCCCTTCCATGCATGATCGTCCTTTGATTATTTCCAAAATAAAAATATATACCTTAGTAGAGACGACATGCTTGATATACCCAAGGTACGGTAGATGGAAATGATATACCAAAGAAATATACAAAATCAAAGGACATACATATGGAGAACTGATGGAGATACATGGTACGTTGGGCTCAAAGGATATACGTAGGTATCACATACTCTCCACTATGTATGAAGAACTGATGGAGATACACGATGTTGGGCTCGATGAAAAAAAAAATACCCACATATGTATGGTCTCATACTGTGGGTATATAATACCTTGTAATTTTCTTAAACGTCTTAAACATCTGTGGGTATATGATACCTTCAATTCTTAAAATATTTACATTGAGTCGCAAGTTTTCGTATGGACGTTATATTCTATTCCCGCAAAAAAATGGACGTTATATCCTAATTACTGGATAGCCATTTTTTGTATGATATATTCATCGTACGTATCACATACTCTCTACTGTGTATAAAGAACTGATGGTTATATCATTTTTTAAATATGGCAACTGTTTATTTTTTTGTGGTATATTATTGCTAGCTATGTCACATATCATGGGTATATATTTTTTGGAATATGGTTTATGGGTATGTCACACTTATTTACTTTTATAATGTAAAATGCATTGGATATGACATACCCACAATATTTAAAAATATTTGTGGGTATTCGATTCCTTGGAATGCTTTTCTAAAGTGACAAAAGAACGCATTGCATTTTTGTACAATAGTTTTCTAATAGGTATCTGATAATAAAAGCGGAAAATGTTTCAGCCTAGAGACAACTATGGGTATGTGAAATTTATGGATATGCATGAGATATTTGGTCTAATACGTGAACTATGAATTATTCTCCTTGAACACATTACTACCATTTGTTTAAATTAGATAATATTGAAAAAATACGTCCCACATAATAGTACCATATACCTCGTATTAATACACGCACCAAAAAATATCTCCATATACCTAAGAACATGAATGTATACTAATCATGAGGCATTTATTTCTGATTTCTCTCTCATATTTCTATTAATGACTCCAATTATGCAACGTCGCCATGCATGCTATTCTCTTTCCTTTTTTCTACTACAGAATTGTTCCCATGCATGGTGTGCACGAGCCTTATTTATGGTATCCAATTAGCGATTAATGCATTAATACACATACCCATTGCAATAGCACACATCTAAATCCAATCGAACGGTGGAAAGGCAAGGAGCCTGGGCACCTAGGTGTCCCAAACTGCCATCCTATATATATATATGGCTTCTGCACAGCATCTCCATCATCATTATCAGTATATCCTACGCAGGTGAGTTATGATGCACTTGATCCCAGAAAGGTATCTATCCTTCAAACTAACTACAATACATAATATCCAACAAAAGAGGGTCATGCTACAGCAGCAGGATATATGGCTCAGTCTAGATATCACTACGAATCAAGTTGTGCATATTTGCTGTTGGCATGAACCACATCGCTGCATGTCGGGTTTGCAAAAGCCATTCATCGCATGGAAGCTTGATGCCTTTCACACACTGAAGATTATCTGGCAACAAGCTGTGTCGACGAATCTCTGGATATGGTGATTCATGAAACCCATGGTACGATGTGTAAACACAGTTCCCCCTGGCGAATGGAAGTTGCATAGCACGGTAATCATCGCCGGTGATATGATCGATGATTGGTTGGATGATCGGATAATTGAGCCCGAGGAACATGGAATGGTCGCCGAGGCTGTAAACCCGCCTCCAGTTGAATATGCCTGGCCCAACGGAGCTGAGATCTTTCTCGAACACGAAGCAGCCATAGCCATCACAGTCACGAATGCCCCAGGAATTGTACTGCATGTGGTTTGATGAAATGGTTTGGTCAATTTGGTACGTGCGAATGAGCATCAAATGACCGCCATCAGTTGAATGAGCGATAAACCACCACCCATTGGCTTGTATATTTCCAGGTCCTGGAATCATGAAGGCCAGCGCATTTGCGTCTGCTGCAACAAATCAAATTGGAGACCAAAAGGACAAAAATATACAATCATGTTCAGAGTACGTGTGGAATTAAGATTATTATAACAGTGACACATATCATAGACAGAGAATTGCAATGCCGTGGTCATAATCATACCCCAATTCAAAACAATAAAGCCAATGGCTTTCATATTCTAGTAATATGTCATGATTCAAACATCATGTAAAAATGAGAGGAAAACAGCTATGACAGGGCCTACTCATATTCTACCATAGCAGTTACTACTGTTGTCATATCAACTCTAACAATAACATGCGTGGTTATAAAAATCTTGGAAATGAGAGTAACATATAGCAATCATGAGGTTATACTCATAATATCTATTCTAACAATCATTAGATGCCAATTGTTCTCATATCAACTCTAACAATAACATGTGTGGTCATAAAAATCTAGGAAATGAAAGGAACATATAGCAATGATGTGGTTATAGACATACTACCTATTCTAAATTTCTAACAATCAACAGGCAGTCGTATTCATAAGGTAAAGATGAGATGAGATAGAACAATTACACGATGATAGATTCCACCAGTATAGGCAGCCAATCTGTGCGTCGACCGCGTAAACGATGCCATCATGCACTATAGCATTAGACAGAAATGGAGGCTCAATAGGATTGATGATGAGCCATAACCATGTATGGCGACCGGATTCCAGATAGACTAATCCCATGTCGAGCAAGGCAATGAGCTTGTAATCCATCTAGTCTTCTGATGGTGTGGGCACTTCGCAGATTACAACCTTCAGCAAACGGAGGTCGCACCACAAGCTCGACGCGTCTCGTGCGTAGTAGGCAGGAGTGTCCGGCGGGCCGCGAGGCTCGATGGCGGCGGTATCCAACGATGGAAGGGTGATCTCTCGCTGGGTGTAGATATCCACGAGACGCCACGGACTACCAGATTGGTGGATGAGTACGATCCAGTTGGCCTTAATGCCTGCCCAATAGTGGCCGCGCATGAAGGACAGGTGGACCGGTAGTGGTAGCATGTCGAGGGGCACCACGGCAACCTCCGTAGGATCGTCAAGTCGATGTCTGGGCCACCTGCGAGGATCGGGCATCAGCAAGCAGGGTGTCTTGAAAAGGGCCGGCCGGTTGCAGATGAGTAGACGGTATAAAGACACCGAGCATGCGGCCAGACGCACGGTGCTGAGCAGGTCCATAAGATTACAGATCTGCTCCAAGAGAACATCGGGGAGGGAATTCCAATCGCGGCTCTGTGTGTCAGTCGGTTCTGCCATAGGGTTTTCTAGGGCGCTGAGTGATTGGGGTTTTCGGTGCCTGCGAGCTAGCAGGGAAGTGGGTTCGGGCGGGCGAGCGAAGAAGATGGCGTGTGTGGCCGAGCAGTGAGCGGGGGGGGGGGGGGGGATATGGTACGTGCGAGCTACCAAGGAAGATTGCGCGGGCGGGCGAGCAGTGAGCGGGGGGAAATGATGTGCGGCCGACGATGGGGAAGAGAGGAGGAAGAAGAAGAGAGGAGGAAGAAAAAGGAAAGACGGGGAAGAAAGTGCATTAAATCTCAATTCTACTAGTACTACTACCAGGATATACCGTCCTTCGGAGTGTAAATAGTTAAGCCGATGACATGTGGGTCTAACTCAAGAGGGCCCATATGTCAGTTAACGGAAGAGAGAGGTGCGTAGGCGTATTTGCGGAAGTGTGCTTCACTGGCAAACATGATGGCAGTACTGGGTAAGGCTGATTTAGTAAGACCAACACGCTGATTCAGCTTATTAATTAAGTGTCCCATCTGCTGCAGCGTGTATTGTCACATCACTGTGAAGACTAGTTGAATAGTTCTCTCTGACCGAGATGGGGAATAATGGATCGGCAATACTTCATATCTACAGTATCCCTATGCCTCTACTCTCATCCTGTCCAACAAGATGAAACATTGGCCAAGGCACCCGGCGCCAATAATGTAGGAGTACTAGTAGTATTTTGTGTCAAACTTTGACCATCTATTTAACTAATAAAATGTTAATGCATGTCACCAAAAATCATATCACTGGATTCGTATTTGAACATAGCTTTTAATGGTATAGTTTTTTATGACATGAATTGACACTTTGTTAGTTAAATTTACGGTCAAAATTTTATACTAAGTACGAAGGGGACCAATAAACCAGGACTGAGGTTTATATACAGGTCAATAAAAAAATCATCAACCAAGGTAGTAGTAAATGATGAGTGCCCGAAGATTTTTTTCCGAAAGTACTAAATAATGGGCTCGTTTTCCTCAAGAAAATTGTGTTTACGAACGTATTAATTGGAATGCATGCGTGAGAAACAAATGACCAGAACTTTTACACGCATTGGTGAGTTTTCTCTTAATTCTTGCATGCAACGTTTTAATGAAGCTTGAAATATGAACATGTCAATGGGAGGGAGTAAAAGCCTCATGCATACATGCATGCAACATGCAACACTCACACATACACATGCACGCACGCAACACTCACGCATCCATGCGGCACACAGCACACGACGCAACACACACGCTCACGCTCAAGTGCTCAACCTACTTCCTCCGTCTGTGAAAGACTTGACATATAGAGATTTACACATTGACCAAGAGGAACCGGAACTTCATGGCATAATTAATGCCCAAAAGTAGCAGACTTATGCGTGCATGCGACCATTGAGAGAATAAGATTAAATGAAGGTTGTTGCATGCTGTAATTAAGTATAGACATGTAGCCTATAGTTAGAGCACAAGTTGGTGCATTAGTCAATCAATATCGATTAGATTAAAAGCTAAGTGCATTGGAAGTGTAGATGTACACTCTTTGTTGGAAAATTTTCTAATGCTAAATGGAGTACGGTTTTTCACGGACCGAGGGAGTACACGTGCATGCACTCATATACACAGCCAGGGTGGTTCGCGCGCAAGGGTTGGACTCCTGTCTCGCTTGCGTAAAGTTTTGTTTAACTGATTTCTTTGCTCTACCAACTGACAGGTGGGACCTAGAAACCCGGTGTCAATTTAACCAGTCAACAAAGTGCCACGTTGACTATGTGGCCGGTCAGTAGGGTGCAATACGGTGCTCTATGGTGAGCTAGTGACCGTATAATCACCGCAAAATTATATAGTGACCGTAATGAGCGTATTGTTACATACGTTGACCGCCAGTGTATTTTTCTCATTTCAAATTAAGCCATATTAACCGGAAAGGACGCAGTATGGACTAGTACTACTACTTTGATGTGTCCCGTCAACTCGCCGAACGAGGAGAAGCTTGTTTACTACGCCCTCTCCCTCGCGCACGCGCGGTGGCTCATAGGACGAGGAGAAGCTTGCTTACTACGTACGCCTATGCCCTCTCCCTCGCGCACGCGCGCGGTGGCTCGTAGGACGAGGAGAGGGTTTTGACTACAGCGCCCTCTCCCTCTCCCTCGCCCTCGCCCTCACGGTGGACGTGCAGCAGTTCATTCGGTGTCAGATTGCGAGAAGCATATTGTACTGTAGTATCATCATTGTTGGACCTTCCGAAGAGGCGAAGAGCCAAGTGCAAGGTTCACATGAGAACCTCCCGAAGAGGCAAAGAACCAAGCGCAAGGTTTTATAGGAGTTGTCGTCCTAGTAGGAGTACTACAACTATAGCGAACGATGCTACTGTATGATGCCACCACGTCACCTATATCCAAAGCCGTGCCACCTTTTTTTCTCACAGAGCATGTTGGAGCCCGTGCAACAGCCACACAAGTTGCACGTACACATAACACATTTACTAGTAATAAATTCTAAAGGACAAATGCCAGTATGCCACACAAGTTCACCTCCACTTCATGTGATAAATTTATGCACGACTAGTCTACATATATTCACATCGCTACCATTCACAATTTACCATACTTCACTTACACGTTATAGATGGGCTCCATGTCCTCCTCCAGGTTCCAGTCCCAGGTGTTCTTCATAGATGGCACGATCCATAGCGGTGGGCAACGGGAATCATTGTCGCAGCTTTCTAGTCCGGTTCCACATGATGGAGACTCATCCAAGCTGAAGCGGCATAAATCAGGGATAGCGTGTCCCAGCATGTCGTTCATCCGACGGTGCGCACTGAAGACACAACCATGCTTCATGAACGGCAGGCCTTTGGTGTCGTGCACGGAAGGTCGCATCCGCTTCACAATGGGGTAGCTGTCCCCAATGAAAAGCGAGTACTCTCCAAGAGTGTTCCTCGGCACCCACATAGCATCACGGGGGTCGAACTTGGCGCCGTTCATCTGGTACACGCGGCATCTCAGATCTGGACACATGGTGACGTACATGGTTAAGGTCCATGCATAATAATGTTGTGCTCAAATATGACGGTCAGTAATATTGTGTAGCAAATAGTACTACTCCGGTATAGAGGAAGTAAAATAACCGGCTTATTATATATAGCCACTCTTGGATACATGGATGAGATAGTAAGACATGGAAAAACAAAAATGGTGGGAGCTAGTGGGTTCAAGTCTTCAAGGGCCTAGCTAGCTATACGCGTCCTCCAAGGTAAAAAGTACCAGTACTAGTAAGTAGTACTACAATGAAAGAGAAGGCGAGAGGGTTAAAAAAATATAATACTAAATTGTAGTACTAGTACAGTAAACATGTCCCAGTCAAGAAAAGAAAATAACTAACAAGTACTACTACTCTAACACACAACAATGAGAAAATGGAATACCTGGGTAGATGGTGATGGTCCGATCGTGGTAGATTGTGTGACCATGTTGCACATCAGTGGTACCATGGGTAACGACTGCTAAGATAGTTGATCCGAATATGCCAAAGTCAGCTACAAGGTTCCAGGTTAGACCGAATCGCGGATGCAAATGCACATCTAGGATCGGCGATCTTATTTTGATTGGGGGATGACTGGTCCCTGCAAAATAATGGAGTACCGTTAGGGATGCAAATGATGGTTTGTGCATTCTGTTTGTAATCTCCCGTACCATAGGATGGCAACTAGATGAAACAAGTCCCCTAGCTTGTCACCGCGAAGATGCGGCCTACATGGCACACGGCGTCTTCGAACGTGTAGGGATACAAATCTGCCGCGGCCAACATGTGCCAGCCTCTTCCGTTACTGCCTCTTGTACTGATGGCAATCCTTATGTCGAACACCGTGATGAGATAGTAATCGTCGTAGCCACGTCGCTTTGTCGGCGGGTCAGCAATTGCTATCTTCTTCAATCTCATGTAGGCATCATCATATGTATTCAAGCCCAGCCAGTCCGGAAGGCCGATCCCAATGGTGGAGAAGGGGTCTACAGGAATGGCCACACTGCTGTGGATGTTGTGCAAAATGATGGTGGTATCCGGCTGGAGGTATGCAAGCCAATCTTCGTTGGCACCAACCCAGACCTATATATAAGACGGTGGGCAGCGGAGAAATTACGGGATGGAATAACTAAGTACTATATTTAGAATATACACTACATGATCAAACTCCATGACTGACCTGCTCATCGGACAAAATCCGACTACCTCTCAACGTAGGCAACTCTAGCGGAGTCAACGTGCAACCATGGCCAGGGAGCGGTGGACTGTTCGATGGATTGTCCCATAGAATAACCTTCTCCTCGAGGACGCATGGAAGACCAACAAGCATGGCCTTTTCCCAAGCTTGTTTAAGCACCGTCTTAAAATAGTTGGTGCAGGAAGCACCGAGTCTTGCGGCGGTGAGGACGTCAGAGCGGCGTGCGATTTCTCCCAGAGGATCGTCGTCCAAGGTCTCCCAGCCCCGATGAGGAGGAGAACCGCTTGGCGAATCCATGGGAGTAGCGACGAACTGCCTTGGTCTCTTCGGGGGGAAGGGGAACTGGTGAGGAGGAGATAAGGAAGTTATGCGGGCACGCATAGTGGTAGTGCCTAAGTGCCACGCGATGGTGAGGCTATTATTTACTACGTACTCGTACTGTAGTAGTAGTGCGATGTACTGTACTTCTATAGTGCACCAGTTTTGAACTCTTGAATCTCAAGGCCAAGGAGCTACAGTTGCAAGTGGAGGGTACTACTGTTCTCTAGAACCATCGCTGTACTATCAATGCAGGGAAAGTACACCTGCGTAGTGCGTACTCTCCTTGCTCTATTCAAGCACGTAGCTGGCCTACTCAGCCGCTCCTCTCACGCACACACTAGCAGCCTATTTATCAGCGACGGTTACTGCGGGGGCAGAACATTTGAGTTCTTTGATACAGCGAGACTAGGCTTTTCGCTTCCATTTGTGGAGGTGTAATGGATGTCGTCGAACTTTGTTAGTTCCTTCTTTATGAATGAGATGAGGCAAAGCTTTTGCCTCCGTTTCAAAACAAAAAAAGATCACGTCAAGAGGAATTTCTTTTATAGAGCCGATAATGGAGCGAAGTCCATGCGTGCAACGCCACAAGCTACAGAGTAGTAGAGTAGCACTTAAGGTACAGAGCCATATTGCACAGTTCCCAATGCCGCGCTAGGCTTTTCCGACTCCTCGGGCTTAATTGGGAGGCGCTAGTTTAAATATGGTAGTTGATGAGGAAGCTGCAAGCGAGGTGCGGCTAGGGCGAGCACGCAGGCAAGAAACTTTGCAATGTGTGAATTGATATATAGGAGTACTACTCTAGTACGCGAGCCACGAGATGATGGGAGGGAAAACCCGTTCACGTGGCTGGGCTATCTAGTGCACCCAGATTGTGGTGCGACACGTCCGTTCGACTTCAAAAGTCAAACTACCAGTGTACAATATTGGCTCGCAGCGAGGTTACTATTTAAAAAAAGGCCGCCATGCGTTCGGCCGGGATCGAACCCACAAAATGAGCTATACACTCCCACGACCACTAGTAGTACTCGTTGGAGTACAACGCAACCTAGAATCGCCTTTTGTCGCTAGTACATTGTTCCTTACAAGAAACCACTAATACCAAGAAACTACTACCACTTACCAACCAGCCCTACCAAGAAACGACTACTCTACAAAGTGCCGTTATAGGCACGTTTCAACCCATGTCGCCCCTTAAGTCAACGCCTTCTATTCGACCGGCAAGTTAGGCGTTATGACTAGTGGGACCTACATGTCAGTCTGGACAAAAATCCCAGAGTGACCTCCTACCTCCGGCCCGTCCACCTAGTCATCCTCGGCCATGGGACGCAGCTACCACCGCCGGCAGAAGGCGAGGTCAAAAGCGCTAGCGGCGCGGAGCCCATCTAGTAGCAGCCTGGATGCCAGCTCCGTCCGGCGCTCGCGGCCGCCAGCTAGCCAAGATAGCACACACCCTGCTGGATGCATCCAGCAGCTTGTCTGCAAGGTTTGCTAGCTAGGTTGGCACGGCGGTGCGGCGGCTTGCTCACGCGCGTCGCGCTAAGGCCAACCATCTGGCTCGAGCGAAGGCCAGCGCGGTGGCTTGCTCGCGCGTGAGCCAGGCTCAGGCCAGCCAGCCAACCCGTGCGGAGGCCAGCACAGCGTCCGGCCCGTCCGGTGGAGCGGCGGCCAGCTCGCTCATCACCGGCGCCACCGACGAACATGCATAAGAACTGTTTGAAGTAATATTCAGGAAAAATAATGATTGGAGGAGGAAGAACAGGATAGAAGGTCAGATGTGGGTCCCTCGTGTCAACGGTCGAACAAAATGTGTTGGTTTAAGCTGCCTCGTCAGCACGGACGTGTGGGCCAACCCTCTCATAAACGGGTTCAAATGAGCCTAATCGGCACTAGGTAGTAGTTTTTGGCGCGGATTAAGAAATTTTGGGTATGTTTTTGCTATTTTTTGTACAATAGTTTCTTCCTAGGGCTGGTTGAAAGTGGTAGTTTTTTGTTAAATACTCTACATACTGTAAGTAGGAGTGAAAGTTAAGCTTTGGAAGCCAATAAGCACGGCTAGTTATATAGTGCCTATGTGTACGTAATTCAAACTAAATATCAACCATGAGTGACTAATATCTTAATGGAAAATCGAAACTGTGGAAATACTTGCATTTTTTTGTATGGTTGGAAATACTAGCAATGTTCACGTGCGTTGCAACGGATCATAATTAGAATAATACTTATTCACAAACTTGATAGAAAACACTATAATTTTGATATACATATATCACTAGAAATATATTATGTTTCAATCAGAATATATTCCTTGGGCTGTTTTGGTGAGGTGAGGGAGGGATGTGGTTGGTTTTAAGATACTAATTAAGGCTTTTTCTGCAAATTGGTAGAGAAGTAGGATGTTGTTGAGAAAAGGCAACAACTTACCTCACAGTCGTTAGATGTAGATCTAATTGTCAGAAATGACGGATGGCAGACACACCATCATCACCAACTAAGTCTTCTGTAGGAGTACTAGCAAGATGCCCGTGCATTGCACGGAACATCAAGATGCATTTTTTTAATAAAACACCTGTTGTGATTGACCCATGCGGGAGTAATCCCATGTGTAAAAACTAATGATATCTCGAGAAAGAGGAGAGATAAGGTGAGGAGGAGTGGGGCGTGGTGGTGATTGGTGGTCGGACTGAGCAGAGGCATGGGGATGGACGACGCCGGCAGCGACCACCATGCCAGTTTGTTCCAGAGGCTTCCTTTTTTAATTGCTCAACAATGAGGTTATGGGAGATAAGGATGAACGAGGGAAGACCTTGTCTGCAAATGTGGAGAGAGGTGCGGGTATCTTTTAGTTTAATTTCTATCCGTCAGATATAGATCGGACGGTCTATATTGCAAGATGGCAGGCATACCATCATCACCAACTCGGTTTTTTATAAGAGAAGAGATATAAGTATGGAGATACAAACGTATTATCGATACTTGTTTCCATAAACTTGGATCTACATTCTATTCAACGGCTGAGCATGTGGGGCCTTAGCACGATGACTTCTCAACTGTGTAAAACAAAGGTTTTCCCGTCGCCGATAAGGAGGGGGTGACGGCGGTGCACTTTTGGCTTGCTCTAGTCCTAGTAGTCATACTAGGTGGTCTACGCATGTGTATATTTATTCTTTTTCACATCTCGTGTTCGCCGTAGTGCCATGACTGTTGATGAATAGACGGTAAGTTATTCACGGGAAAACCTTTGTTGAGCGTGTGTGAGAGAGAGAGACAGCGTGCGTGTGTGATATGTGTAGAGACTGAGGCAATGATAAGAGGTTAATTTTGTCTCTGTGTGTGAAGGATAGAGAGAGAGATGTGCATGGGGCTTTGTGTTGTGTAACGTGGAGACACATAGACATAATCAGAGAGTGAGTGTGTGAGATACACATGCAGACATGGGGAGAGATGTGTGAGTTAGAGAGATGGAGAATTTTGGTGTGCATGTGAGCTAGAGAGAGGGGGATATATACATACCTAGAGCTAGAGAGAATATGCAAGGGTGTGTGTCTTAAAAGAAGGATCTAGATAGATGGGTGTTTGTGCGTGTCTGTGTGTGTTTGTGAGCGCGTGTCTGTGTGAGAGGGAGTGTGTGTATGTGGAGAAGAGAGACCACTAATGATGTAAATCTAGTAGGGAAGGGGAATGGTGTGACATGTGTGTCAAAGAGAGACAAAGGCATGTGTAGTAGCGGGATAGCATGGGTGCGGGTGGGGAGCAGACTATTTTGAAGAGACATCGAGTGTGTGTGGGAGAGGGGTGTGAGAGCGAGAGAGAGAGCTAGCGAGGGAGAGAGAGATGAAGAGAGGGGGAGAGAGAGGGGTTGTTTGTGTGCGGAAGTGGCGTATAGATAGGGAGACAAGGTTAATGTTGTTCGAAAGTGGCCTATGTACAGAGACGCAAGGGAAGCGAGTCATCGTGTGTGTGATAGAGACTTCATGAGAGATCTAGAATAGATGGTGTAGAGAACAACGTGCGAGATTGAGAACGATGATACGTTAGGGAGCTATGGAAAGAGTCATGACATATATGTATATAGGGAAGGAGCTAGGGCGGGTCCGCATGTGGGAGAGATAGAAAGAGGAGAGTGGTGCACAAGGAGACAAAGGGTGCTTGTTTGCAGTGGGGGTGGTGAGTGAGGTGAGTGTGCGAGAACCACATAACTAGGGAGATAGATGTTTGGGGGTGATGTTTTGTGTGTACGGGAAAGATACACTCTATATAGTGCGTGTGCTTGGGAAAGAGATATGCCGGGAGACCTAGAAAGTGGGGGAAGAGATGTGTGCATGCCCGAGAGACAAAGTGATAGAGACCTATATTGGGGTCCGGACTTTAGAAGAGAGGGGGGGGGGTGTTAATGTGCTCCTGTGTTCGTGTCGGGGGAGAGAACGGCTTGTGGGGGGGGGGGACGGGGTGGGTGGCTCGATAAGAGTGAGGTGTCTATATTTGAGAGACTTTAGCGTAACTGAGATATATATGGTCAGTAGTGTGTGCACTCATGGTTGATCAATTTGTTTCACAGTTTGGACTATGAGATAACGATACTTTTGAACATGCGTGATATACTTTGAAGTACCAGAATTACAAACCTAAGATTGGAATTTTGGAATTCGACTCCATAATTAGCTTTTGTAATTCATTTAAACGGAGGTACATTTTTTAAGCCAGGATTTCATGATTTCAAATTCATATATCAAACCAAGAGATATACACATACGGGCATGTTCAAACTTTATAATCATCCACTTTATTCATACACATACACATTTTTTTTCTCATCATATTTAGGATAAACACATTTGGAATTTCATTTGAATAGGACCATATGATGGTATTTGCTTCCACTAGCTCAATGATCCATATTTGAATTGAATGGACAATCTAAGTTTCGAGTTGGAGACATTGATTTTCGAAACTTGCACTTTTTTTTGCGTGCAAAACAAATAAATTCTCGGCCATGATATCATAGTCGGCCGTACAAGAGCAGAACACTTAATTTCAGGCGCCAAAAGCTTTCAAACTTCCCGCTCACATCGAAATATCTCGCGCCCGGAAGTTTAGCCCTGCGATATTCCTGTTTTACCCCTGCCACATGAACAAAAAAGGGCTGCTTTGGTAACTCCATTGTTTTCCCCTCTTTGCCCCCAACATTCTTCCCCAGAGCCTCTCCCCTTCCCCTCCCCGCCCCCCCAACCACGCCAAGCCGCCGAATCTAGTCCTCCGCTGCAGGGGTGGACCTCACACCCCGCCGGATCTACCTTCCGCACCTTGGAACCCCCAACTGCGAACTCACCACTTCACCGGAGCCGCTTCAGCGACTGGCTTGTCCACCGCTCCAGATCTCCTTGACCGCCATCATGGTCCACCGCACCGGATCTGCTTCACCGGCCCCTCGTCCACCACAGTGTAGGCCCTTCACCGACTCCCTCGTCTGCCCCATCGTTGGCCCTTCATACAAGCCCTCGTCCAACGCAGCAGATCCGCCTCACCGAAAGCACTGTACACCACGCCGAATGTGCTTCGCCGACGCCTTCGTCCACTGCACCGGACCCGTTCCACGGATGCCATATTCAACTCCACCGGCCCTACTTTACTGACGCCGCAGCCTCATCAGTTTATTTTGATTTGTACTCCTTCGGTTTTTCTCTTCGTTATCATGGAACTATTCACTTACCACAGATGAGCTTTCTTGTATGTCGACAGGCGCCGCAACCGAAGCACCGGAGCCGCTTCAGCAACGGCGACAGCCGGCCCAAACTCAACCGCAACACGAGCACCATCGACGATCCTTAGCTATCAAGTATGACAATGATACCCTGATATGTCTCCGTCGTATCTATAATTTTTGATTGTTTCATGCCAATATTATACAACTTTTATACACTTTTGGCAACTTTTTATATGATTTATTTGGACTAACATATTGATCCAGTGCCCAGTGCCAGTTCCTGTTTTTTGCATTTTTTTGTTTCGTAGAAAATCCATATAAAACGAAGTCCAAACGCGATAAAAATTTACGAAGAATTATTTTGAAATATATGTGATTTTTGGGATTTGGAATCAACGCAAACGGGGGCCCACAGTGCCCACAAGACACCAGGGCGCGCCCCATGGGCCAGGCGCGCGGTGGTGGGTTGTTCTCACCTCGTACATCTGTCGGGGCTCTACTTCGGGTGCAACGAAGCTTATATCTGGAAAAAAATCATGTTAAAATCTCAGCGCAATCGGAGTTACGAATCTCTGGGAATATAAGAAACGGTTTTTGGCCAGAAAACAGAAACGCGAAACAGAATAGAACAGAGAGGGAGATCCAATCTCGGAGGGGCTCCCGCCCCTCCGCCGCCATGGAGGCCATGGACCAGAGGGGGAACTCTCCTCCCGTCTAGGGGGGAGGCCAAGGAAGAAGAAGAAGGAGGGGGGCTCTCTCCCCCTCTCTCCCGGTGGTGCCGGAGTGCCGCCGGGGCAAGGATCGTGATGGCGATCTACATCAACAATCTTGCTACCTTCAACACCAACTCTCTCCCCCTCTATGCAGCAGTGTAACACCCCTTATCCCCGCTGTAATCTCTACTTAAACATGGTGCTCAACTCCATATATTATTTCCCAATGATCTATGGTTATCCTATGATGTTTGAGTAGATCCGTTTTGTGCTGTGGGTTAATCGTGATCTTGGTTGGTATGATTGTATATTTTATTTATGGTGCTGTCCTACGGTACCCTCCATCTCGCACAAACATGAGGGGTCCCCGCTGTAGGGTGTTGCAATATGTTCATGATTCGCTTATGGTGGGTTGCGAGAGTGACAGAAGCTTAAACCCGAGTAGGTGGGTTGTTGCGTATGGGAGAAAGAGGACTTGATACTTAATGCTATGGTTGGGTTTCATGTACTTAATGATCTTTAGTAGTTGCGGATGCTTGCTAGGGGTCCAATCATAAGTGCATATGATCCAAGTAGAGAAAGTATGTTAGCTCATGCCTCTCCCTCATGTAAAATTACAATAATGATTACCGGTACTTGTTATCGATTGCCTAGGGACATATGACTTTCTTGTTGACAAAAGCTATCCACTTTTATTACCTTGCAATTTATTTGTAGTTTTATTCTCGCAAAGTACTCGTAGTTTTATTCTTGCAAAATAGTTTCATACTTGTTCTAGGTAAAGCAAACGTCAAGTGTGCGTAGAGTTGTATTGGTGGTCGATAGAACTTGAGGGAATATTTGTTCTACTTTAGCTCCTCGGTCGGTTCAACACTCTTATTTATCGAAGAAGGCTACAAATGATCCCCTATACTTGTGGGTTATCATACCCATACGCCGCCGAGAATCAGGTACTATTATCCAACGGCCGGCGCCTACATTCACTTTCTTAGCATAAGCATCGCACCTTTGAATTTCTTCAGGGCATCATTCAATTTTTCATGAGACGCGTTATTCTGCTTGCACCTGTAGGGCCATACTTCTGGTAGTGAACATGTTACATGTGCTAAATTACAAACCAGTGCACATATAGTTACAATGCTTTTGTTTTGTCCTAAGTATTACTGTACTTCCTAGATATCACTGCCTACTATTTTACTTCTTGCATGCTATATTTATGATAATGGTGTTGTTCTGATGCCACCTGTTGGTTCCATCAGACTGCTTCATGTTCTCTATGGTTAATTACACATCAGCAAACTAGCATGTGGTTCCGCTGCTTTTTGTTCATTTTACCCTACATTTTCTGATGCTAGCTATTACATCACTGCTCCGAGCCTTTGTTCATTACTTTTTTGTGCGTTCTTGATCTTCCCAAGTTGCATGACTAATTTGGTGCTTCTATTAATTATGGAGCTGCCAACCCCATCAAGCAAAATATTTGTACTTTTGGGGCTGGCACCTCGAACAAGCATAAAAATAGAGTGAAGCACATATATTGCCATGTAAGCACACACCCTTCTTTCATTAGTTTAGATGAACCATTGATGACCAATTCGAACCAATGCATGCGATTAAAATTAATTTTACCTAAATAGAGGGTGCAGAATAAACTACAACAACTAGATTTGCAACCACGGGATGCTGACGATATCTTCAAAGAACATTGCAACAGCAGCGAGGCTTCATAGCAACATTGAAATGTAATGCGTGTGGGCTGCTTTCTTGGCTTGTGCCCTCAACCTGTAATCCTACAGAATTACAAATAGTTCAGTTGTCTGCTTTGCTGTATTGCTTGAGTCGAATGCTTGTTTGTTACTTGTTAGTCTATACCTGAGTTGGCCAATATGTCAGTAGTGCCTGCTGTACTATCGTAAAGAAATGCATGCCTAGTTCATTTGACTCCTTAACTTTTCCTATGAACTTCATCACAAGCCTGTCTTCGTAGTTTATATAAGGCCACACTGTTAAGTGCTTTCTCAGATTATTTCAACTGCTTAGATGCCTTGGCAACTTAAATATAGCGGTGGTACACTCCCTTTCAACTAGGGATGTCAACTGGGTCCCGTTTAATCCCGATTAAAGTCCACTAGTGGTATGATAGTTTAAAAGAGTTTTTGTTTTTTGAGGAAAATGAACTAGCGAGCTAGCAAAAACTAACTAGATGGGATTGGCGGATGCCGTTTATTTGCCACTTACATCCCTAGTTTCATCTTACCATTTTAATTTCTTTTCGGCTGATGCTGCTTCGAACCATTTAAATATAGCTTGCCATGCTCGGCAATAATTGATATGTCGTTTACCATGTAAGCTTACTGCCTGGATTATGCGATAACTATCTCTTACTTATGTCCAGCGGAAACCTTTCAGGATGCCGTTCACACTAGGACACAATGTACAACCCCAGAATCTATTTATGGAAGCAGTGCACCATCCATGTTACCAGATGGTAGCAGTTCAGAGGCAACACCGCCGGAGAGCAGTCTGAGCACATATATTATAGTTCTTGAGGCTCTACTAGAGGCAGAAAGAGATGGTGCGGCTGCCATGAATGAGGTAATCTTGATCTTGAGGCTGGAAATTATGCAATTAGCTGCACGCATTATGCAAGCAACCCAAGAATGGGAGGAAGTAAGAATGTTGCATTTGAAGACGGAGGAGGTCCTGCTACTTCTGCTATCTGAAGCCCAGGGTAATCCCAGTTCTTCTTTAGATACCAGTTGAAATTGTCATTAGATTAGTATACTTACATGTTGTGTCATCTCTCTGAATGGATTATGTTGTAAGACCCCCTATGTTGTCCATGTGTTGTAATGATCTGAATTTTTTAGGCGAGGTAATCCTCAGTACTTGTATGATTGACATAAGGTGAACTGTTTTTCGTGTGAGCATATTGTATTGGATGAAATAACTGTTTGACTCAAAGTGTATCCAACCTACTGAATTCGAAGATCACGACATTTCTAAATCATATTCATATATAAAGGTGGAATAAATCTTTGTCGTGGTTTTGAAGAAATAAATAACAAAACATAGAATGATGTATGGATATTCGTAATCGAATACAAATTGGATTTGAATTTAGTTGCCAGGGCCCAGGGTAAACGTGAATGCTAATTCTCTCAAATTTTGAACGAAGCGGCAAAACACCCACTATCATTTGTCGGCTGCCCGAAGCAAGTGTTTGCGAGATGGAAATTATTGTCTACCCCTGACACTTCACATCCTAATTGACCTGATTTCCACTGCTGTCGATAGGGGTAGACTAGCAACTTCAATCAGACGTGACACGACCGCCTCTGAGCCCATTCAGACACGATGGGTGCCAAACGTGGGCGGCAAAACACATTTGATTCAAGCTCGTCCGAAAGACCTGTGTCTCTCCCTCCATTTCCCCATTCATACACAGTGGGCGGCAAAACAAACTCTCCTCGTCCGAAATCGATGTAGGCAAATATTTTAAATAGGGGCAGATGTGTAACTTCCCTCAGACGTGACACAACCGCCCTACCTGTCAGCCCTGTTCATACACCGTGGGCGCCAACCATGGGCGGCAAAACACCCTCTCCTCGCCCGAAATCGCTTCCAGCAAATATTGGGAAGATGCGAGATTACCGTCCTATCCCCAACCGACGAGATGTTTGAAATTTTAAACGGGGATAAGTTCATAACTTTCCCACATTTCAGACAAGCGCATCCCAAAGTTTGAGATCCCCCCTCCCCCTCCATTTCCCCATTCATACACCGTCGGTGCCACAACAACCTCCCACTCCGGCCAGCCTCCTCCGTCTGCCACCCCATCCTCCACCTTGCCGGAGCCGCTACCCCTACCCCGTCGTCCACTGCAAGAGATGGACATCTCTCATCCACGGTGCCGGACCAGGATCCTTTCATCGCGTCCTCTCGCTTCATCGGCGCCGTCGTCCACCTTGCCGTTGCCGCTCCTACGACCGCCTCATCCACGGCAACATGACTTAAATCCCCGACCCGGCCGTCTGCCGTCTAAAGTCTTCTTCCGCGCCGCCGACAGCCATCGCACCCGCATCACCCTCAACGTATCAGCAGGGGCCTACACGGCGTCACAAGAGAGGTGGTACTCTTTCATATCTGCTTAAGTAATTGATCTCACTGATACGTCTCCAACGTATCTATAATTTTTGATTGTTCCGTGCTGTTATATTATCATTCTTGGATCTTTTACAATCATTTTATAGCAACTTTATATCATTTTTTGGGACAAACCTATTGACATAGTGCCCAGTGCCAGTTGCTGTTTTTTGCTTGTTTTTTACTTCGCAGGAAATCAATACCAAACGGAGTCCAAATGCAGTGAAACTTTTTGGTGATTTTTTCTGGACCAGAAGGAACAAGTTGGGCCAAGAAAGTACCCGAGGGGGGCTACGAAGGGAGCACAACCCACCAGGGCGCGCCTCGGCCACCTCCCGCATCGCCTCTTTGCTCTATAAATACCCCAATATCCCAGAAACCCTAGGGGAGTTGACGAAAATCAATTCCAGCCGCCGCAATTTCCAGAAACCACAGATCCAATCTAGACACCATCACAAAGGGGTTCATCATCCTCATTGGTTCCTCTCCGATGATGCGTGAGTAGTTCATTGTAGACATACGGGTCCGTAGGCAGTAGCTAGATGCCTTCCTCTCTCTCTTTTGATTCTCAATACAATGATCTCTTGGAGATCTATTTGATGTAACTCTTTTTGCGGTGTGTTTGTTGGGATCCGATGAACTTTGAATTTATGATTAGATCTATGTTTTTATCCATGAAAGTTATTTGAGTCTTTTGATCTCTTATATGCATGATTACTTATAGCCTCGTATTTCTTCTTCGAATCTTTGGTTTAGTTAGGCCAACTAGATCGATTTTTCTTGCCATGGGAAGAGGTGCTTTGTGATGGGTTTGATCTTACGGTGCTTGATCCCGCTGACAGAAGGGGAACCGACACGTATGTATCGTTACTATTAAGGATAACAAGATGGGGTCTATTTCTACATAAATAGAACTTGTCTACATCATGTCATCGTTCTTATTGCATTACTCCGTTTCTCCATGAACTTAATACACTAGATGCATGCTGGATAGCGGTCGATGTGTGGAGTAATAGTAGTAGATGTAGGCAGGAGTCGGTCTACTAATCTTGGACGTGATGCCTATATAATGATCATTGCCTGGATATCGTCATAATTATTTGAAGTTCTATCAATTGCCCAACAGTAATTTGTTTACCCACCGTATGCTATTTTTCTCGAGAGAAGCCACTAGTGAAATCTACGGCCCCCGGGTCTATTTTCTCATCATATATTTTCAGATCTATTTTGCTATTTGCCTTTTTATTTATTTACCACTTTTATTTTTAGATCTATATTTCTAAAAACCCAAAAATATTTTGCTTCACTTTATTTTATTCACGATCTATTTATCCAATCTACTACCATTTATCTCTCGTCCGTTTGCCAATTTCTGGCGCCGTTACCCGAAAGGGATTGACAACCCCTTTAACACGTCGGGTTGCAAGTATTTGTTCTTTGTGTGCAGGTGCTGTTTACGTAGTGTTGCTTGGTTCTCCTACTTGTTCGATAACCTTGGTCTCATCACTGGGGGAAATACCTACCGTTGCTATGCTGCATCATCCCTTCCTCTTTAGGGAAATACCGACATAGTTCAAGCAAACATCAAAAGGAATTTCTGGCGCCGTTGCCGGGGAGACATCATCAACATCTACCAGGTTCCTAATCACAAATCTCATCTCCTTGCAATTTACATTATTTGCCATTTGCCTCTCGTTTTCCTCTCCCCCACTTCACAAAAAATTGCCGTTTTATTCGCCCTCTTTTTCGTTTGCCATTTTCTCGTCAGATCTGTTTATGAGTGTGATCTTGCTTGTCCACCTTAACACTATGTCTAGAACGACCCCTCCTCTATCTCCAGATTTTGAAGTTCTATATTTCAAGCAGAGAGAATGAGAAAATTTGAAAGATGCTTGGTATAGACTAATGGAATCTTATCGTATTAGCAATCTTAAAGGAGACGCAAGGGTTTTGCTTCGGAACTTTTATATAGGATTAGCCTTGCATCATAGACAACTTTTGGATTTTGCTGCTAAAGGAAATTTTATTGAACTTGATGCTAATACTGCTTATGAGATCTTAGAGGGGATTTTGGGAATTCCACCAACCAAAAAGGGGATTAGATTTACTGAAGAAGGAGTTCAAATTTTAGACAAGTTGAGTGATTTGCATAAACATATGGTCGAGTTGCAAAAATATAATGAACCCCTCAAGCATATTAGTGGAAACCTCAATCGCATGAATACCTTGATTACCCTTTGCAATAAGCGGTTGGATATTTTAGATCTCAAGATGGTTTCTTTTCCTGAGAATTTAGGGAAGCGCAAAGAGCCTCCCGGGTTTGAGAAATCCCTTACAAAAGTTGCCAAAACTATGAATGACAACACTTAGATCGTTGCTTTATGCCTAGCTAAGGGCGTAAAACGATAGCGCTTGTTGGGAGGCAACCCAATGAATAAAATTTATTTTTCTCTTTTTCTTTCTGTTCTTGGGAGTTTGCACGGTTATGCTACTGTTATGATTGTGTTTTTTGTGTTTTAATTAGTGTTTGTGCCAAGTAAAGCCTTTAGGGTAGCTTCGGTGATAGCTGATTTGATCTTGTTGGAAAATAGAAACTTTTGTGTACAGTAATTTTTTTTTGAAAATTCACAGAAGCGGCGAAAAATTCAGAATTTTTTACACAATATTGATATATAAATTTCCTCTGTTGTCTTAATTTTTCATAATTTTTGGATTAAAGAAGTATGAGAACAATTCGCATCTTTACAGACTATTCTGTTTTTGACAGATTCTGTTTTCTTTGCATTGTGTGCTTATTTTGATGAATCTATGGTTTTTATCGGGGGGTATGTGCCATGGTAAAATTAGAATACAGTAGATATAATGCAAGAACAAAATTTGAATGGGTTTTCTACAGTACTTAAAGTAAAGATTGGTTTTCTTATACTAACGGATCTCACGAAGGTTTTGTTGAGTTTTGTGTGATTGAAGTTTTCAAGTTTTGGGTGAAATTACGATGGATGAAGGAATAAGGACTAAGAAGAGACTAAGCTTGGGGATTCCCCATGGCACCCCAAGCCATTATCCAAAGATAATCAAGCAACTAAGCTTGGGGATGCCCGGGTGGCATCCCCTCCTTCTTCTAACGACCATCGGTATTTTACTTGGAGCTATATTTTTATTCGTCACATAGCATGAGTTTTGCTTGGAGCGTCTTGTATGATATGAGTCTTTGCTTGTTTGCTTTTTATTTTAAGTCATGAATCCTTGCTGGACACACCTATTTGAGGGAGCCAAAATTATGCTATGACTTGTTAGAATTGCTCTCTATGCTTCACTTAAATCTTTATGAGCTATGGAATTGCTCTAGTGCTTCACTTATATCTATTTGAGCACGGTGTGCTTTTGTATTTTTGAAGAAATACTCTCATGCTTCACTTAGATTTATTTGAGAGTTAGTATTTTTTTTAGAAATTCTCTCTTGCTTCACTTAAATTATTTTGAGAGAAGAAAATTTTATGCTCATGTTCTTCACTTAGATTTGTTTGAGCTATCAAAAGCAACATATAAAATTAGTCCCAAAGTGATAGATATCCAAGAGGGATATAATAAAACTTTCATGAAGATCATTGGACAAAATAAACTTGATTCCTTGTAATAGTTTTGCGGTATGTTGATATAATATGTGAGTCATGTTGATGAGTAATTATGCTTTAGTAAGAATACTGATGTTAAGGTTTGTGATTCCCTATGCAAGCACAAAAGTCAATAGTTATGCAATGAAATTACATCCTACTTGTGGTGCATTATTCGGTGTTAGTTATGCTTAATGCTCGCTTATGAGATTTTTCGTTTCTTGGTTGGATGCTTCTCAATATTTTGCTAGCCTTCATTTGCACTAAGTATGATCACTACTTGTGCATCCAAAATCCTTAAACCAGTTTTGCCATATGAGTCCACTATACCTACCTATATGCGGTATTTCTGTGCCGTTCTAAGCAAATTTGTATGTGCCATCTCTAATTTCAAAATAAATTTCTCTTTTGTGTGCTCGTACCGCTCGTGAAATGGTAGGGGGTGGCTGATATATTTCCATGCTAGATGTGTTATTCTCAAGATGAGTGTTTATTCACTTGTCATTGCACGAGAGTACGACAAAGGTATTAGGGATGCCCAGTCCTGAAATGAAAAATGAATTTACTTTATGTTGTCAAATAATAAATTCCTTGGAAAGTGTTGGTGTGGAGGGCACCCGTGGATACGGCTAGCCATGGAAAGTGAAAGTATGATGGAAAAAGGAATAAACTTTATTTTCTGTTTGGGAACCGCCTATGATATATCTAGCATGGAAAGTATTGGAAACTACTCGATCGTTTTCGTTGACAGGAAAAGCATGCCACCCAAAATGTTTTGTCTCAACTTTTTTCGCTTTGAGCTCTGGCACCTCTACAAATCCCTACTTCCCTCTGCGAAGGGCCTATCTTTTACTTTATGCAATTTTTATTTTGAGTCTCCATCTTCTCTTATAAAGCACCAACTAAGGGGCACTATGATCGTACTTGAGCATTGGGTGTAGCTAATATGCGAGTGTGTTTCATGAATGGATCAATGATTGAGCATAATGGGCTAGGGATAACTTGCTTTAGTGTTGATATTTTGAAAGACATGGTTGCTTGTTGATATGCTTGAGTATTGAAATCTTCATGTCAAAACTAGACTATTGCTCTGAATCATATAAAAGTCCAAATGTCCATGCTACAAAGAAAAGAATATGTGATGAACATGTTACGCAGCATTCCACATCAAAAATTCTGTTTTTATCATTTACCTACTCGAGGACGAGCAGGAATTAAGCTTGGGGATGCTGATACGTCTCCAAGGTATCTATAATTTTTGATGTTCCATGCTGTTATATTATCATTCTTGGATGTTTTACAATCATTTTATAGCAACTTTATATCATTTTTTGGGACTAACCTATTGACATAGTGCCCAGTGCCAGTTGCTATTTTTTGCTTGTTTTTTACTTCGCAGGAAATCAATACCAAACGGAGTCCAAACGTAGCGAAACTTTTTGGTGATTTTTTCTGGACCAGAAGACACAAGTTAGGCCAAGAAACTACCTGAGGGGGACTCCGAGGGGAGCACAACCCACCAGGGCGCGCCTGGGGGCCTAGGCGCGCCCAGGTGGGTTGTGCCCAGCTCGGCCACCTCTCGCACCGCCTCTTTGCTCTATAAATACCCCACTATTCCAGAAACGCTAGGGGAGTCGACGAAAATCAATCCCAGCCGCCGCAAGTTCCAGAAACCACAGATCCAATCTAGACACCATCTCGGAGGGGTTCATCATCCTCATTGGTGCCTCTTCGATGATGCGTGAGTAGTTCATTGTAGACCTACGGGTCCATAGGCAGTAGCTAGATGGCTTCCTCTCTCTCTTTTGATTCTTAATACAATGGTCTCTTGGAGATCTACTTGATGTAACTCTTTTTGCGGTGTGTTTGTTGGGATCCGATGAACTTTGAATTTATGATCAGATCTATGTTTTTATCCATGAAAGTTATTTGAGTCTTTTTATCTCTTATATGCATGATTACTTATAGCCTTATATTTCTTCTTCGAATCTTTGGTTTAGTTAGGCCAATTAGATCGATTTTTCTTGCCATGGGAAGAGGTGCTTTGTGATGGGTTCGATCTTACGGTGCTTGATCCCAGTGACAGAAGGGGAGCCGACACGTATGTATCGTTGCTATTAAGGATAACAAGATGGGGTCTATTTCTACATAAATAGAACTTGTCTACATCATGTCATCGTTCTTATTGCATTACTCCGTTTCTCCATGAACTTAATACACTAGATGCATGCTGGATAGCGGTCGATGTGTGGAGTAATAGTAGTAGATGTAGGCAGGAGTCAGTCTACTAATCTTGGACGTGATGCCTATATAATGATCATTGCCTTGATATCTTCATAATTATTTGAAGTTCTATCAATTGCCCAACAGTAATTTTTTTACCCACCGTATGCTATTTTTCTCGAGAGAAGCCACTAGTGAAATCTACGGCCCCCGGGTCTATTTTCTCATCATATATTTTCAGATCTATTTTGCTATTTGCCTTTTTATTTATTTGCCACTTTTATTTTCAGATCTATATTTCTAAAAACCCAAAAATATTTTGCTTCACTTTATTTTATTCGCGATCTATTTATCCAATCTACTACCATTTATCTCTCGTCAGTTTGCCAATTTCTGGCGCTATTACCCGAAAGGGATTGACAACCCCTTTAACACGTCGGGTTGCAAGTATTTGTTCTTTGTGTGCAGGTGCTATTTACGTAGTGTTGCTTGGTTCTCCTACTGGTTCGATAACCTTGGTCTCATCACTGAGGGAAATACCTACCGTTGCTGTGCTGCATCATCCCTTCCTCTTTGGGGAAATACCGACGTAATTCAAGCAAACATCACTCACCCGGAAAATAGATCGTAACTACTTTACTGTACTTTTCTTGTCCATACCAAATCGCAGTGGCTAGTTGAAAGCAAACATTGGTTGCGAAGTAGCCTTTGTCCGGTTTGCACCTTCAGATCCGCCATGGCACGGTCACTATACTCGTAAAGCTTGTGGTTTCCCCCCTTTATATTCACTACCATCATCGTAGGTGCTTCGTGTCGTGCTAGCACTGCTCCTCAAGACCTCAACCCATCAAGAGAAACAACATGCCACTCATAATTCCAAAGCTTAGTTGTTGAAATACGAATCTGATATGATGCTCATATTACTAAAACAGAGAACGTTTAATTGGTTAGCTAATGTTCCTATATTCGTTTCGAAAAGCATGTGCACCACATATAGAGAGACAACATGGATTTGCATTTCTCTGTGCGCTCTGGTTCATCATGGGTGGGCAACGCACATTGTATTATCTAACTAGCAAGATGCCCGTGCGTTGCACGGAACATCAAGATGCATTTGTATGAGTAGTTTATCTTGTGGGAGAAAAGGATGAACGTGGGAAGGCCTTATTTGCAAATGTGGAGAGGGGTGTGGGTATATTTTTGCAAAATTGCCATAGTTTCCTTCCTATCCGTCAGATATAAATCGGACGACCTATATTACAGGATGGCAGGCACACCATCATCATCAACTCTGTTTTTTATAAGAGTAGATAGAGATAAGAGTATAAGAGTAGAGAAAAAAGTAGAGAAATCTGCTTGCACTTTGTTATCATGTTCCTCTTCTGTTCTTCTAAATAAGTATATTACTTCCTCCGTTCCTAAACTGCTTTGGGTGCGTGCGTGTGTTGTGGTGGCGTGCGTTTTTGTACCGGGTTTTTTCATCGTTGCTTTATTTATAAAGCGGGGCAAAAGCCTTTTTCGGTAAAACATAAGTCTTTTTAGATATTCCAATAAGAACTACATACGGATGTATATAGAAATATTTTAGAGTGTACATTCACTCATTTTGCTCTGTATGTAATCCGCATTCGAATCTCTAAGAGATTTATATTTAAGTACGGAGGGAGTAGTACAGTATGTTCCTTGTCGAGAAGACGAGCAGGGACATTTGCAGTCGACATGTCTATTGGGTCGCTACAGATGGATGCTTTCAACGATTCTAGATGGTCTGCCATAATATCCGGGAAATGTTGGGAGCTATGTCGTCTTTGATAGTCTAGACTAATAGTAACAGTATTGTGCCTTCAGTTGAATAGAGCTGCCCCTTTTGGGGCCGAAGCCTTTCCGAACCCTTTCTTGCCGTACCGGCAATACAAGCCCATATGGTCCAGCTAGTTCCACTTTCCTGATTTTACTCTTGATGCTTAGGGTTTTCCCCTTTTATCTACCCTACTATGATCTGCGTAGGTGCTTTCTGTCGTACTAGCAGTACTCCACCCTTCAAGCTAAACAACACAACACTCATAATTCCAAAGCTTAGTTGTTCAAATATGATTGTGATATGATACTGATATTAGTTAACAGACACATTTAATTGGTTAGCTAAAGGTCCCACTTGAATTTCTAAATGCATGTCGCGACATATAGAGAGACAGCAGAATTGCATTTCTTTGTCACTTGTTGACTGTACTTTCTTGTCCATACCAAATCTTAGTTGTTATTTTAAAGCAAACATCGGTTGCTAACTACCCTTTGCGCGGTTTGCAGCTTCAGATCTGCCGTCCCACTGCCACAGTCGACACTATACTCATCATGCTTACGGTTTCCCTATTTTATGATGACCACGATCAGCCTACGTGGTTCGTGTCGTAATAGCACTGCCCCACCCATCGAGCTAAACAAGCTTAGTTGTACAAATTCGAATATGATATTATGCTGATATTAGTAAAACTGAGACATGTTTAATTGGTCAGCTAAATGTTCCTACTTTAGTTTTGAAATGCATGTGAGCCACATAATGAGAGACTGGAAGGAATAGTATTTCTCTGTGCGCTCTGGTTCATCATGGGTGGGCAACATACATTGTATAGAAAGACTTGTAATATCTTCAATCTGCTTGCTCTTCTGCTCTTCTTTAACATGATCCTCTTCTCTTCTTTAATAAGTATGTTCTTTGTTGGGAAGAGTAGCAGAGACATTTGCGGTCGACTAGTCAGGTCGAGTTGTTCTCCCTTAGTATATTTTGAATCTGTCAGGTTAGGTCAACTTGTTCTTCTTTACTATATGTTGAAGCTATCATCTACGAAGTATCATCACTTCTGGAGCTCTCATATTTTGAGTAGTAGGCCACATTATATTAATGCACAGACCAAATTACACCATGCATGGCATCTCTCAGAAGAATTGCAGAGATAGCACAAAGGGGTTTACAGGGAGACAGTATTGGATTAGAATCACTTCTGCATTACAAAGATAATCTCACTTGTTTTTATGTTTTCATGCATGTCAGGTATTGAACATGATCAAAATGAATATGAGAATGGACGCACGAGAGGAATATTGCGGAACAATCCACTGGCTAACAAACTTGGCATGGTGGAGGATGGCCTATCTTATTCACCCATCAAGGTGCTTGCTCTAACTTGGCAAGGTTGTATTGGTCGCACATATTTTGCATATGACCTCTTGCATTACTTCTACTTTGGTACACCACCATCTGCTTAGTTTAAGCATCATATATGAGTATATGCCATACCTATCCATTTTCTGTACCTATTCCATGTGTCATCATACTATGTTTTTCCAGTCAAATGTTGTTCTTTCGTAATAGATGTCCAAAAGGAAGAGGGTGAGTACAAATCCTCAAGGAGTACAAACTAGGTATTTGGAAAAGGTAGTGATACCTGTTAAATCAGATAGATCAGCAGCCATAGAAAACACAGGCCCAACTATACCACACTTTACCCCTACTCCACTGGCCAAACCCCTATTAGAACTGCAGAGAGCCCAGCATCAGGTACTATCTATGATATCAATTCAAAATTTGAACTCCTAAATTTATGCATGTGCCTTACCTTCTCTCTTGTATGAAAACTAATTTCAGATGAATCTCCTTTCTCAAAGGATCATAGGACCTCACAACAATACTGGGCACTGCATTGCTCTTGTCAGTACCTCTTGCCCTTTGTCAGCATACTTACACTCATTGTTGTTTGATTATGTAGCATCACTGTAAATGTTCGCTTCTTTATCCTCCCTTTGCTCGAAATTATAAGATCTTTATTTACTCTTAGATAAATGTAGAATCAACACAATGGTTATGAAGTTTTGGATTGCTCATGTAAGTACCTGTTGTCATGTACTCCCTCTGTATCGAATTAATTGTTGCTCAATTGGATGTATTTAGAACTTAATAGTGCTAGATACATCCATTTGAGCGACAAGTAATAATGGACGATGGTAGTATTACTGTACTTGCATTGCGAGATAGTTGATTGTCTAGCATTACTCTGCATCTTATCTACCCTGCCCTCCACTTTCTCCAAATTATCAGATCAATAAAGCCAATGCCACTACACACGTTGATGTCTGCATTCCTCTTGTCAGTACCTTTTGCCTTGTAACGCTGTACTTAATTAATTGCTATTTGATTATGTATCATCACTCTGCACCTGAGCTTCATTATCCTCTATTTCTTCCAATATTATTTGATCTATATTTACTCTTTACAAAATGTAGAATAATGGCAACGCTTATAAAGAAGTTTCTTTGGGGAATTTATTGAATTATCCTTCCATCGACATGGAGAAGGGCTTTGTCCAGCCCGTGTTAACATGTAATGTAAGTTCATCCTTCTCAAGTCTTCAAACTTTGTTCTAGTATAGATTTGGATAGGCATCATTTCCTCCACTGCTGTTTACTTTGGTGTTTACATCTGATTGGATGTTTGCAACAACTACCAGTTTTAAATTGTAGTTGTAAAAACATGTTCCTTATGCAGAACAGATCCATTTATTTGCTTATATAATTGTGAAACCTGTTACGTGTATCCTTGTTTCTCTTTCAGAGTCGTATCTCTTATGCCAGGCAGAACTTTAGGGAAGATAGTGAGCCAAACCATCTTGAATAGAGCGAGTTGACCCCAAGGTCATGTCTTGATGAAGACAGTGAGTTGAAGCTACTCACCAGCAGCTGTGAGACAACCTCTGTGCAGTTGCTGCCTCAATCAGTTCGACTTCTTCAGTCTCAACTTAAAGCGGAAAGGCTTGCTTCAGCTCAGCTCCGACTTGATGTCAATGATGCAAAGAAGATCTCAGAGGACTGCCTTGCGGGCTTTGGTGCTATACAGCTAGGGATAGAGCATCTATCGTTGACACAACTAAGGTCTCATCAGCTTGTTTGGCTGCTTGTGGTGCACGCCCAGGCCAAGCCTAATGCCTTCTGAAGTGCTCTCAGTTTTGTATATTCTTTTGTCGGCGCATTTATATGCACTGGTGGCGACCTTTGATGCCCAGTGTATGTAATCCGCGGTCACATTGCGCTTTATTATCACCGGTGGCGAACTTTGATGCCCAGTGGATGTAATATGCCATAATTTCTTTATTGTATAGTCTAGGTTTATTCTTGGTCAGTATGCTGTAATTTAGGCCGGAAGCTTCAATGGATCTCAATGTTGTCGGTCTTCAGGCCGGCCCGTAACTCGCTATATATGGGCCAAAACATGGGCCTATAATCATCTTGGGCCATTAGCAGGTCTAAATGTATAGTAGTTTTCCGCCTTTAACAGGTCGAGTAAAGTTATGGCCAGCTGGGCCAGAGAATACCATGGGCTTTTAACAGGCTAAAAACTAGATTGGGCTAGCGTTGAGCCAAAAAATTCACGGGCCAATACAGGCCGAAACTGCCTAAGGCCCATGTTTGGCCCAAATAGAACATGCCGTTAACATGCCAAAATATATCGCGGGCCTTGTTTGGCCCAATAAAATTATGAGCTTTAAGCAGGCCGGTATCAACGCGGGCCGTAGGCCCAATAGTGTCACGAGCCATTAACAGATGGGCTGTAAGCAGGCCGGATTCAACGCGGGATGTAATTAGGCCCAACTGTTACACGGGCCATTAACAGGCCGATAGGCCAGTTGGGCTAAAATTTATCCACGAAGACTACGGGCCGTTAAGAGGCCTAAAGTTACTTCGGACAAGAAATAGCCCAGTTTCTGCATGGGCCGTTAAATGGCCTAAAGTGAAACCGGGCCGACAACGGCCCAGATGCACCACGGGCCGCTAACAAGCCAAAACTATTATCGGGCCGAACTGGTAAACGGGCATTTAACTGGCCGAAATACAAACCCAGCTTAGAATGGACCCAAAAGAACAGTGGCCTGTTAACAGGCCTGATCTGATATGGGCCGTAATTTAGCCCAAAACACGATAGACTGTGAACGGGCCTGATCTGATATGGGCCTCAATTTGATCCAAAACATGGCAGGCTGTTAACAGGCCAGTCCACTAGTGTGTGAAAAAATATGGTGGGCCTTTAGCTGGGCCGGCCTTTTTACCTTAAATGGGCCACAGTTGGGCTGTTCCATGTGTCGACAAATCATAGGCGTCTTCCGTCCACTGTAGGGATGACATCTATCCCAACGATGAGCTGACACATGGATTATCCGGCGAATGAGAATTTTACACATGGAAAATCCCCATTGGTCGGGGCTATTAACGGGTTATCGGATCCAAACCGGAACCCGATAGCTTAACGGCGACCCGTTACGGTGGATGCCACATGTCGGTTACCCTTGACGAAAGCACTTCTATGACGCGCGATTTATCGTCATGGAAGTGGACACTTCTGTGATGATAATTCTGGTAATGTCATGGAACACTTCTACGACAGCACAGGTATGACTATCTTGATTCTGTCATAAAATCATAATGGATGTACAAGCATGATAGAAAACGTGACTTACTGTGACAAACACGTATCATCACGGAAGTGTATTTTTTTGTAGTGCAGCGCCACCTCCATGAGTGAATACATATCTGCTCGTGGCCATTATCTCATTAGCATCTGAGATCCAGTTTGAGTCACTATACCCTTCAAGCACCTTTGGGTGTCTAGTGTAGTGAATTCCATAATTCGCAGTGCCTTTCAAATAACACAAAACTCTCTCTAGAGCTTTCCAATGCACATCTCCTGGTTTTGAGACAAACCGACTCAGTTTGCTAACAGCAAAAGAGATGTCAGGTCTTGTAGCACTGGCTAAGTACATAAGCGAGCCAATAATATGAGAATATTTCAATTGATCTCTAGCAATTCTCCGATTGTTTCGAAGCAGCACGCTGGCATCATATGGTGTTGGAGAGGGCTTGCAGTCACTATAGCCAAAGCGACTCAAGATCTTTTCCACATAGTGAGATTGAAGCAATGTCATCCCACCATCATCGTCTCTCAACAACTTGATGTTCAGAATGACATCAGCCACTCCTAAATCCTTCATCTCAAAACAGCGAGATAGGAAATCCTTGACCTCCTTAATAACATTCAGATTTGTTCCGAAGATCAGTATGTCATCAACATACAAGCAAAGGATAACTCCCTCGCCCCCACCATGGCGATAGTACACACATTTATCAGCTTCATTTACAACAAAGCCTGCGGCTATTAAAGTTCTTTCAAACTTCTCATGCCACTGCTTGGTTGCTTGCTTAAGTCCATACAAAGACTTCAGCAACTTGCACACTTTTCCTTCCTGACCATCTACTACAAACCCATCTGGTTGTTCCATGTAAATTTCCTCATCCAATTCTCCATTTAGGAAAGCAGTCTTAACATCCATTTGATGAACAAGAAGACCATGTGAGGCCGCTAGTGAAAATAGTACTCGAATAGTGGTCAGTCGAGCCACAGGTGAGTAAATATCAAAGAAGTCTTCACATTCCTTTTGGGTATAACCCTTAGCCACGAGCCGTGCCTTGTACTTCTCAATAGTACCATCAGGCCTAAGCTTCTTCTTGAATACCCATTTGCACCCTATAGGTTTGCACCCATAAGGACGATCAGTTATCTCCCAAGTTTCATTTGCCAAGACGCAATCCATCTCACTACGGAATGCTTCCTTCCAGTAGTCAGCATCTTCAGATGCATAGGCCTCTGAAATAGAACTGGGAGTGTCATCTATGAGATACACAAGAAAATCATCACCAAAAGACTTTGCAGTCCTCTGTCTCTTGCTTCTAGTAGGAACTTCATTGTTCTCTTTCACAGGATTTTCAAAGTGTTCCATGGAAATGGCAGGTTCAGTAATTGTACCTAATTCCTGATTCGAGGAACTAGGCATCTCCTGATTTGATGAGCTCGCCATATCCTTCATGGGAAAAATATCTTCAAAGAAAGTCGCATCATTCGACTCCATGATTGTACCGACATGCATGTCAGATACCTCAGATTTTACAACCAAGAATCTATAGCCAATGCTATGAAAAGCATATCCCAGGAAAACACAATCCACAGTTTTTGGTCCCAGCTTGCGCTTCTTCGGAATTGGCACATTGACTTTCGCCAAGCAACCCCAGGTTCATAGATAACAGAGCTTTAACCTTTTCTTCTCCCATTCCTCGAATGGAGTTATCTCTTTGTTCTTTGTGGGAACTCAGTTTAGGACATGGCATGCAGTCAATATCGCCTCCCCCCACCATGCCTTGGAGAGACCCGATGTGTCTAACATGGCGTTAACCAAATCAGTTAGAGTACGGTTCTTTCTTTCGGCTACCCCATTTGACTGAGGTGAATAGGGAGGCGTCGTCTCATGGATTATACCATGTTCCGCACAAAAGGAGTCAAATTCATTTGAGAAATACTCTCCACCATGATCGGACCTAAGCCTCTTGATCTTTTGATCAAGTTGGTTTTCCGCTTCAGCTCTATAGATCTTGAAATAGTTCAAAGCCTCATCCTTAGATTTCAGAAGATACACATGGCAGTATCTAGTGGAGTCATCAATTAACGTCATAAAATACTTCTTTCCACCTTTTGTCAACACACCATTCATTTCACAAAGATCTGAATGTATGAGCTCTAGTGGTGCAAGATTTCTTGTTTCCACAATCGGATGAGACTTACGAGGTTGCTTAGCTTGCACACACACTTGACACTTAGATCCCTTGACAGTGGTGAAACTATGGATTAAGTTCAACTTCGCTAGTCGCGACATGCAACCAAAGTTAACATGACAAAGACGTGAATGCCACACATTTGATTCACTATTGTTGCAAACATGATTAACAACTTGATTGCAAACGTCTGATAAGGATAAACAAAACAGGCCTCCTGACTCATAGCCTTTACCAACAAAAGTTCCATAGTTGGATATTACAAATTTATTTGACTCAAAGACAAGCTTGTAGCCATCTGCCATCTCTACAAAGAAGAGATCCGCTAACAAGATTTCTATTGACGGAGGGGACATAATGCACGTTCTTCAGCCGCACCATCTTCCCCGAAGTAAACTCCAGATCGACCGTGCCAACACCACGAACATAAGCACTTGAACCATTGCCCATCAGCACGGTTGAAGTCCCTGCAGTCTGATAAGATGAAAACATGGAAATATCACCACATACATGCACATTAGCACCCGTGTCAATCAACCAATCAGGGGAATGACATACTGAAAGAATAGTGGGAAATATACCATACCCAACATCCTTCATGTCAGTGTCACCAATAACAACATTAGCGGTCTTTCTGCCTTTCCCAAGATGACGCTTGTCATAACGATTAGGGCAACTAGGAGCCCAATGCTCAGGATCTCCGCACACATGACAAACACCTATCTTCTTGTCATTTTGCTTCTTGAAGTTGGTGTGCTATACAGCCTTGTTCTTCCCGTCAAACTTTGCTTTACCATCAAACTTGCCCTTGTTCTTGAACTTGTGGGGCTGGAAGTTTTTCTTCTGTACCAGATTGGCACTAGATCCTCCCTCAATACCTCGAGCACGTGTATCTTTTGATCTCGCCTTTTCTTCCACATCAAGAGTACCAATGAGATCCGGAACAGAAAACTCCTGCCTCTTATGCTTCAGTAAGGTAGCAAAGTTCCTCCATGAAGGAGGAAGCTTAGTGATGATGCCTCCGACAACAAACTTGTTCGGTAGCATACAATTGAAGTGCTCACGTTCTCTAGCAAATGACTGTATCTCGTGAGCTTGCTCAACCACGGAGCGCTCTTCAGTCATCCTGTAGTCATAGAATTGTTCCATGATTTACAGCTCAGTGCCGGCATCCGAGACCCCAAACTTGACCTCGAGTGCATCCCACATATCTTTTCCATTATAAATTGACGCATAAGCATCAACTATGTTCTCACCAAGAAATCTCAACAGAGCAGCCTTAAACAAGGTATCCATTTTCTGAAAAGCCTGTTCCTGTTGAGCATCATACTCTCCTTCAGGTTTGCCAAGGGTGGCGTCATAAGAACTCATGGTTTGAAACCATAAGATTGCTCTCACGTGCCACCTCTTATAGAGGATACCCTCAAACATAGGAGGTCTCATGGAAGCAGCAAAACCACTCGGGGTAAATTGCCTATAATAAGGTTTTTGTATTGTTGGAAATATGAGCAATTTACCATATGATTTTATTAACAAAAATAATAGATAAAGCATGACTATTGTAGCAGAGATAAAACAAGTCAAGCAATCCGACAGAGAGAAGGTAAATAGGATCTGCATATATGAACTAGAACCGAACATATCTAGAGCAAGAATTTGTGGCAGAAACTCAAACAGAAAGAGCATGAGAACGTATGGAACAGGAGTAGAAGCACCGGTCTTGGGGTCGGTGTCCTTGCTAGCCATGTCATAGAGGAGGTTGTCCATGTCGGGGAAGAAGTCGTCGTCGGGGAAGTAGTCGTCGGAGTCCGGGGCGTCCGTGATGAAGAAGGCAGTAGTCGTGCGGAGCGCTCCCCAAAAACCTTATCACCCTTCTCCCGTACAAGACTCAAAGAGGTGCGGTTTCGGAGGCCTACTGTCCTGACCTGTAGTGCATGCCGCAAGCTGGGATGGGGAAGATCGTAGCAGCAGTGCAGTGCTTAGGAACTTGGTGGCGAGAGGAAGATGGTCTTTTGGTGTGTCTCTCTGGAGAGGAGCGACCTCTCTTTTATAGACACAGGAGACGGAGGCGAATAGGCTGCGTCGGGAGCTGAAGGGAGAGAGGGAGACGAAACGAACAGGCAGCAGCCGAAGGGTGCAGCGTTCGTATTCAATATCCACTACAGCAAAACTTTTCAGCTTCCGACTGAACTTTCGTATACCAATCGTGTGTGGCAAAAATTTAGACATCAGCTCGGCTCATTCCCACAACCCGCGTCGCGTCGTGATGAGGCGTGCCGTGGCGAGGTGGGCAGCGGAGGAGGAGCGTGCGTGAATGTCCCTCTTGTTCTCATGCTCATACATGTGGGGAAACACCCTCCCTTATAAGGAGGTCCAACTCCCACCAAACTAGCAATGTGGGACTAAACTTTGGTTCCACCTCTTGCCATGCACGAATTGGCTGAGTGGGCCTCTAGGATTTATTAGGAATTTCTGAAATTGTTATTGGGCTGGCCCAAAGTAGACTAAATTATAGCAATTAAGTAGACTAAATTCTAGCAATCCCCCACCAGATCCTAGAGGCACATAAAATTTGCCTTTAGTTCCCAAAAACACTGTTTTATATACCAGTACTGTAGTGGAGGCTGTTAAGTTGAACTTCCACCTAGAACTCAGTGCTACACTAATAAGAAACTTGAACAGTGGACTGGGCCTTGAACTGCAAGTTTTTTGCAAATCTAGCTTCACACAAAGCCTTGACCGATACTTGGCTACCGTGGGTCTTCCCCGCGGGTGGAGCTTATGCGTCATACTCCGAGATCTTTCATTAGTTTACTAGAGAGCACCCTACTCTCATAGATTGCGACGTTTAACAATCAGACTCATATAGGTGTGCTCTTCAAATGATATTCCGCAGGACAACATCTCTGCTTAAATGAGCCACTTAGAACACATTAAGATATACATCAACCGGCCTTGCAGATTAGGAGAGTATTGCATCTTCATGGAGTGGTATTGTTAATAGTAAGGATACTCTCCTCTCAGTTGAGCAACAGCGTGTCTTCCACATCTAATTCACGGGATCTCCGATCACATACACTAGGTTACCACTGTGAACAACTCATATTGTGGGTTTCATACGCATCTCCTTCGATGCATTATCAATCACATTACGTGATAGACCCTTGGTAAAAGGATCTGCCAGATTTTTAGACATTTGGATATAATCCAATGCAATAACTCCGGAGTTTTTTGTTTTTTTGATAGACTTTAACCTTTTCTGAACGTGTCTTGATGACTTCATGTTATCCTTTGAGCTGCTCACTTTCGTGATCACAGTTTGATTGTCCCAGTTCATAAGGATACCCGGTACATGTTTCTCAACAACTGGCAAGTCATCCAAGAGCCGACGAAGCCAATCTACTTTGACCGTAGCTGTATCTAGTGCTGTGAGTTTTGCTTCCATTGTTGACCTCCTTAAGATGGTCTGCTTGCAAGACTTCCAAGAAACAGCGCCACCTCCATGAGTGAATACATATCTGCTCGTGGCCTTTATCTCATCAGCATCTGAGATCCAGTTTGAGTCACTATACCCTTCAAGCACCTTTGGGTGTCCAGTGTAGTGAATTCTATAATTCGCAGTGCCTTTCAAATAACGCAATACTCTCTCTAGAGCTTTCCAATGCACATCTCCTGATTTTGAGACAAACCGACTCAGTTTCCTAACAGCAAAAGAGATGTCAGGTCTTGTAGCACTGGCTAAGTACATAAGCGAGCCAATAATCTGAGAATATTTCAATTGATCTCTAGCAATTCTCTGATTCTTTCGAAGTAGCACGCTGGCATCATATGGTGTTGGAGAGGGCTTGCAGTCACTATAGCCAAAGCGACTCAAGATCTTTTCCACATAGTGAGATTGAAGCAATGTAATCCCACCATCATTGTCTCTCAACAACTTGATGTTCAGAATGACATCAGCCACTCCTAAATCCTTCATCTCAAATCAGCGAGATAGGAAATCCTTGACCTCCTTAATAACATTCAGATTTGTTCCGAAGATCAGTATGTCATCAACATACAAGCAAAGGATAACTCCCTCGCCCCCACCATGGCGATAGTACACACATTTATCAGCTTCGTTTACAACAAAGCCTATGGCTATTAAAGTTCATTCAAACTTCTCATGCCACTGCTTGGGTGCTTGCTTAAGTCCATACAAAGACTTCAGCAACTTGCACACTTTTCCTTCCTGACCATCTACTACAAACCCATTTGGTTGTTCCATGTAAATTTCCTCATCCAACTCTCCATTTAGGAAAGCAGTCTTAACATCCATTTGATGAACGAGAAGACCATGTGAGGCCTCTAGTGAAAGTAGTACTCGAATAGTGGTCAGTTGAGCCACAGGTGAGTAAGTACCAAAGAAGTCTTCACCTTCCTTTTGGGTATAACCCTTAGCCATGAGCCGTGCCTTGTACTTCTCGATAGTACCATCAGGCCTAAGCTTCTTCTTGAATACCCATTTGCACCCTATAGGTTTGCACCCATCAGGACGATCAGTTATCTCCCAAGTTTCATTTGCCAAGATGGAATCCATCTCACTATGGAATGCTTCCTTCCAGTAGTCAGCATCTTCAGATGCATAGGCCTCTGAAATAGAACTGAGTGTGTCATCTATGAGATACACAAGAAAATCATCACCAAAAGACTTTGCAGTCCTTTGTCTCTTGTTTCTAGTAGGAACTTCACTGTTCTCCTTCACGGGATTTTCAAAGTGTTCCATCGAAATGGCAGGTTCAGTAATTGTAACTAATTCCTGATTTGAGGAACTAGGCATCTCCTGATTTGATGAGATCGCCATATTCTTCATGGGAAAAATATCTTCAAAGAAAGTCGCATCATTCGACTCCATGATTGTATCGACATGCATGTCAGATACCTCAGATTTTACAACCAAGAACCTATAGCCAATGCTATGAAAAGCATATCCCAGGAAAACACAATCCATAGTTTTTGGTCCCAGCTTGCGCTTTTTCAGAATTGGGACATTGACTTTCGCCAAGCAACCCCAGGTTCGTAGATAAGAGAGCTTTAACCTTTTCTTCTCCCATTCCTTGAATGGAGTTATCTCTTTGTTCTTTGTGGGAAATCAGTTTAGGACATGACATGCAGTCAATATTGCCTCCCCCACCATGCCTTGGAGAGACCCAATGTGTCTAACATGGTGTTAATCAAATCAGTTAGAGTACGGTTCTTTCTTTCGGCCACCCCATTTGAGTGAGGTGAATAGGGAGGTGTCCTCTCATGGATTATACCATGTTCCGCACAAAAGGAGTCAAATTCATTTGAGAAATACTCTCCACCACGATCGGACCTAAGCCTCTTGATCTTTTGATCAAGTTGGTTTTCCGCTTCAGCTTTATAGATCTTGAAATAGTTCAAAGCCTCATCCTTAGATTTCAGAAGATACACATGGAAGTATCTAGTGGAGTCATCAATTAATGTCATAAAATACTTCTTTCCACCTTTCGTTAACACACCATTCATTTCACAAAGATCTGAATGTATGAGCTCTAGTGGTGCAAGATTTCTTGTTTCCACAGTCGCATGAGACTTACGAGGTTGCTTAGCTTGCACACACACTTGACACTTAGATCCCTTGACAGTGGTGAAACTAGGGATTAAGTTCAACTTCGCTAGTCGCGACATGCAACCAAAGTTAACATGACAAAGACGTGAATGCCACACATTTGATTCACTATTGTTGCAAACATGATTAACAACTTTATTGCAAATGTCTGATAAGGATAAACAAAACAGGCCTCCTGACTCATAGCCTTTACCAACAAAAGTTCCATACTTGGATATTACAAATTTATACGAATCAAAGACAAGCTTGTAGCCATCTCTACACAGAAGAGATCCGCTAACAAGATTTTTATTGACGGAGGGGACATAATGCATGTTCTTCAGCCGCATGATCTTCCTCGAAGTAAACTCCAGATCGACCGTGCCAACACCATGAACAGAAGCACTTGAACCGTTACCCATCAGCACGGTTGAAGTCCCTGCGGTCTGATAAGACGAAAACATGGAAATATCACCACATACATGCACATTAGCACCCGTGTCAATCAACCAATCAGGGGAATGACATACTGAAAGAATAGTGGGAAATATACCATACCCAACATCCTTCATGTCAGTGTCACCAATGACAACATTAGCGGTCTTTCCGCCTTTCCCAAGATGACGCTTGTCATAACGATTAGGGCAACTAGGAGCCCAATGCTCAGGATCTCCGCACACATGACAAACACCTTTCTTCTTGTCATTCTTCTTCTTGAAGTTGGTGTGCTGTATAGCCTTGTTCTTCCCATCAAACTCTGCTTTACCATCAAACTTGCCCTTGTTCTTGAACTTGTGGGGCTGGAAGTTTTTCTTCTATACCAGATTGGCACTAGATCCTCCCTCAATACCTCGAGCACATGTGTCTTTTGCTCTCTCCTTTTCTTCCACATCAGGAGTACCAATGAGATCCAGAATGGAAAACTCCTTCCTCTTATGCTTCAGTAAGGTAGCAAAGTTCCTCCATGAAGGAGGAAGCTTAGTGATGATGCCTCCGGCAACAAACTTGTCCGGAAGCATACAACTGAAGTGCTCAAATTCTCTAGCAAATGACTGTATCTTGTGAGCTTGCTCAACCACGGAGCACTCTTCAGTCATCCGGTAGTCATAGAATTGTTCCATGAAGTACAACTCAGTGCCGGCATCTGAGATCCCAAACTTGGCCTCGAGTGCAACCCACATATCTTTTCCATTATCATTTGATGCATAAGCATCAACTATGTTCCAACCAAGAACAATCAAGAGAGCAGCCTTAAACATGGCATTCATTTTCTGAAAAGCCTGTTCCTGTTGAGCATCATACTCCCCTTCAGGTTTGCCAAGGGTGGCGTCATAGCAAATCATGGTTTGAAACCATAAGATTGCTCTCATGTGCCACCTCTTATAGTGGATACCCTCAAACATGGGAGGTCTCATGGAAGCAGCAAAACCACTCTGGGTAAATTGCCTATAATAATGTTTTTGGATTGTTGGAAATATGAGCAATTTACCATATGATTTTATTAACGAAAATAGTAGATAAATCATGACTATTGTAGCAGAGATAGAACAAGTCATGCAATCCGACAGAGAGAAGGTAAATAGGATCTGCATATATGAACTAGAACCAAACATATCTAGAGCAGACTGTAGAGCAAGAAGTTGTGGCAGAAACTCAAACAGAAAGAGCATGAGAACGTATGGAACAAGAGCAGAAGCACCGGTCTTGGGGTCGGTGTCCTCGCCAGCCAAGTCGTCGAGGAGGTTGTCCACGTCAGGGAAGAAGTCATCATCGGGGAAGTAGTCGTCGGAGTCCGGGGCGTCCGTGATGAAGAAGTCAGTGTAGGAGATATGCCCTAGAGGCAATAATAAATGTTATTATTTATCTCCTTGCTCATAATTATGTTTATGTTCCATGCTATAACTGCTGTGGTTCCCGAGCCCGTATATCGATAAAGGCTCTGGGGAAAACCCATGTGCACGTGTGGAATAATAAACGGTAAAAAGTATTCCTAGTCATGCCTCTAAGACTAGCTCAAGTGTTGCATGATGATTATGTTTTCCCAATCATGGGTATGTCTATGCCAGCAGCTTTGAGGGCACAATGTTAGAAGAACATTTGTGTTGAATCGACCCAAATTGATGTTATGCTATGAGATTCTTTCGTCACAAGTTAATGGTTAATAACACAGAGATGGTTAACGTTTGCATGATTCCTCAGACCATGAGAGTATCGAGTTTCTTCATGCTTGATTCATGAACTTTGGGGTTTGTTAAACGTCATCCGTAACTGGATGGCTATTACGGCGGCTTACGGGTTCATGGGAAAGTATGTTAAGTAACTTGATAGCTCAAGATTGGGATTTGCTCCTCCGACGATGGAGAGATATCTCTGGGCCCTCTCGGTGTTACGGTATCCATCATCGTCTGGCCAGACACTTTGTGATTTGATCACGGGGATGCCGGAACACGGTAACGAGAAAAGAGAACAATACCGGTAACGAGGTAACTAGCATAGTGGACAAGTTGTTGATCCACAGGAATGCTAACATGTCTCACCTCGGGTATTTGTAACATATCGCAAAGCAACAGGAATAGCACACGGCAACTGGAGGTTCACTCGAATATTCATTCGTGTGGGTATAGGGGTCAATATGGGTGTCCACGGCTCCGATGTTGATCATTGATCGGAAGGGGTTCCGTGTCATGTATATACTTCACCGAACCTATAGGGTCACATGCTTAAGGGTCATCTATCTGCTGAATACTAGACAGGGAGTCTGAGAGAAAATCACCGAAAAAGTTTCGGACACCGAAAAGTTTCGGACAGCGGAAAAGTTCCGCAGAGAGAGGTCACCGGATGAGTTCTGGTGAAACTGAAAAGTTGTTTCAGGGGATACCATTAAGTCAAAATGGTTTCGGCACATGCCTGATAATTCTTGGAGGATGCCAGAATCATTCTGGAAACTTCTGGGAATTTTCTGGAAGAAAAACCGGAAATGTTCCGGGGCTGCCGGAACCGCTTCAGATGCTTTTCGTAGATGAAATCACTAAACTGGAATTGTTCCAAAACGCGTTGAAAATTATTTTAGTGGGTACTGGAAATGTTCTTAGCCCACATAAATATTTTCAGTTCGAACGGACGCTGAAAAATGTCGTTGTGAATAGTGAAAGTGCTTTTTGAGTTACTTTTTGGAAAGCCACCTTTTTGGGCTTTTGCTCCAAAATATCTTGGAGATGACATGGATGGATGTGGCTGAAATTTCAGCCCCTCCACCCCTCCTTCTCCTATAAAATAGAGGTGGAGGGGGCTGCCCAAACTCACTCATTCTCACATACAAGTGCCATGCAATTATCTGGCTTCTCTCTTCCTCCCACGAAAAGAGTTTCGTAGAGCCGAAAGGCTGTCTGGGTTCCGGTGGGAACTAGTTCTGGACGGCGAAGCCCTGCCGGATAGATGACACCGTATGTGTGCAACTCTGTAGAGAGGTCGTAGTTTCGACCTTAGTGCCCGAGGGGCTATTCGTGAGTGCCTCCCGAAGGGCTGTCCAAGTGACGGTCCGAGTTCTGTGAGTCCTCTCGAAGGGCTATCCAAGTGACGGTCCAAGTTCTGTGAGTCCTCCCGAAGGGCTGTCCGAGTGACCGTTCGAGTTTCGAAGGTCCTCCCGAAGGGCTGTCCGCGACACCGTCTAGGGGACTGTTCGACCGCCTCCCGGAGGGCTGTCCGAAGGGAAGACGAGGGTATACATCCTCGCGGTTGGGAGGTTGTAAATCCTAGCTGCGGGGATCTGCACCGCTGATCATCATCGACTCTACTTCCGCTGTGCTACGAGTCGGTAACGAAAATGATCAAACCTTGTATGCAGTCTCCATACTGGTCCTGGGCTGGTGCGTAGGTCAGAAATTTTTTGTTTTCTGCTGTGTTACCCTACAGTGGCATCAAGAGCCGTGCTATGCGTAGATGCAGGTTGCGATCTAGAATACATGAGATGTATGGGTGTTGCACAATATAATTAGGTAGTAGATGAGTTCTATTACTGAAAATTATTTGTGCGGGTAGCAGATGAAATCTGTTACCCGATATTCTTGTTGCTTCCCTGGAATTTGCATATTTCTGATCTTGATAACAGCATGGTGGAGTTTCAATGTTCTGGCAATCCGCGATCCTGATTGATTAACGAAGTGCTAACAGTTCATTGAATTCCATCGTAGTTAAAAAGAAAGATGAAATTTCGCAGACGAAAGGGCAATGCAGATATGATCTGCACGGGGGTCATGCGTATGACGAAGTTCAGTATGGGGCTCGAGATTTTATTATCTCGTGTCTCATACACCCCGCGATGTTAATCTAGCGACTTGGATTATCATACTTGATGATGGACGTTGGTAGCTTCGGTTTGTTTCGAAACCTTAGAAGCCACGTAAAACAAGTTTTTGCTTGAACCGATTAGAGACGTCTAACTTGGTTTTGCAGGAGGGTTTGCATGTGCATATGATGTGGTATAGCAGTGCTCATAATAATTTGATTATGTATGAGATGACTATATGATGTAAATTAATTAACATGACCTGCGTGTCATGATTCGGCATGATGGCTGGAGCCATATGATTGCACTTTAAATGACCTGCATGTCAAACTTGTGTAATGCACTTATTTTATTAGCTATAGAGATAGCAATATTATCTGGTGCATCGACAAGGTGGTGGCAATCTTCGCGAAGGTGAACACCGACGCGAATGCCGAAGACAAAGAAATACAAGACTTCTCCGTCAGAAAGGGCTATACCATATCATGCTATTATGAATTGCCTGAGATGTTTATCCCTTATGATGCACCCTTCTTGATTGCGCGGTAGTCACTTTTTATTAGGGTGATCTCTCACAAAAATATAAATAGTTGATAGTGTTCTCCCAAGTGTAGCACCGTCACGGCACCTAACTTTTTGGGGTGCGCCATGACTAACATGGGTACGAACGATTAGGGATGTGTGGGGCGGGTGAGTTCAGACCTCGCAGCGAGATCACTTGGTTGTCTTTGATATTCAGGCATGACAGTCATGAGCTCGGAACACGCCCATCGAAAGATGAACAAGAGTCGCATAGAGATGTGATTGGCAGGTTGGCATACCGGTTGAGATTTTTGTCATCAGTGGTGACTAACATCAATGACGAATAATCAAAACACGGGTCTTGAATCACTCACAGTCAATTATGAGAGATATTGATTTGAGTGGGAGCGCGCTGTTGAATTAACTTGTTTAATTCTCAGTGCAATTAATTTTGAACACTGTCTAAGTGTGATTTGCATAATAGTTGTAGAATAATGGCTCGTGTTTCCACCTTCCCTATTAAAATTGAATAGCTGTTAAATATCTGGTTAAAACTTTACGGTTGGTAACGTAATGTGAGGATTATCCTCAAGAGTGCCAAGAAGGACTTTGTCCTATCGCATACTTTGGTATTCTCTCGCTTATGCTATGGATCATGTGACTCTCGTCCTTCGATCCAAAAGCTAGAATTCCGTTTCAGTCAAGTGCAATATGTTTGTTTCCATGAGACCCGAACTTCGAAAGTTTGGATAGTTATGTGATATTCATGGAATCTGAAAATCATTTTCAGAGACAGACAAAGGCTAAAAGATATGAGATATCCAAAGCAATGTTTGTTTGCAAACTATTAGTAGAAGAAGTTTACTATGCATTAGACTGATTAGAGAGGGATCCAGAAGAACGCCTATCATATGATAAAAGGTGAATAAAACAACAACTTAAGAGAAAGGAAGTGTCCGAAGGGTGTTAGTGAAACTTTCACGCCTAGGAAGTCTGAGGCTAACGCCACTCTTAAGTTGGGTGCTTCTTCTGAGAGTAGGAGAAATACTAAAAGTTAAAACTGTTAGAAGTATAAAGGCAATAAGAAAGAAGACTGGAATATCCAGCTCATGTATGAATGTCATACAAAGTTTTTGATGTATAGAAGGCTGGTCAAAGATATAGTTCTTGGGAATTATGGTTAAACATGTTAATCACTAATTCTTGGGTATTGTGAGACAATCACAAAGATACCCGCTCGATTGCATTCTGTTGCAACTTGATGTAAGAACTACTATGGCCTGAAAGACTAGCCAGGAATGAGGTTGAGATACACACATGGGACATAGTAAATGTTACTATACCTTCCATCGGTGTATTACTTATGTATTTACTTTCATAATTCATTTTAGAGTTTCACACTCTAGCCCTTTGCATAAGGTATCTTGCAAGAAGGTTGTTCATAAGAGAACTTTTGATGTTCGGTGTTATGAATAACATAAGGGCCATACTTTCATTATGAATGAGATGTATGTTATGAATATTGATAATAATATATTACCTCTGGATTTACATTCATAATTCATTTTAGAGTTTTACACTCTAGCCCCTTGCACAATGTTGTTGCAAAAAGGTTGTTCATACAAAGAACAATTGTTGTTCAATATTATGAATAACATGAAGGGCCATGCTTCCATCCTCGATGGGACGTATGTTATGAATATTGATGGTAATATGATACATCCATAACACTGACGCTAAATATCATAAAGACTAAAAGAATACCACACAAGTGTGGCACTGCATTTGGTCACATTGGAGAAACCCGCATGGATAAATTCCATTATGATGGATTTTGAAGTCATTTGATTTTGAATCATCTGACACTTGCAACTTTCCTCCGAAAAGAGAAGTGACTGAAATACCGTTCACAGGCCATAAGGAACGAGCAAAGAACTTATTGGTGATCATACATTTTGATGTATGTAGTTCAATAAATATTGTTGCAAGTAGTGGATTTATCTATCTTCAGAAATGACTCAAGTAGATATGTGGATATTTACTTGATGAGACGTAAGTCTGGATCTTTTGAATTCATTCAAAAGGTTTTCAAATATGAAGTAGAAGTTATTGTAACAAGAAGATTATGTTTCTACAATTCGATTGCAGAAAAGAATATTTGAGTTACAAGTTTAGCGAATGTCTGATGAGTTGTGAAAGGGGTTTCATAACTTGCACCTCCCGGAACACCACTGCAAGTGGAAAGTCCGTGAAAATGTAATCGAACCATTTATGACATGGTAAGATCAAAGATGACATAAATAAATTTGCCATTATCCCTTTTAAAGAGTGATGCTTTAGAGACTGCGGCTTTTACACTGAAAAGAGCTCCATCGGGTCTGTTGAAATGACACCATGGTATGGTACGCCCAACCATGTTATATATTTTCTTAACATTTGGAATATGGGGCTTGTGTAAAAGGTTACAAACCTATTCCAAATTAGACAAGTGCTACCTTGTAGGTTATCCCAAGTCATTGGGTATTCCCCCACCACTATACCGAGGCAAAAGTTTTTGCCACAAAACGGTATGCTTTTAAAGAGAATTGTTCTTGCAAAAGGTGCGTGGGAGGACAGTGCAACTCGACGAGATAACCAGTATCTTCGTCATCAGGTCAAAGGAAAGGAACCTTGGAAGTGATTCCGGAGTTTCCTACTGCGACTGATACGGAAGTCTCTACAATAAAATGTATGGACTTCGGTCGAACTTGCAGCTGAACCACGTAGGCAAGGCTCGTGCAAACCTCTCAGGTGCGCAGACGAGATATTGTTGATAGACAACAGTATACCTACGATACGCAGCGGAAGCGTTGATGGGCCCTGACTCCGGGATTGGCTAAATGCCAATATAATCCGAGATAGTTTCCATATAAATGATTCAAGATCATATCTTGATGACCCCTTCGGAAGACTTAGAGTCTAACGAACTTTTATGGAACTATAAACTGATGTGGATAAAATATTTTATCCATAAAGCTCGACTTGTTGCAATAACAAGTTCAAGGAGTTGACTATGATGAGGTTGTTTCATCATAGCGAAGCTTAAAGTCGGTTCGGGTTGAACTAGTAATTGATACATATTTCAATCATGAGATATGAAACATGGATGACAAAAAGATTTCCATCTGATGGAAATGAAACCAAGGACTTGCATGTGCTACAGTCCAAGGTATTTTGTCAGTCCAAAGGATGCTAGTAACTATGCAAACTTCAGAGTTCCAGCAATGGACAGAAGAGAGCAAAATGGAGTTGGAATCTTTGTGTTTTGATGGATTGGTCAAAAGGGTTTTGACTTCATCAATGGGTAACGAAGATGCTTGTGATTCAAGAAAGTAAGTGGGAGCATAATAATATTTCTAAGAACGTTGTGTGCTTGACACATTGTTAATTGGAAATAAATTTCTTGACACGAATTAGGACTTCATTTGAAAATAGTTTTTCGATGAAGTGCTTGGGCTAAATGGCCTCAATATTAGGCATAATGATCTATGGAGATAGATTTGCCTAATAAGGCTAAGCAATGAATACATATTGACAAGATGCTAAAACTTTTTAGCATTTAAAACGCCAAGGAGTGATTCTTGCCGAAGTCACATGGAAAGAGTTTTTGCAAGACTCGGTGTCCCAAAAACACTGATGAGCAAAATACATGATGGAGATTCCACACACCTTCATGTTTGGATTAATCATGTATTCCATGGTATGTAAAAACAACCAGATATGTCCAATACTCCAAAGTTGTTGCGAGTATAGATACCAAAGTGATCAAAAGTACTGATCATGGGACAACAGTGAAAAAGGGTCATTCAGTAGTATAGTAGCACTGATGACATGTTTTCTCGCAAGCAGAGATCATGAAGAGTTCGTTGTAAAAGGTTACATCGATACAGTCTTTATCCATGCTCCAAGCGATTTTCGATTAAAGTTAAGGGTTTTGTGCAATACACAATATGGTGGAACGGTAGTTGGAAATTGTTCCAAACAAGATACTGAGGCGAATTCTATAACAAAGGCTAAGTATGTTGATGCTTTAGAAGCGACAAAGAAGTTGTTGAATCATATAGTTCATTCATGAACTTAGTATGGTTCCAAGAAGGCTTGGTCAATGGGACACTATTGCAGATAGTTGCTCCATAGCTCAGTCTGAGGAATCAGGTTTCGACCAATGATTCACACATATACAAAGCAATGTGTACACAAAATATGAATTTTGTGAAAGCGTGAAAACGCGAGGATATGCAAAGATACACATGGATCTGAAGTCGTCAGATCCGTTGGACATCAGGCTACACCACATGCGAAGCATATTTTACACCAATGTGCCATAGGTGTAAAGTGCATTAGCATTAACTAGATTATTGACTCTAGTGCAAGTGGGAGTCTGTAGGAGATATGCCCTAGAGGCAATAATAAATGTTATTATTTATCTCCTTGCTCATAATTATGTTTATGTTCCATGCTATAACTGCTGTGGTTCCCGAGCCCATATATCCATAAAGGCTCTGGGGAAAACCCATGTGCACGTGTGGAATAATAAACGGTAAAAAGTATTCCTAGTCATGCCTCTAAGACTAGCTCAAGTGTTGCATGATGATTATGTTTTCCCAATCATGGGTATGTCTATGCCAGCAGCTTTGAGGGCACAATGTTAGAAGAACATTTGTGTTGAATCGACCCAAATTGATGTTATGCTATGAGATTCTTTCGTCACAAGTTAATGGTTAATAACACAGAGATGGTTAACGTTTGCATGATTCCTCAGACCATGAGAGTATCGAGTTTCTTCATGCTTGATTCATGAACTTTGGGGTTTGTTAAACGTCATCCGTAACTGGATGGCTATTACGGCGGCTTACGGGTTCATGGGAAAGTATGTTAAGTAACTTGATAGCTCAAGATTGGGATTTGCTCCTCCGACGATGGAGAGATATCTCTGGGCCCTCTCGGTGTTACGGTATCCATCATCGTCTGGCCAGACACTTTGTGATTTGATCACGGGGATGCCGGAACACGGTAACGAGAAAAGAGAACAATACCGGTAACGAGGTAACTAGCATAGTAGACAAGTTGTTGATCCACAGGAATGCTAACATGTCTCACCTCGGGTATTTGTAACATATCGCGAAGCAACAGGAATAGCACACGGCAACTGGAGGTTCACTCGAATATTCATTCGTGTGGGTATAGGGGTCAATATGGGTGTCCACGGCTCCGATGTTGATCATTGATCGGAAGGGGTTCCGTGTCATGTCTATACTTCACCAAACCTATAGGGTCACACGCTTAAGGGTCATCTATCTGCTGAATACTAGACAGAGAGTCTGAGAGAAAATCATCGAAAAAGTTTCGGACACCGAAAAGTTTCGGACAGCAGAAAAGTTCCGCAGAGAGAGGTCACCGGATGAGTTCCGGTGAAACTGAAAAGTTGTTTCAGGGGATACCATTAAGTCAAAATGGTTTCGGCACATGCCTGATAATTCTTGGAGGATGCCAGAATCATTCTGGAAACTTCTGGGAATTTTCTGGAAGAAAAACCGGAAATGTTCCGAGGCTGCCGGAACCGCTTCAGATGCTTTTCGCAGATGAAATCACTAAACTGGAATTGTTCCAAAACGCGTTGAAAATTATTTTAGTGGGTACTGGAAATGTTCTTAGCCCACATAAATATTTTCAGTTCGAACGGACGCTGAAAAATGTCGTTGTGAATAGTGAAAGTGCTTTTTGAGTTACTTTTTGGAAAGCCACCTTTTTGGGCTTTTGCTCCAAAATATCTTGGAGATGACATGGATGGATGTGGCTGAAATTTCAGCCCCTCCACCCCTCCTTCTCCTATAAATAGAGGTGGAGGGGGCTGCCCAAACTCACTCATTCTCACATACAAGTGCCATGCAATTATCTGGCTTCTCTCTCCCTCCCACGAAAAGAGTTTCGTAGAGCCGAAAGGCTGTCTGGGTTCCGGTGGGAACTAGTTCTGGACGGCGAAGCCCTGCCGGATAGATGACACCGTATGTGTGCAACTCTGTAGAGAGGTCGTAGTTTCGACCTTAGTGCCCGAGGGGCTATTCGTGAGTGCCTCCCGAAGGGCTGTCCAAGTGACGGTCCGAGTTCTGTGAGTCCTCCCGAAGGGCTGTCCAAGTGACGGTCCAAGTTCTGTGAGTCCTCCCGAAGGGCTGTCCGAGTGACCGTTCGAGTTTCGAAGGTCCTCCCGAAGGGCTGTCCGCGACACCGTCTAGGGGACTGTTTGACCGCCTCACGGAGGGCTGTCCGAAGGGAAGACGAGGGTATACATCCTCGCTGTTGGGAGGTTGTAAATCCTAGCTGCGGGGATCTGCACCGCCGATCGTCATCGACTCTACTTCCGCTGCGCTACGAGTCGGTAACGAAAATGATCAAACCTTGTATGTAGTCTCCATAGTGGTCCTGGGCTGGTGCGTAGGTCAGAAAATTTTTGTTTTCTGCTGTGTTACCCTACAGTCAGTAGTCGCGTGGAGCGCTCTCCAAAAACCTTATCACCCTTCTCCCGTACAGGACTCAAAGTGGTACGGTTTTGGAGGCCTACTGTCCCGACCTGCGGTGCATGCCGCAAGCCGGGATGGGGAAGATCGTAGCAGCAGCGCAGTTCTTAGGAACTTGGTGGCGAGAGGAAAATGGTCTTCTGGTGTGTCTCTCTGGAGAGGAGCGACCTCTCTTTTATAGACACAGGAGACGGAGGTGAATAGGCTACGTCGGGAGCTGAAGGGAGAGAGGGCGATGAAACGAACAGGCAGCAGCCGAAGGGTGCAACATTCGTATTCAATATCCACTACAGCAAAACTTTTCAGCTTCCGACTGAACTTTCGTATACCAATCGTGTGTGGCAAAAATTTAGACATCGGCTCGGCTCATTCCCGCAACCCACGGCACGTCATGACAAGGTGTGGCATGGCGAGGCAGGCGGCGGAGGAAGAGCGCGCGTGAATGTCCCTCTTGTTCTCATGCTCATACATGTGGGGAAACACCCACCCTTATAAGGAGGTCCAACTCCCACCAAACTAGCAATGTGGGACTAAACTTTGGTTCCACCTCTTGCCATGAACGAGTTGGCTGAGTGGGCCTCTAGGATTTATTAGGAATTTATGAAATTGTTATTGGGCTAGCCCAAAGTAGACTAAATTCCAGCAATTAAGTAGACTAAATTCCAGCAATCCCCCACCAGATCCTAGAGGCACATAAAATTTGCCTTTAGTTCCCCAAAACACTGTTTTATATACCGGTACTGCAGTGGAGACTGTTAAGTTGAACTTCCACCTAGAACTCAGTGCTACACTAGTAAGCAACTTGAACAGTGGACTGGGCCTTGAACTGCAAGTTTTCTGCGAATCTAGCTTCACACAAAGCCTTGACCGATACTTGCCTATCGTGGGTCTTCCCCGCGGGTGGATATTATGCGTCATACTCCGAGACCTTTCATGACTTTACTAGAGAGCACCCTACTCTCATAGATTGCGATGTTTAACAATCAGACTCATATAGGTGTGTTCTTCAAAAGATGTTCTGCAAGACAACATCTCTGCTTAAATGAGCCACTTAGAACACATTAAGATATACATCAACCTGCCTTGCAGATTAGGAGAGTATTGCATCTTCATGGAGTGGTATTGTTAATAATAAGGATACTCTCCTCTCAGTTGAGCAACAGGGTGTCTTCCACATCTAATTCACGGGATCTCCAATCACATAGACTAGGTTACCACTGTGAACAACTCATATTGTGGGTCTCATACCCATATCCTTCGATGCATTATCTATCACATGACGTGATAGACCCTTAGTAAAAGGATCTGCCATATTTTTAGATGTTTGGATATAATCCAATGCAATAACTCCGGAGTTTTCTATTTTTGTGACAGTCTTTAACCTTCTGTGAATGTGTCTTGATGACTTCATGTTATCCTTTGAGCTGCTCACTTTTGTGATCACAGTTTGATTGTCGCAGTTCATAAGGATACCCGATACAGGTTTCTCAACAACCGGCAAGTCATCCAAGAGCCGACGAACCCAATCTGCTTCGACTGTAGCTGTATCTAGTGATGTGAGTTATGCTTCCATAGTTGACCTCGTTAAGATGGTCTGCTCGCAAGACTTCCAAGAAACAGCGCCACCTCCATGAGTGAATACAGATCCGCTCATGGCCTTTATATCATCAGCATCTGAGATCTAGTTTGAGTCACTATACCCTTTCAAGCACCTTTGGGTGTCCAGTGTAGTGAATTCCATAATTCGCAGTGCCTTTGAAATAATGCAAAACTCTCTCTAGAGCTTTCCAATGCACATCTCCTGGTTTTGGGACAAACTGACTCAGTTTGCTAACAACAAAAGAGATGTCAGGTCTTGTAGCACTGGCTAAGTACATAAGCGAGCCAATAATCTGAGAATATTTCAATTGATCTCTAGCAATTCTCCGATTCTTTCGAAGAAGCATGCGGTCATCATATAGTGTTGGAGAGGGCTTGCAGTCACTATATCCAAAGCGACTCAAGATCTTTTCCACATAGAGAGATTGAAGCGATGTAATCCCACCATCATCGTCTCTCAACAACTTGATGTTCAGAATGACATCAGCCACTCCTAAATCCTTCATCTCAATACATCGAGATAGGAAATCCTTAACCTCCTTAATAACATTCAGATTTGTTCCGAAGATCAGTATGTCATCAACATACAAGCAAAGGATAACTCCCTCGCCCCCACCATGGCGATAGTACACACATTTATCAGCTTCGTTTACAACAAAGCCTGCGGCTATTAAAGTTCTTTCAAACTTCTCATGCCACTGCTTGGGTGCTTGCTTAAGTCCATACAAAGACTTCAGCAACTTGCGCACTTTTCCTTCCCGACCATCTACAACAAACCCATCTGGTGGTTCCATGTAAGTTTCCTAATCCAACTCTCCATTTAGGAAAGCAGTCTTAACATCCATTTGATGAACGAGAAGACCATGTGAGGCCGCTAGTGAAAGTAGTACTAGAATAGTGGTCAGTCGAGCCACAGGTGAGTAAGTATCAAAGAAGTCTTCACCTTCCTTTTGGGTATAACCCTTAGCCACGAGCAGTGCCTTGTACTTGATAGTACCATCAGGCCGATGATTCTTCTTGAATACCCATGTGCACCCTATAGGTTTGCACCCATAAGGACGATCAGTTATCTCCCAAGTTTCATTTGCCAAGATGGAATCCATCTCACTACAGACTGCTTCCTTCCAGTAGTCAGCATCTTTAGATGCATAGGCCTCTGAAATAGAACTGGGAGTGTCATCTATGAGATACACAAGAAAATCATCACCAAAAGACTTTGCAGTCCTCTGTCTCTTGCTTCTAGTAGGAACTTCATTGTTCTCCTTCACAGGATTTTCAAAGTGTTCCATCAAAATGGCAAGTTCAGTAATTGTAACTAATTCCTGATTCGAGGAACTAGGCATCTCCTGATTTGATGAGCTTGCCATATCCTTCATAAGAAAAAGATCTTCAAAGAAAGTCGCATCATTCGACTCCATGATTGTACCGACATGCATGTCAGATACCTCAGATTTTACAACCAAGAATCCATAGCCAATGTTATGAAAAGCATATCCCAGGAAAACACAATCCACAGTTTTTGGTCCCAGCTTGCGCTTCTTCGGAATTGGCACATTGACTTTCGCCAAGCAACCCCAGGTTCGTAGATAAGAGAGATTTAACCTTTTCTTCTCCCATTCCTCGAATGGAGTTACGTCTTTGTTCTTTGTGGGAACTCGGTTTAGGACATGACATGCAGTCAATATCGCCTCCCCCCACCATGCCTTGGAGAGACCCGATGTGTCTAACATGGCATTAACCAAATCAGTTAGAGTACGGTTCTTTCTTTCGGCTACCCCATTTGACTGAGGTGAATAGGGAGGCGTCCTCTCATGGATTATACCATGTTCCGCACAAATGGAGTCAAATTCATTTGATAAATACTCTCCACCATGATCGGACCTAAGCCTCTTGATCTTTTGATCAAGTTGGTTTTCCGCTTCAGCTTTATAGATCTTGAAATAGTTCAAAGCCCCATCCTTATATTTCAGAAGATACACATGGCAGTATCTAGTGGAGTAATCAATTAACGTCATAAAATACTTCTTTCCACCTTTTGTCAACACACCATTCATTTCACAAAGATCTGAATGTATGAGCTCTAGTGGTGCAAGATTTCTTGTTTCCACAGTCGCATGAGACTTACGAGGTTGCTTCGCTTGCACAAACACTTGACACTTAGATCCCTTGATAGTGGTGAAACTAGGGATTAAGTTCAACTTCGCTAGCTGCGACATGCAACCGAAGTTAACATGACAAAGATGTGAATGCCACACATTTGATTCACTATTGTTGCAAACATATTTAACAACTTTATTGCAAACATCTGATAAGGATAAACGTAACAGGCCTCCTGACTCATAGCCTTTACCAACAAAAGTTCCATACTTGGATATTAAAATTTATTCGACTCAAAGACAAGCTTGTAGCCATCTCTACACAGAAGAGATCCGCTAACAAGATTTTTATTGACGGAGGGGACATAATGCACGTTCTTCAGCCACACAATCTTCCCCGAAGTAAACTTCAGATCGACCGTGCCAACACCACAAACAGAAGCACTTGAACCGTTGCCCATCAGCATGGTTGAAGTCCCTATGGTCTGATAAGATGAAAACATGGAAATATCACCAAATACATGCACATTAGCACTCGTGTCAATCAACCAATCAGAGGAATGACTTACTGAAAGAATAGTGGGAAATATACCATACCTAGCATCCTTCATGTCAGTGTCACCAATGACAACATTAGCGGTCTTTCCGCCTTTCCCAAGATGATGCTTGTCATAACGATTAGGGCAACAAGGAGCCCAATGATCAGGATCTCCGCACACATGACAAACACCTTTCTTCTTCTCATTCTTCTTCTTGAAGTTGGTGTGCTGTACAGCCTTGTTCTTCCCATCGAACATTGCTTTACCATCAAACTTGCCCTTGTTCTTGAACTTGTGGGGCTGGAAGTTTTTCTTCTGTACCAGATTGGCACTAGATCCTCCCTCAATACCTCGAGCACGTGTGTCTTTTGCTCTCGCCTTTTCTTCCACATCAAGAGTATCAATGAGATCCAAAACGGAAAACTCCTCCCTCTTATGCTTCAGTAAGTTTGCAAAGTTCCTCCATGAAGGAGTAAGCTTAGTGATGATGCCTCCAGCAACAAACTTGTCCGGTAGCATAGAATTGAAGTGCTCAAGTTCTCTAGCAAATGACTGTATCTCGTGAGCTTGCTCAATCACGGAGCGCTCTTCAGTCAAGCTGTAGTCATAGAATTGTTCCATGATGTACAACTCAGTGCCGGCATCCGAGACCCCAAACTTGGCCTCGAGTGCATCCCACATATCTTTTCCATTATCAATTGACGCATAAGCATCAACTATGTTCTCACTAAGAACACTCAAGAGAGCAGCCTTAAACAGGGTATCTGTAACACCCCAAGTGGTTAACTACAGTAATCCCATTTTGATTATGCCACGTCAGCATGATTAACAGTGTCTGATCATCATTTGCATCATAATGCATTTCAGCTTCTAACTCAAAATCCAAATTTAAATGAAAGTGGAAAATAAAAGTTGTTCAAACTGGAAAACTAAAATGTGCCTCATGTTGCAAATATTCCCATAGCATTTATAAAAATGATTGCAACATTAGTTGGAATTGTAAAAGGACTCGAACAACTAGAAACAGCAGCAACATAGCACTATTCAATCCTTTTTCAATTTAAATAAAATCCAAACAAAAAGTTATGGACCCCAAACCAATTTCTAGCAGTGACAGATAATGCACTGTAAATAATGGAGCAAGTCTCGTATTTTACAAAAGTCTTTTGGAATAAAAATAAAAGAGAAAACAGAAAACAGAAAAGAAAATAAAAATATATAAAAAAAAAAGTAAAAGTAAACAAAAGGACAAAGCCCCCCCCGACCAACTGGGCCGGGCCCAGCTCACAGGCACCACCAGGCACAACCCAGGACGGTCCAAGACGAACAACATGAACCACCAACGGATCCAACCCAAAAAATAAAAAACCCCCACTCTCCTTAAACACGCTAACAACAGAAAAATAATAAAAAAAGAGAGAAGTAAAAACACAAAGATAAGAAAGGATTGGTTGGGGGGAGGGGGAGGGGGCCACGCGGTGTTGGGGGGGGGGGGGAGGGGTTGATGGGCGGGGCGGGGGTGGGGGGGCGTTGAGTTATTGTTTTTTTTTGTTTTGTTTTTTTTTTTTTTTTTTGTTGTGGTTTTGTTTAGGATCGGGATCGAACCCCGTCGCCCGCGCCGCCTGGCGCCCGTCGCCGGCGGCCTTCTCCGACGCCATCGCCGGCCTGCCTGCCCCGCCGCCGACCGCCTCCTCCTCCTTGCCACGCTCGCAGCCCCGCGCCTCACCGCGCCCTCGGCGCCCGGCGCCACCTACCGTCGCCCGAAGCCGTCCCCGACGTCGCCCCTCCACCTCGCCGGCCGTCCCCGACCGCCTCCCCGCGCCGATCTGCCTCGCCTGTCGCCTCTCCTACCGCCCCTCCACTCGACCCTCCCTGGATCGGACCGGGGCAGAGGCGCCCCGATCCCGTCGCCCGTCGCCGCGCTCCCCGCCGCTGCTCGCGCTCGCTTCCGCCTCGCCGCCCGCGCTCGGACGCCGTCGCCGGGACCTCGCCTCCCCGTCTCCTCCCCGAATCGCCTCAGCGAGCGCTCGCACCCGTCGCCGCTGCCCGACGCCGTCGCCGACTCGGCCGCATCGTCGCCGTCGCTTCCTCGCCTCGCCATCATCCCCGTCCGGCCCCCTGTGAGCCGCGCCCCTCTCCTCTCCTCTCTCCCTGACGCCGCGCCCGCATCGCCCTCGTCGCGCTCCGCCCGCGTCCCTGCCTCACCGCGCGTGCGCGCTCGCCCGCGCCTGCTCGCGCATGCACAGGCGCCCGCGCTGCCCCGGCTCCACCGCGCCGCCGCTCGCCGTCCGATGGGCCACCGCACCCTGCCGCCCCTGCCCCGCCCGCGCTCGCCTCCCGCCCGCGCGCGGCCCCGCTCACGCCGGCGCCCGTCTCCGCCTCGCCCGCTGGCCGCATCCGTGCGCCCGTATGCGCACCGGACATGTCCGGTGCCCAAACGGGCACAACCCGGACATGTCCGGCCGTGCCACTGACCGGTGGGCCCTGCCCCCCCTGAGGCAATGACAGATGGGGCCCAGCCCCTAAGAACGAATTAAAAGAAAATGTAATAAAAAAAATGAAAATAAAAATAAAAATAATTAAATTAATTAATTAATTAGTTAATAAATTAAGTTAATTAATCCTGATTAGGTTAATTTAATTAAGTAGTTAGTGTTAATTAAACAGTAATTTAATTAGTTAATCACTAATTAACCTAACAGCCTATGACAGGTGGGACCCACTGGTCCTGACGTCATGCTGACGTCAGGAAAACACTGTTTCGGATAATGTTAATTTAAATAATTAATTAAATTCCAGAAATTAGTAAAAACTTTAGAAAATTATATAAAATAATCCGTAGCTCAGATGAAAATACTTTGTACATGAAAGTTGCTCAGAATGACGAGACGAATCTGAATACGCGGTCCGTTCGTCCGTCACACGTCCCTAACTATCCGAACTTGCAACCGTTCCCCTCTTATCCTCTGTCCGATAATTCCAAAGACCCGGGAAATATCGTCAGATATTCTCCCGCTCCGTCTGTTACGTGTGATGCTGCGTTGGACTACCCCTAGCACCGTGTATCGTATTTGTCATGCTCATGTTTGCTATATATTTATACTGTTTCCTCCCCCTCTTCTCTCTCGGTAGACCCTGACACCGACGTCGTCCCCGAGACCGACGCAACTCAGGAGCCCGACGCCACCGTTGACGATCCCTCTCTCTTGCCAGAGCAACCAGGCAAGCCCCTCCCTTGAGCATACCGATATCGCCCATTCTAATTTCTCATGCTTGCATTAGAATTACTTCTGCTGCTGCTTTACCTATTCTGATGCATAGCCTGTTCATTGTAACCTGCTGTTGATAATTACCTACATATCCTAAAATGTTTAGTCTAGGCTGGGTAGAGACCTATCAGTGACCCCACTTATCCCGACTGCCGCGCTGGATCGTCAGAAGACCCGATCAACGGGATTGAAGACCAGGCCCCGACACCGCACATCACCCCCCTTAGTTGTAACGACACTGCAGCGTTACTATCGAGTGCCGAGGGTGAAATCTCTTGTAGCACTTCTGATGTTAACTCTGTAGAGTAGCTATTCGGTCGTGGTCATCGAGGGTGATTCCTCCTTCACCGCTTCCGATAACGACGCTGTCGTACAACACCTCAAGTGTGGACCCAGTGAGGGTGATTCCTCCTAGTTCACCTTGACGGATACATCGAGTGGGAATTCAATGAGGGTGATACCTCGGATTCCCTGATGTTATGGACACACGGATACTTGGACTTTACAATGTTACTTGGAAAGGCGGGTCGACCCTGAGGGGTACCCGCGTGTGATGTGAAGGCGGGTTGCCAGTGTGGTGCCCGAGTGGTGAATACGAGGCGCGGCCGGGCATTCTTAACCCTTGCCGCAAGTCCTCGAGACGGGGCGACGGGGTCACATCTTTCGTGAGTCTCTGCTCGTTACCGGCGCCCTCCTGGTGCCAGGCTTCTCCCTGCGCGCAACGACTCGGAGTGCACAGGGCGATGGCCCAAGACCTCTGAGCGCTTAGGATGTAGACCGACGGGGACCTCTCTGCTGAGCTATAGGTAGGGTTGCGGTGTGTCGTTTGGCCGAGGCCGGGCATGACCCAGGAAAGTGTGTCCGGCCGGAGTTAATCGAGCGTGTTGGGTAAGTTGGTGCACCCCTGCAGGGAAGAACATTTCTATCGATAGCCGGTCCTACGGTAAAGGACACTCGGAGTTGTATCCTGATTGATATAATTTAGAACTGGATACCTGTGATGAGACCTGTATATATGGCTCTGGGATTGCTTCTCGCAGGGAGTCGAGAAGGGATCTCAGGACGAGGTTTGATGACTTTATGGCTCTGGGATTGCTTTCTCGCAGGGAGTCAAGAAAGGATCTCTGGGTGAGGTTGATATTATTACTGCTACATTATATGGTATTGTTCTACTCTCTTCTACTGCTGCAAGACCGCTGAAGATGCTAGTCTTCGATAGGACTAGGCCTTCTCTCTATTCTGGCATTTCTGCAGCCCAGTCCACATATACAGCCTCCCTTTGAAAATGTTGCATATGTAGTGTAGATCCTTGCTTGCTGAGTACTTCTGAGTACTCACGGTTGCTTTGTTTTCCTTTTTCTCCCCATATCAGTTTGACGTGACCAGAGGACGGAGCCCCCTGAGACAGATGCCCCGACGATCGTTACTACTACTACCCAGAGGATGGATACTACTACGAGTTGACTGACGACCAGGAGTAGGATCGGAGGGTCCCAGGCAGGAGGCCTTCGCCTTTCGATCGTAGTGTTTTATTTTGCCCCGCCTTCCTAAAGGCCTTTCTGTTTCTATTTCATATCTGTACTCAGATATCTGATGCTTCCGCTGACGCTTGTTCGCAAGCTTATGTATTCGAGCCCTCGAGGCCCCTGGCTTGTAATATAAAGCTTGTATGACTTTATTTATGTTTTAGAGTTGTGTTGTGATATCTTCCCGTGAGTCCTTAGGCTTGATCGTGTGCATTTGCGTGTATGATTAGTGCACGATCGGGCCGGGGGCGTCACAGTATCCATTTTCTGAAAAGCCTGTTCCTATTGAGCATCATACTCTCATTCAAGTTTGCCAAGGGTGGCGTCATAGCAACTCATGGTTTGAAACCATAAGACTGCTCTCACGCGCCACCTCTTATAGTGGATACCCTCAAACATAGGAGGTCTCATGGAAGCAGCAAAACCACTCGGGGTAAATTGCCTATAATAAGTTTTTTGGATTGTTGGAAATGTGAGCAATTTACCATATGATTTTATTAACGGAAATAATAGATAAAGTATAACTATTGTAGTAGAGATAAAACAAGTCATGCAATCCGACAGAGAGAAGGTAAATAGGATCTGCATATATGAACTAGAACCAAACATATCTAGAGCAGACTGTAGAGCAAGAAGTTGTGGCAGAAACTCAAATAGAAAGAGCATGAAAACGTACGGAACAGGAGCAGAAGCACCGGTCTTGGGGTCGGTGTCCTCGCCAGCCATGTCGTCGAGGAGGTTGTCCACGCAGGGGAAGAAGTCGTCGTTGGAGTCCAGGGCGTCCGTGATGAAGAAGTCTGTAGTCGCGCGGAGCGCTCCCCAAAAACCTTATCACCCTTCTCCCGTATAGTACTCAAAGAGGTGCGGTTTCGGAGGCCTACTGTCCCGACCCGCGGTGCACGCCGCAAGCTGGGATGGGGAAGATCGTAGCAGCAGCGTAGTGCTTAGGAACTTGGTGGCGAGAGGAAGATGGTCTTCTGGCGTGTCCCTCTGGAGAGGAGTGACCTCTCTTTTATAGACACAGGAGACAGAGGCGAATAGGTTACATCGGGAGCTGATGGGAGAGAGGGAGACGAAACGAACAGGCAGCAGCCGAATGGTGCAGCATTCGTATTCAGTATCCACTACAGCAAAACTTTTCAGCTTCCGACTGACCTTTCGTATACCAATCGTGCATGGCAAAAATTTAGACATTGGCTCAACTCATTCCCGCAACCCGTGGAGCATCGTGATGAGGTGTGGCATGGCGAGGCGGGTGGCGGAGGAGGAGCGCGTGTGAATGTCCCTCTTGTTCTCATGCTCATACATGTGGGGAAACACCCTTCCTTATAAGGATGTCCAACTCCCACCAAACTAGCAATGTGGGACTAAACTTTGGTTCCACCTCTTACCATGCACGAATGGGCTGAGAGGGCCTCTAGGATTTATTAGGAATTTCTGAAATTGTTATTGGGCTGGCCCAAAGTAGACTAAATTCCTGCAATTAAGTAGACTAATTTCCAGCAATCCCCCACCAGATCCTAGAGGCACATAAAATTTGCTTTTAGTTCCAAAAAACACTGTTTTATATACCGGTACTGCAGTGGAGACTGTCAAGTTGAACTTCACTTAGAACTCAGTGCTACACTAGTAAGCAACTTGAACATTGGACTGGGCCTTGAACTGCAAGTTTTCTGCAAATCTAGCTTCGCACAAAGCCTTGACCGATACTTGGCTACCATGGGTCTTCCCCGCGGGTGGAGCTTATGCGTCATACTCCGAGACCTTTCATGAGTTTACTAGAGATCACCCTACTCGCCTAGATTGTGATGTTTAACAATCAGACTCATATAGGTGTGTTCTTCAAAAGATGTTCTGCAAGACAACATCTCTGCTTAAATGAGCCACTTAGAACACATTAAGATATACATCAACCTGCCTTGCAGATTAGGAGAGTATTGCATCTTCATGGAGTGGTATTGTTAATAGTAAGGATACTTTCCTCTCAGTTGAGCAACAGCTTGTCTTCCACATCTAATTCACGGGATCTCCGATCACATAGACTAGGTTACCACTGTGAACAACTCATATTGTGGGTCTCATACCCATCTCCTTCGATGCATTATCTATCACATTACGTGATAGACCCTTAGTAAAAGGATCTGCCAGATTTTTAGACATTTGGATATAATCCAATGCAATAACTCCGAAGTTTTTCATTTTTCTGACAGACTTTAACCTTCTCTGAATGTGTCTTGATGACTTCATGTTGTCCTTTGAGCTGCTCACTTTCGTGATCACAGTTTGATTGTCGTAGTTCATAAGGATACCCGGTACATGTTTCTCAACAACCCGCAAGTCATCCAAGAGCCGACGAAGCCAATCTGCTTCAACCGTAGCTGTATCTAGTGCTGTGAGTTCTGCTTCCATTGTTGACCTCGTTAAGATGGTCTGCTTGCAAGACTTCCAAGAAACAGCGCCACCTCCATGAGTGAATACATATCCACTCGTGGCCTTTATCTCATCAGCATCTGAGATCCAGTTTGAGTCAGTATACCCTTCAAGCACCTTTGGGTGTCCAGTGTAGTGAATTCCATAACTCGCAGTGCCTTTCAAATAATGCAAAACTGTCTCTAGAGCTTTCCAATGCACATCTCGTGGTTTTGAGACAAACCAACTCAGTTTGCTAACAGCAAAAGAGATGTCAGGTCTTGTAGCACTGGCTAAGTACATAAGCGAGCCAATAATCTAAGAATATTTCAATTGATCTCTAGCAATTCTCCGATTCTTTCGAAGCAACACACTGGCATCATATGGTGTTGGAGAGGGCTTGCAGTCACTATAGCCAAAGCGACTCAAGATCTTTTCCACATAGTGAGATTGAAGCAATGTAATCCCACCATCATCGTCTCTCAACAACTTGATGGTCAGAATGACGTCAGCTACTCCTAAATTCTTCATCTCAAAACTGCGAGATAGGAAATCCTTGACCTCCTTAATAACATTCAGATTTGTTCCGAAGATCAGTATGTCATCAACATACAAGCAAAGGATAACTCCCTCGCCCCCACCATGGCGATAGTACACACATTTATCAGCTTCGTTTACAACAAAGCCTGCGGCTCTTAATGTTCTTTCAAACTTCTCATGCCAGTGCTTGGGTGCTTGCTTAAGTCCATACAAAGACTTTAGCAACTTGCGCACTTTTCCTTCCTGGCCATCTACTACAAACCCATCTGGATGTTCCATTTAAATTTCCTCATCCAACTCTCCATTTAGGAAAGTAGTCTTATCATCCATTTCATGAATGAGAAGATCATGTGAGGCCGCTAGTGAAAGTAGTACTCGAATAGTGGTCAGTCGAGCCACAGGTGAGTAAGTATCAAAGAAGTCTTCACCTTGGTTTTGGGTATAACCCTTAGCCACGAGCCATGCCTTGTACTTCTCGATAGTACCATCAGGCCTAAGCTTCTTCTTGAATACCCATTTGCACCCTAGAGGTTTGCACCCATAAGGATGATCAGTTATCTCCCAAGTTTCATTTGCCAAGATGGAATCCATCTCACTACGGACTGCTTCCTTCTAGTAGTCAGCATCTTCAGATGCACAAGCCTTTGAAATAGAACTGGGAGTGTCATCTATGATATACACAAGAAAATCATCACCAAAAGACTTTGCAGTCCTCTGTCTCTTGCTTCTAGTAGGAACTTCATTGTTCTCCTTCATAGGATTTTCAAAGTGTTTCATCGAAATGGCAGTTTCAGTAATTGTTACTAATTCATGATTCGAGGAACTAGGCATCTCCTTATTTGATGAGCTTGCCATATCCTTCATGGGAAAAATATCTTCAAAGAAAGTTGCATCATTCGACTCCATGATTGTACCGACATGCATGTCAGATACCTCAGATTTGGCAACCAAGAATCTATAGCCAATGCTATGAAAAGCATATCCCAGGAAAACACAATCCACAGTTTTTGGTCCCATCTTTCGCTTCTTCGGAATTGGCACATTGACTTTCGCCAAGCAACCGCAGGTTCATAGATAAGAGAGATTTAACCTTTTCTTCTCCCATTCCTCGAAAGGAGTTATCTCTTTGTTCTTTGTGGGAACTCAGTTTAGGACATGATATGCAGTCAATATTGCCTCCCCCCACCATGCCTTGGAGAGACCCGATGTGTCTAACATGGCGTTAACCAAATCAGTTAGAGTACGGTTCTTTCTTTCGGCTACCCCATTTGACTGAGGTGAATAGGGAGGCGTCCTCTCATGGATTATACCATGTTCCGCACAAAAGGAGTCAAATTCATTTGAGAAATACTCTCCACCACTGTCGGACCTAAGCCTCTTGATCTTTTGATCAAGTTGGTTTTCTGCTTCAGTTTTATAGATCTTGAAATAGTTCAAAGCCTCATCCTTTGATTTTGGAAGATACACATGGCAGTATCTAGTGGAGTCATAAATTAATGTCATAAAATATTTCTTTCCACCTTTTGTCAACACACCATTCATTTCACAAAGATCTGAATGTATGAGCTCTAGTGGTGCAAGATTTTTTGTTTCCACAGTCGCATGAGACTTACGAGGTTACTTAGCTTGCACACACACTTGACACTTAGATCCTTTGACAGTGGTGAAACTAGGGATTAAGTTCAACTTCGCTAGTCGCGACATGCAACCAAAGTTAACATGACAAAGACGTGAATGCCACACATTTGATTCACTATTGTTGCAAACATGATTAACAACTTTATTGCAAACGTCTAATAAGGATAAACGAACTAGGCCTCCTGACTCATAGCCTTTACCAACAAAAGTTCCATACTTGGATATTACAAATTTATTCGACTCAAAGACAAGCTTGTAGCCATCTCTACACAGAAGAGATCCGCTAACAAGATTTTTATTGACGGAGGGGACATAATGCACGTTCTTCAGCCGCACGATCTTCCCTGAAGTAAACTACAGATCGACCATGCTAACACCATGAACATTAGCACTTGAACCATTGCCCATCAGCACGTTTGATGTCCCTGCAGTATGATAAGACGAAAACATGGAAATATCACCACATACATGCACATTAGCACCTGTGTCAGTCAACCAATCAGGTGTATGACATACTGTAAGATTAGTGGCAAATATACCATACCCAGCATCCTTCATGTCAGTGTCACCAATGACAACATTAGCGGTCTTTTCGCCTTTCCCAAGATGAAGCTTGTCATAACGATTAGGGCAACTAGGAGCCCAATGATCAGGATCTCCGCACACATGACAAACACCTTTCTTCTTGTCATTCTTCTTATTGAAGTTGGTGTGCTGTACAGCCTTGTTCTTCCCATCAAACTTGCTCTTGTTCTTGAACTTGTGGGGCTGGAAGTTTTTCTTCTGTACCAGATTGGCACTAGATCCTCCCTCAATACCTCGAGCACGTGTGTCTTTTGCTCTCGCCTTTTCTTCCACATAAAGAGTACCAATGACATCCGGAACGGAAAACTCCTGCCTCTTTAGCTTCAGTAAGGTAGTAAAGTTCCTCCATGAAGGAGGAAGTTTAGTGATGATGCCTCCGGCAACAAACTTGTCCGGTAGCATACAATTGAAGTGCTCAAGTACTCTAGAAAATGACTGTATCTCGTGAGCTTGCTCAACCACGGAGCGCTCTTCAGTCATTCTGTAGTCATAGAATTGTTCCATGATGTACACCTCAGTGCCGGCATCCGAGACCCCAAACTTGGCCTCGAGTGCATCCCACATATCTTTTCCATTATCAATTGACGCATAAGCATCAACTATGTTCTCACCAAGAACACTCAAGAGAGCAGCCTTAAACAGGGTATCCATTTTCTGAAAAGCCTGTTCCTGTTGAGCATCATACTCTCCTTCAGGTTTGCCAATGGTGGCATCATAGCAACTCATGGTTTGAAACCATAAGACTGCTCTCACGCGCCACCTCTTATAGTGGATACCCTCAAACATAGGAGGTCTCATGGAAGCAGGAAAACCACTCAGGGTAAATTGCCTATAATAAGGTTTTTGGATTGTTGGAAATATGAGCAATTTACCATATGATTTTATTAACGGAAATAGTAGATAAAGCATGACTATTGTAGCAGAGATAAAACAAGTCATGCAATCCGACAGAGAGAAGGTAAATAGGATCTGCATATATGAACTAGAACCGAACATATCTAGAGCAGACTGTAGAGCAAGAAGTTGTGGCAGAATCTCAAACAGAAAGAGCATGAGAATGTACGGAACTGGAGTAGAAGCACCGGTCTTGGGGTCGGTGTCCTCGCCAGCCATGTCATAGAGGAGGTTGTCCACGTCGGGGAAGAAGTCGTCGTCGGTGAAGTAGTCGTCAGAGTCCGGGGTGTCCGTGATGAAGAAGTCTGTAGTCGAGCGGAGCGCTGCCCAAAAACCTTATCACCCTTCTCCTGTACAGGACTCAAAGAGGTCTGGTTTCAGAGGCCTACTGTCCTGACCTGCGGTGCACGCCGCAAGCCGGGATGGGGAAGCTCGTAGTAGAAGCGAAGTGTTCAGGAACTTGGTGGCGAGAGGAAGATGGTCTTCTGGTGTGTCTCTCTGGAGAGGAGCGACTTCTCTTTTATAGACACAGGAGACGGAGGCAAATAGGCTGCATCGGGAGCTGAAGGGAGAGAGGGAGACAAAACAAACAGTCAGCAGCCGAAGGGTGCAGCGTTCGTATTCAATATCCACTACAGCAAAACTTTTCACCTTCCGACTGACCTTTCGTATACCAATCGTGCGTGGCAAAAATTTAGACATCGGCTCGGCTCATTCCCGCAACCCGCGGCGCGTCGTGACGAGGCGTGGCGTGGCGTGGCGAGGCGGGCAGCGGAGGAGGAGCGCGCGTGAATGCCCCTCTTGTTCTCATGCTCATACATATGGGGAAACACCCTCCCTTATAAGGAGGTCCAACTCCCACCAAACTAGCAATGTGGGACTAAACTTTGGTTCCACCTCTTGCCATGCACTAATGGGCTGAGTGGGCCTCTAGGATTTATTAGGAAGTTCTAAAATTGTTATTGGGCTGGCCCAAAGTAGACTAAATTCCAGCAATTAAGTAGACTAAATTCCAGCTATCCCCCACCAGATTCTAGAGGCACATAAAATTTGCCTTTAGTTCCCAAAAACACTGTTTTATATATCGGTACTGCAGTGGAGACTGTTAAGTTGTACTTCCACCTAGAACTCAGTGCTACACTAGTAAGCAACTTGAACAGTGGACTGGGCCTTGAACTGCAAGTTTTCTGCGAATCTAGCTTCACACAATGCCTTGACTAATACTTGGCTACCGTGGGCCTTCCCCGCGGGTGGAGCTTATGTGTCATACTCTGAGACCTTTCATGAGTTTACTAGAGAGCACCCTACTCTCATAGATTGCGACGTTTAACAATCAGACTCATATATGTGTGTTCTTCAAAAGATGTTCTGCAGGGCAACATCTCTGCTTAAATGAGCCACTTAGAACACATTAAGATATACATCAACCTGCCTTGCAGATTAGGAGAGTATTGCATCTTCATGGAGTGGTATTGTTAATAGTAAGGATACTCTCCTCTCAGTTGAGCAACAGCGTGTGATGACCAACAAGTATATGGTATCAATTGTAGCCTTTTCGATAAGTAAGAGTGTCGAACCCAACGAGGAGCAGAAGGAAATGATAAGCTGTTTTCAGCAAGGTAATGTTTGCAAGTACTGAAATTGTAAGTAGCAGAGTAGTTTGATAGCCAGATAATTTGTAACGACCAAGTAACAATAGTAGTAACAAAAGTGCAGCAAGGTAGCCCAATCCCTTTGAGGCAAAGGACAGGCCAAAACGGTCTCTTATAATAAGCAAAGCGTTCTTGAGGGTACACGGGAATTTCATCTAGTCACTTTCATCATGTTGGTTCGATTCGTGTTCGCTACTTTGATAATTTGATATGTGGGTGGACCGGTGCTTAGGTGCTGTTCTTACTTGAACAAACCTCCTACTTATGATTAACCCCCTCGCAAGCATCCGCAACTACAAGAAAAGTATTAAGAATAAATTCTAACCATAGCATTAAACTTTTGGATCCAATCGGTCCCTTACGGAATAGCGCATAAACTAGGGTTTAAGCTTCTGTCACTCTCGCAACCCATCATCTAATAATTACTCCACAATGCATTCCCTTAGGCCCAAAAATGGTGAACTGTCATGTAGTCAACGTTCACATGACACCACTAAGGGAATCACAACACACATACTATCAAAATATCGAACACATATCAAGTTCACATGATTACTTGCAACATGATTTCTCCCGTGACCTCAAGAACAAAAGTAACTACTCACAAATGATAATCATGCTCAAGATCAGAGGGGTATTAAATAGCATACTGGATCTGAACATATAATCTTCCACCAAATAAACCATATAGTAATCAACTACAAGATGTAATCAACACTACTAGTCACCCACAAGCACCAATCTATAGATCCGGTACAAAGATTGAACACAAGAGATGAACTAGGGTTTGAGAGGAGATGGTGCTGTTGAAGATGTTGATGGAGATTACCCTCCCCAAGATGGGAGAGTTGTTGGTGATGATGATGACGATGATTTCCCCCTCCGGGAGGGAAGTTCCCCCGGTGGAATCGCTCCGCCGGAGGGCAAAAGTGCTCCTGCCCAAGTTCCGCCTCGAGACGGCGGCGCTCCGTCCCGAAAGTCCTCTCTTGATTTTTTTCTAGGTCAAAATGACTTATATGCCAGAAGATGGGCACCGGAGGTGGGCCGAGGGGAGCACAACCCACCAGGGCGCGCCTGGGCTCCCTGGCGCGCCCAGGTGGGTTGTGCCCACCTGGTGGGCCCCCTCTGGTACTTATTGGCTCCAATATTTCTCATTTATTCCATAAAAAATCCCTGTAAAGTTTCAGCTCATTTGGAGTTGTGCAGAATAGGTAGCCTGACGTAGCCTTTTCAGGTCCAGATTTCCAGCTGCCGGAATTTTCCCTCTTTGTGTGTACCTTGCATATTATGAGAGAAAAGGCATTAGAATTACTCCAAAAAGCACTAGTATGCATAAAAACATCATAAATAACAGTAGGAAAACATGATGCAGAATGGACGTATCAACTCCCCCAAGCATAGACCTCGCTTGTCCTCAAGCGAAAACCGAAATCGAAAAACATGTCCACATGCTTAGAGAGAGAGAGAGAGGTGTCGATAAAAACAAAATACGGACATAGAAGCATCATGTAATTTTATTATAACAGCAACAAACTTTCACATAAAAATTTTATCATAGAACTTTTATCATAGACTTCTCATGAATAAGTAACAATTCATCACACAATCGAAGTATAAAGCATAAACTCTATTAGAAACCAACAAACTATGTTCTCAGTAAACTTTGCAACTACAGTTCATCATCTTTTCAGGAAGGGTCACGTATCGAAGCCTTTAGGCAAGTCCACATACTCAACCATCATATAGTCTTCTATGATTGCTAACACTCACCGCATACACATGAGCAAAACATTTCAACCGGACACATAGAAAGATAGGGGCTTATAGTTTCGCCTCCCAACGTATTCACCTCAAGGGTGATGTCAACAATAATAACTCATGCTACCCATATTCAACTGGACATATGTGCCTAGATCTTTCCTCACCACATGATGCTTGCCAAAGGAGAAAAATAAAAGGAAAAGAGAGAAGAACTTTGACTCTTGCATAAAAGTAAATACATAAAAGTAAAAGATAGGCCCTTCGCAGAGGGAAGCAGAGGTTGCCATGCACTTATTTGTTTGTATGCTCAACCCCTTAATGCAAAAGAACGTCACATTATATTGCCCCTTGTGATGGCAACCTTTATTATGCAGTCTGTCGCTTTTATTCTTCACCATCACAAGTTCGTACAACGCTCAATTTTCTCTTACACTAAATGACCTCACACTTTTAGAAGCAATTTTTATTGCCTTATTGCACCAATGACAACTTACTTGAAGGATCTTACTCAATCCATAGGTAGATATGGTGGACTCTCGAATATAAGATTTGGGTTTAAGGGTTTTTTGGATGCACAAGTAGTATCTCTACTTAGTGCGGAATTTTTGGCTAGCAAAGATGGGGGGCAAGCACCACATGTTGAAGGATCTATGACAATAGAACTTCTATGTGAATATGAACAAACATAAATCATTAAGTTGTCTTCCTTGTCCAACATCCAAAATTTTGGCATATAATATTTTGTTGGGGGCTCACAATCACAAAAGATTTCCATGATAGTGTATTTATATGTGAATCTTCTCTTCCCTTATTAATTCTTTCATGAGTTGCATCATTGACTAATGCTATTTTTATCAATCTCTAATAAAATTTTCTACTTATACTTTTCCTTATGTGGTGTTATCACCTACCATAGGATTAGCATATGATCTTTTCATTTATTTCCTTTCTCTTTATTGAAACATGAATGTAAAGAAAGCAAAAACTCAAACTAAACTTTATTATATATCTCGCACATGATTACAAGGATGGATTACTAAGCAAGCTCTCAAAAAGAAAGGATCGAACTAAACTTTTATTCATCTAAAGCAAAAGATAACCATGGATCGAACTAAGAAAAGTAAGGGCAAAAGATAGCGGGGGTGATACGATACTGGGGCACCTCCCCCAAGCTTGGCGGAAGCCAAGGGGAGTGCCCATACCCGATACTCAATTTTCTTTTGGTGATGAAGAAGGAGGTGGTGGTGGTGATGAAGTCGAAGGTTTATCTTTCCTCCTTAGCTTATGCTTGAGGATGGAATTCTCATCCTTCAATTCACCGATCTCCTACTCAAGCTCCAATACCTTTTTGCATAAATCTTGCTTGTTTTCCTGTAAGAGATGAAAGGGGATAAACTGAATCTTAGGCTTCTTTGCTTTGTTGGGGAGACTCGACTTCTTAAATTCAATATGCATGTCCCCAGGTTGAGGCAATGGGGCTTCATCTTCTTCTGAGCTCGTCTCCTCCTTCCTTTTAGGATCATAGTCTACTTCTTCCTCCGTAGTCCAGCCATTGTGCTCCACATCCCCATAAACCTTAGGGTTTGCTATATAATCAACAACATAGCTCTCACCCTCCGAGTCTTGGGACGACATATTTTCAGATCTATCAAGAAAATAACAAGAAGAGAAAGCAGAAGATTTTTCCGCGATACGGAGGTCAATAGGTTCGAGGGGTATATAAAGATTTTTTATCTTGGGAAACAAGCAAACAGAAGAAAAACGGAGTCCGGAAGGTACCCGAGGTGGGCACAACCCACCAAGCCAGGCGCACCCTGGTGTCTTGTGCCCACCAGGGGTGCCTTCCTGGTTGCTTCTTATTTTCCTAATTTTCTAAATATTCCAAAACTGGCAAAAAATATTTTTGCGGATTTTTCGGAGCCCGTCTACTTACCGTATCACGTACCTCCTCTTTTTCACGATTCTGGAGTGTTCCGGAAGGACTCGTTTATGTGTTCTTCCGGTGTCATAGTTTGGATAATATTACTTTCAACATTAATGGGCGTACCTGAGATATAATGTTTTATTCATTGCCCATTAACAACCTTCAGGTTAGTACCTTCGGCATTATTTATTTTGATAGCTCCAGACCGATAAACCTCCTCGATAACATAGGGTCCTTCCCATTTGGAGAGGAGTTTTCCTGCAAAGAATCTGAAATGAGAGTTGTACAAAAGAACATATTCTCCAACTTTGAAATCACGCTTTTGGATTCTTTTATCATGCCATCTTTGAAATTTTTCTTTAAATAACTTGGCATTTTCATAAGCTTGGGTTCTCCATTCATCTAATGAGCTAATATCAAATAACCTCTTTTCACCGGCAAGTTTGAAATCATAGTTGAGTTCTTTAATTGCCTAATATGCTTTATGTTCTAACTCAAGAGGCAAATGACAAGCTTTTCCATAAACCATTTTATAAGGAGACATACCCATAGGATTTTTATATGCTGTTCTATAAGCCCAAAGTGCATCATCTAATTTCTTAGACCAATTCTTCCGGGACCTATTGACAGTCTTTTGCAAAATTAATTTTATTTCTCTATTGCTAAGTTCAACTTGACCACTAGACTGAGGATGATAGGGTGATGCAATTCTATGGTTAACATCATACTTGGCAAGCAGTTTACGGAAAGCACCATGAATAAAGTGTGAACCACCATCAGTCATTAAATATCTAGGGACTCCAAACCTTGGGAAAATAACTTCCTTAAGCATTTTAATAGAGGTGTTGTGATCAGCACTACTGGTTGGAATAGTTTCTACCACTTAGTAACATAATCAACAACAACCAAAATATGAGTATACCCATTAGAGGAAGGAAAAGGTCCCATGAAATCAAATCCCCAAACATCAAATGGTTCAACAGCAAGAGAATAATTCATAGGCATTTCTTGACGCTTACCGATATTACCTATTCTTTGACATTCATCACAAGACAAGACGAACTTACGAGCATCCTTGAAGAGAGTAGGCTAATAAAAACCAGATTGTCCTCCATAAGCTTCGGAGTGACATTTCTGTAGGATTTGTCCCTGTTCATGCTCAGGTACACAACGTCTAATAATACCATCTACTCCTTCTTTATAAAGATGTGGTTCATCCCAGAAGTAATGTCTTAAATCATAGAAGAATTTTTTCTTTTGTTGGTATGTAAAGCTAGGTGGTAAATAGTTAGCAACAATATAATTAGCATAATGAGCATACCAAGGAGTGTTATTAGAATCATTTATTGCAGCTAACTGCTCATCAGGAAAGCTGTCATCAATAGGTAGTGGGTCATCAAGGACATTTTCAAGCCTAGACAAGTTATCAGCTACATGATTCTCTGCTCCTTTTCTATCAGTAATATGCAAATCAAATTCTTGTAGCAAGAGAACCCACCTAATGAGTCTAGGTTTAGCATCTTTCTTTTCCATAAGATATTTTATAGCAGCATGATCGGTGTGAACAGTCACTTTAGAATCAACAATGTAGGATCTAAATTTATCACAAGCAAACAAAACTGCTAAGAATTCTTTTTCAGTAGTAGCATAATTTCGTTGGGCACTGTCTAGAGTTTTACTAGCATAATGGACAACATTTAGTTTCTTATCAACTCTTTGTCCTAGAACAACACCAACAGCATAATCACTAGTATCACACATAATTTCAAAAGGCAAGTTCCAATCAGGTGGTTGAACAATAGGTGCAGTAATTAAGGCTTTCTTGAGTTTTTCGAAGGCTTCTAAACAATCTTCATCAAAAACGAAAGGAGTGACCTTTTGCAAAAGATTTGTAAGAGGCCTAGAAATTTTAGAAAAGTCTTTGATAAATCTCCTATAGAAACCAGCATGACCAAGGAAACTACGAATACCTTTGATATCTTTAGGACATGGCATTTTGTCAATTGCATCAACCTTAGCTTTGTCCACCTCAATACCTCTTTCAGAAATTCTATGGCCCAAAACAATACCTTCATTAACCATAAAGTGGCACTTCTCCCAATTCAAGACAAGATTTGTTTGCTCACATCTCTGCAAAACTCGATCAAGATTGCTTAAACAATCATCAAAAGACTTCCCATAAATAGAAAAGTCATCCATGAAAACCTCAACAATCTTTTCACAAAAGTCAGAGAATATAGCAGTCATACATCTTTGAAAGGTAGCAGGTGCATTGCATAAACCAAAAGGCATACGTCTATAAGCATAAGTTCCAAAGGGACAAGTGAAAGTGGTCTTTTCTTGAGTAGGTTGAGAAACATGTATTTATGAAAAACCAGAATATCCATCAAGGAAACAAAAATGTGTGTACTTTGACAATCTTTCTAGCATTTGATCAATAAAAGGCAAAGGGTAATGATCTTTTCTAGTTGGTTTGTTTAATTTTCTAAAATCAATTACCATTCTATAGCCTGTTACAATTCTTTGTGGGATGAGTTCATTTTTATCATTAGGAATAATAGTAATTCCTCCCTTCTTAGGGACACAATGAACAGGACTTACCCACCTACTATCAGCTATAGGATAGATTATACATGCTTCCAGAAGTTTTAATATTTCCGTTCTTACCACTTCTTTCATCTTTGGATTTAACCGACGTTGGTGATCAACAACGGGTTTAGCATCAGGTTCCATATTAATTTTGTGCTGACATAGAGTGGGACTAATGCCGTTAAGATCATCAAGAGTATATCCAATAGCAGCTTGGTGCTTCCTTAGAACTTTCAATAGTCTTTCTTCTTCATGTTCTGAAAGTTTAGCACTAATAATAACATGATATATCTTTTTCTCATCAAGATAAGCATATTTCAAAGTGTCTGGCAATTATTTTAATTCAAACACAGGATCACCTTTAGGTGGAGGAGGACCTCCTAGAGTTTCAATAGGCAAATTGTGTTTAAGCAGAGGACGTTGTTCAAAGAAAATCTCATCTATTTCATTTCTTTCATGCATATGTAAATCATTTTCATGGTCTAGCAGATATTGTTCTAAAGGATCAGTAGGAGGCACAGCAATAGAAGAAAGACCAATTATTTCATCCTTACTAGGCAATTCTTTTTTATGAGGTTTTCTACTAAACTTGGAAAAGTTAAACTCATGAGACTCATCACCAAAACTGACACCGACAGTTTGTTTCTTACAATCTATTTTAGCATTAACGGTGTTCAAGAAAGGTCTACCAAAGATAATGGGACAAAAATCATCTTGTGGGGAACCAAGAACAAGAAAATCAGTAGGGTATTTTATTTTCCCACACAAGACGTCAACATCTCTAACAATCCCAATTGGTGATATGGTGCCTCTATTAGCAAGTTTAATAGTAACATCTATGTCTTCTATCTCAGCGGGTGCTATGTCATTCATAATTTCTTGATATAAGGTAAATAGAATAGCACTCATGCTAGCACCTATGTCACATAAACCATGATAACAGTGACCTCCTATTTTAACTGAGACAATGGGCATGCCAACAACGGGTCTACGAATATCTGACTTATCAGGTTTGACAATTCTAGTAGCTTCATTACAGAAGTAAATAACATGCCCATCTATTTTTTCTTCCAGGAGATCCTTAACCATAGCAACACTAGGTTCTACTTCGATTTGTTCATCAGGTTTAGGTGTTCTAATATAACTTTTGTTGACCACAGTTGAAACTTTAGCATGTTCCTTTATCCTAACAGGGAAAGGTGGTTTCTCAATATAAGCAGTAGGAACAACTGGATCAACATTATAAATAATAGTTTCCTCTTTAGCTGGTATCGGTTCTTTAATTTCCTTTTTAATAGGTGGGTGATATTTAAACCACTTCTCCTTGGGGAGATCAACATGAGTAGCAAATGATTCACAAAAGGAGGCTACTATCTCAGAGTCAAGTCCTTATTTAGTGCTAAACTTTTGAAAAGCATCGGTATTCATAAAAGATTTAACACAATCATACTTAAACTTAATACCTGACTCTTTACCTTCGTTGAGTTCCCAATCTTCAGAGTTGCATTTAATTCTTTCCAAAAGATCCCACCAGAATTCAATGGTCTTCTTTATAAAGGAACCAGTATAAGAAGTATCAAGCATGGATTGATCATCACGAGAAAGCCGAGCATAAAAATTCTGAATAATAATTTCTCTTGAGAGCTCATGATTGGGGCATGAATATAACATTGACTTAAGCCTCCCCCAAGCTAGAGCGATACTTTCTCCTTCACGAGGCCAAAAATTATATATGTAATTCCGGTCACGATGAACTAGATGCATAGGATATTTTTTTGGTGAAACTCCAATTTCAATCGATTCCAATTCCAAGATCCAATATCATCGCATAGCCTATACCATGCCAATGCCTTTCCCTTTAAAGATGAAGGGAAAACCTTCTTCTTAAGTTCATCCCCGGGTAAACCTGCAAGCTTAAACAATCCACAAATTTCTTCCACATATATCAAGTGCATATCAGGATGTTCGGTTCCATCTCCTGCATAAGGATTAGCTAGCAGTTGTTCTATCATACCCGAAGGAATTTCATATTCAATATTTTCAGTAGGTGCAGTAGGTTGAGGGGTAACTAATTGTGGTTCCGGTCGGGGTGAAGATACCCCGAACAAACCCCTCAAAGGATTGTTTTCCATAGTAACAAGTGACAATAAATTTCAGCACGTAGTAATAATTTTTCCTTACCAATTTCCACTTACAAAAGCGCTTCACTCCCCGGCAACGGCGCCAGAAAATAGCCTTGATGACAAACAAGTATATGGGATCAATTGTAGCCTTTTCGATAAGTAAGAGTGTCAAACCCAACGAGGAGCAGAAGGAAATGGCAAGCGGTTTTCAGCAAGGTAATGTCTGCAAGTACTGAAATTGTAAGTAGCAGAGTAGTTTGATAGCCAGATAATTTGTAACGAGCAAGTAACAATAGTAGTAACAAAAGTGCAGCAAGGTAACCCAATCCTGTTGAGGCAAAGGACAGGCCAAAACGGTCTCTTATAATAAGCAAAGCGTTCTTGAGGGTACACGGGAATTTCATCTAGTCACTTTCATCATGTTGGTTCGATTCGTGTTCGCTACTTTGATAATTTGATATGTGGGTGGACTGGTGCTTAGGTGCTGTTCTTACTTGAACAAACCTCCTACTTATGATTAACCCCCTCGCAAGCATCCGCAACTACGAGAAAAGTATTAAGAATAAATTCTAACCATAGCATTAAACTTTTGGATCCAATCGGTCCCTTACGGAATAGCGCATAAACTAGGGTTTAAGCTTCTGTCACTCTCGCAACCCATCATCTAATAACTACTCCACAATGCATTCCCTTAGGCCCAAAAATGGTGAAGTGTCATATAGTCGACGTTCACATGTCACCACTAAGGGAATCACAACACACATACTATCAAAATATCGAACACATATCAAGTTCACATGATTACTTGCAACATGATTTCTCCCGTGACCTCAAGAACAAAAGTAACTACTCACAAATGATAATCATGCTCAAGATCAGAGGGGTATTAAATAGCATATTGGATCTGAACATATAATCTTCCACCAAATAAACCATATAGTAATCAACTACAAGATGTAATCAACACTACTAGTCACCCACAAGCACCAATCTATAGTTCCGGTACAAAGATTGAACACAAGAGGTGAACTAGGGTTTGAGAGGAGATGGTGCTGTTGAACATGTTGATGGAGATTACCCTCGCCAAGATGGGAGAGTTGTTGGTGATGATGATGACGATGATTTCCCCCTCCGGGAGGGAAGTTCCCCCGGCAGAATCACTCCGCCGGAGGGCAAAAGTGCTCCTGCCCAAGTTCCGCCTCGAGACGGCGGCGCTCCGTCTCGAAAGTCCTCTCTTGATTTTTTTCTAGGTCAAAATGACTTATATACCAGAAGATGGGCACCAGAGGTGGGCCGAGGGGAGCACAACCCACCAGGGCGCGGCTGGGCTCCCTGGCGCGCCCAGGTGGGTTGTGCCCACCTGGTGGGCCCCCTCTGGTACTTATTGGCTCCAATATTTCTCATTTATTCCATAAAAAATGCCCGTAAAGTTTTAGCTCATTTGGAGTTGTGCAGAATAGGTAGCCTGACGTAGCCTTTTCAGGTCCAGATTTCCAGCTGCCGGAATTCTCCCTCTTTGTGTGTACCTTGCATATTATGAGAGAAAAGGCATTAGAATTACTCCAAAAAGCACTATTATGCATAAAAACATCATAAATAACAGTAGGAAAACATGATGCAAAATGGACGTATCAACTCCCCCAAGCATAGACCTCGCTTGTCCTCAAGCGAAAACCGAAATCGAAAAACATGTCCACATGCTTAGAGAGAGAGAGAGAGGTGTCGATAAAAACAAAATACGGACATAGAAGCATCATGTAATTTTATTATAACAGCAATAAACTTTAACATAAAACTTTTATCATAGAACTTTTATCATAGACTTCTCATGAATAAGTAACAATTCATCACATAATCGAAGTATAAAGCATAAACTCTATTAGAAACCAACAAACTATGTTCTCAGTAAACTTTGCAACTACAATTCATCATCTTTTCAGGAAGGGTCACGTATCGGAGCCTTTAGGCAAGTCCACATACTCAACCATCATATAGTCTTCTATGATTGCTAACACTCACCACATACACATGAGCAAAACGTTTCAACCGGACACATAGAAAGACAGGGGCTTATAGTTTCGCCTCCCAACGTATTCACCTCAAGGGTGATGTCAACAATAATAACTCATGCTGCCCATATTCAACTGGACATATGTGCCTAGATCTTTCCTCACCACATGATGCTTGCCAAAGGAGAAAAATAAAAGGAAAAGAGAGAAGAACTTTGATTCTTGCATAAAAGTAAATACATAAAAGTAAAAGATAGGCCCTTCGCAGAGGGAAGCAGAGGTTGCCATGCGCTTATTTGTTTGTATGCTCAACCCCTTAATGCAAAAGAACATCACGTTATATTACCCCTTGTGATGGCAACCTTTATTATGCAGTCTGTCGCTTTTATTCTTCACCATCACAAGTTCGTACAACGCTCAATTTTCTCTTACACTAAATGACCTCACACTTTTAGAAGCAATTTTTATTGCCTTATTGCACCGATGACAACTTACTTGAAGGATCTTACTCAATCCATAGGTAGATATGGTGGAATCTCAAAAATAAGATTTGGGTTTAAGGGTTTTTTGGATGCACAAGTAGCATCTCTACTTAGTGCGGAATTTTTGGCTAGCAAAGATGGGGGGCAAGCACCACATGTTGAAGGATCTATGACAATATAACTTCTATGTGAATATGAACAAACATAAATCATTAAGTTGTCTTCCTTGTCCAACATCCATAATTTTGGCATATAATATTTTGATGGGGGCTCACAATCACAAAAGATTTCCATGATAGTGTATTTATATGTGAATCTTCTCTTCCCTTATTAATTCTTTCATGAGTTGCATCATTGACTAATGCTATGTTTATCAATCTCTAATAAAATTTTCTACTTATACTTTTCCTTATGTGGTGTTATCACCTACCATAGGATTAGCATATGATCTTTTCATTTATTTCCTTTCTCTTTATTGAAACATGAAAGTAAAGAAAGCAAAAACTCAAACTAAACTTTATTATATATCTCGCACACGATTACAAGGATGGATTACTAAGCAAGCTCTCAAAAAGAAAGGATCGAACTAAACTTTTATTCATCTAAAGAAAAAGATAACCATGGATCGAACTAAGAAAAGTAAGGGCAAAAGATAGCGAGGGTGATACGATACCGGGTCACCTCCCCCAAGCTTGGCGGAAGCCAAGGGGAGTGCCCATACCCGATACTCAATTTTGTTTTGGTGATGAAGAAGGAGGTGGTGGTGGTGATGAAGTAGAAGGCTTGTCTTTCCTCCTTAACAACCGGCAAGTCATCCAAGAGTCAACGAAGCCAATCTGCTTCGACCGTAGCTGTATCTAGTGCTGTGAGTTATGCTTCCATCGTTGACCTCGTTAAGATGGTCTGCTTGCAAGACTTCCAAGAACCAGCGCCACCTCCATGAGTGAATACATATCCGCTCGTGGCCTTTATCTCATCAGCATCTGAGATCCAGTTTGAATCACTATACCCTTCAAGCACCTTTGGGTGTCCAGTGCAGTGAATTCCATAATTCGCAGTGCCCTTCAAATAACACAAAACTCTCTCTAGAGATTTCCAATGCACATCTCCTGGTTTTGAGACAAACCGACTCAGTTTGCTAACAGGAAAAGAGATGTCAGGTCTTGTAGCACTAGCTAAGTACATAAGCAAGCCAATAATCTGAGAATATTTCAATTGATCTCTAGCAATTCTCCGATTCTTTCGAAGCAGCATGCTGGCATCATATGGTGTTGGAGAGGGCTTGCAGTCACTATAGCCAAAGCGACTCAAGATCTTTTCCACATAGTGAGATTGAAGCAATGCAATCCCACCATCATTGTCTCTCAACAACTTGATGTTCAGAATGGCATCAGCCACTCCTAAATCCTTCATCTCAAAACAGCGAGATAGGAAATCCTTGACCTCCATAATAACATTCTGATTTGTTCCGAAGATCAGTATGTCATCAACATACAAGCAAAGGATAACTCCCTCGCCCCCACCATGGCGATAGTACACACATTTATCAGCTTCATTTACAACAAAGCATGCGGCTGTTAAAGTTCTTTCAAACTTCTCATGCCACTGCTTGGGTGCTTGCTTAAGTCCATACAAAGGCTTCAGCAACTTGCACACTTTTCCTTCCTGGCCATATACTACAAACCCATCTGGTTGTTCCATGTAAATTTCCTCATCCAACTCACTATTTAGGAAAGCAGTCTTAACATCCATTTGATGAACGAGAAGACCATGTGAGGCCGCTAGTGAAAGTAGTACTCGAAAAGTGATCAGTCGAGCCACATGTGAGTAAGTATCAATGAAGTCTTCACCTTCCTTTTGGGTATAACCCTTAGCCACGAGCCATGCCTTGTACTTCTCGATAGTACCATTAGGCCTAAGCTTCTTCTTGAATACCCATTTGCACCCTATAGCTTTGCACCCATAAGACGATCAGTTATCTCCCAAGTTTCATTTGCCAAGATGGAATCCATCTCACTACGGACTGCTCCCTTCCAGTAGTCAGCATCTTCAGATGCATAGGCCTCTGAAATAGAACTGGGAGTGTCATCTATGAGATACACAAGAAAATCATCACCAAAAGACTTTGCAGTCCTCTGTCTCTTGCTTCTAGTAGGAACTTCATTGTTCTCCTTCACAGGATTTTCAAAGTGTTCCATCGAAATGGCAGGTTCAGTAATTGTAACTTATTCCTGATTCGAGGAACTAGGCATCTCCTGATTTGATGAGCTCGACATATCCTTCATGGGAAAAATATCTTCAAAGAAAGTCGCATCATTCGACTCCATGATTGTACCGACATGCATGTCAGATACCTCAGATTGTACAACCAAGAATCTATAGCTAATGCTATGAAAAGCATATCCCAGGAAAACACAATTCACAGTTTTTGGTCCCAGCTTGCGCTTCTTCGGAATTGGCACATTGAGTTTCGCCAAGCAACCCCAGGTTCGTAGATAAGAGAGCTTTAACCTTTTCTTCTCCCATTCCTCGAATGGAGTTACGTCTTTGTTCTTTGTGGGAACTCGGTTTAGGACATGACATGCAGTTAATATCGCCTCCCCCCACCATGCCTTGGAGAGATCCGATGTGTCTAACATGGTGTTAAACAAATCAGTTAGAGTATGGTTCTTTTTTCCGGCTACCCCATTTGACTGAGGTGAATAGGGAGGCGTCCTCTCATGGATTATACCATGTTCCACACAAAAGGAGTCAAATTCGTTTGAGAAATACTCTCCACCACGATCGGACCTAAGCCTCTTGATCTTTTGATCAAGTTGGTTTTCCGCTTCAGCTTTATAGATCTTGAAATAGTTTAAAGCCTTGTCCTTAGATTTCAGAAGATACACATGGCAGTATCTAGTGGAGTCATCAATGAACGTCATAAAATACTTCTTTCCACCTTTTGTCAACACACCTTTCATTTCACAAAGATCTGAATGTATGAGCTCTAATGGTGCAATATTACTTGTTTCCACAGTCGCATGAGACTTACGAGGTTGCTTAGCTTGCATACACACTTGACACTTAGATCCCTTGACAGTGGTGAAACTAGGGATTAAGTTCAACTTCGCTAGTCGCGACATGCAACCAAAGTTAACATGACAAAGACGTGAATGCCACACATTTGATTAACTATTGTTGCAAACATGATTAACAACTTGATTGCAAATGTCTGATAAGGATAAACGAAATAGGCCTCCTGACTCATAGCCTTTACCAACAAAAGTTCCATACTTAGATATTACAAATTTATTCGACTCAAAGACAAGCTTGTAGCCATCTCTACACATAAGAGATCCGTTAACAAGATTTTTATTGATGGAGGGGACATAATGCACGTTCTTCAGCCGTACGATCTTCGCCGAAGTAAACTACAGATCGACCGTGCCAACACCACGAACATAAGCACTTGAACCATTGCCCATCAACACGGTTGAAGTCCCTGCGGTCTGATAAGATGAAAACATGGAAATATCACTACATACATGCACATTAGCACCCGTGTCAATCAACCAATCAGGGGAATGACATACTGAAAGAATAGTGGGAAATATACCATACCCAACATCCTTCATGTCAGTGTCACCAATGAAAACATTAGCGGTCTTTCCGCCTTTCCCAAGATGACGCTTGTCATAACGATTAGGACAACTAGAAGCCCAATGATTAGGATCTCCACACACATGACAAACACCTTTCTTCTTGTCATTCTTCTTCTTGAAGTTGGTGTGCTGTACAGCCTTGTTCTTCCCATCAAACTTTGCTTTACCATCAAACTTGCCCTTGTTCTTGAACTTGTGGGGCTGGAAGTTTTTCTTCTGTACCAGATTGGCACTAGATCCTCCCAATACTTCGAGCACGTGTGTCTTTTGCTCTCGCCTCTTCTTCCACATCAAGAGTACCAATGAGATCCGGAACGGAAAACTCCGACCTCTTATGCTTCAGTAAGGTAGCAAAGTTCCTCCATGAAGGAGGAAGCTTAGTGATGATGCCTCCGGCAACAAACTTATCCGGTAGCATACAATTGAAGTGCTCAAGTTCTCTAGCAAATGACGGTATCTCGTGAGCTTGCTCAAACACGGAGCGCTCTTCAGTCATCCTATAGTCATAGAATTGTTCCATAATGTACAGCTCAATGCCGGCATCCGAGACCCCAAACTTGGCCTCGAGTGCAACCCACATATCTTTTCGATTATCAATTGACGCATAAGCATCAACTATGTTCTCACCAAGAATACTCAAGAGAGCAGCCTTAAACAGGGTATCCATTTTCTGAAAAGCCTGTTCCTATTGAGCATCATACTCTCCTTCAGGATTGCCAAGGATGGCGTCATAGCAACTCATGGTTTGAAACCATAAGACTGCACTCACGCGTCACCTCTTATAGTGGATACCCTCAAACATAGGAGGTCTCATGGAAGCAGCAAAACCACTCAGGGTAAATTGCCTATAATAAGGTTTTTGGATTGTTGGAAATATGAGCAATTTACCATATGATTTTATTAACGGAAATAGTAGATAAAGCATGACTATTGTAGCAGAGATAAAACAAGTCATGCAATTCGACAGAGAGAAGGTAAATAGGATCTGCATATATGAACTAGAACCGAACATATCTAGAGCAGACATCGGCTCGGCTCATTCCCGCGGCGGGCGGCGAAGGAGGAGCGCGCGTGAATGTCCCTCTTGTTCTCATGCTCACACGTGTGGGGAAACACCCTCCCTTATAAGGAGGTCCAACTCCCACCAAACTCGCAATGTGGGACTAAACTTTGGTTTCACCTCTTGTCATGCACGAATGGGCTGAGTGAGCCTCTAGGCAGCATAGGGGGACGGGCCAGAGCGTAGCATGGAGGCCAGCTGCAGGTTGGGATCTGCCATAGGCGGGCTACCGACTCCCATGACCGGCGAGGAGGAGGTAGGGTTGAGAGATAGGAGAGAGGCGGGATGCTGAGAGACGCCGGAGTAGAGGACGCGATGGCCAGCGGCGGATGGCGGCGATGGACGGTGGCAGGGCGGCGACTGATGGACGATCGGCAGTAGCCAGCGGCCTTCTCCCCTTTCTCTCTTTCTCTGCCTTCTCGCAGCAAGAAGAATAAGGAAGGGGCGAGGGATTGGCGGCGGCGAGCGAGGAAAGTCTAGATATTTCTGCCTCCAGCGGTAAATCTCAATGGACATAGTTAAAAAAAAATCTAGCCTGATACGTGTCAACCAGAAAAATTAATAACGTGGAAATTGGTGAGAACCCCTCGCCTAAAACTGAGATTGCATGGGAGGAGGCCTCGCTTAGCTTGTTTAATATAGTAGTGTATATATATGTATATACTAGTTGAATGCCCGTGCGTTGCTACGGGCAATAACACATAATTTGTGTCTCGATGCTGATAATATATGTGAATTAATCAAACAGATAATCAAATGACATATAAGTAGACGATGGGAGCGACCCTCATAAGTTACATTCTTCCTTGTCTCTCCACCCAAATAGATATCTCTAACATAGTTTCACCTATTTTCTTCTATTTCTTTGATTGTTCATGATGGATTGTGCAAACAAATTACTGCAACATGTAGTTGCAATTAGCATGTAACGCCCCTGTAGACATAATGGGTTAGAGAAGGTCTACAAAATAGGGAGTTCCTAATCCAGCAAAAAAAAAACCCAAAATGTCATCTACTGTGCGAGGATACTATTTCCCATTTCCGACCAGAAAATTATTGATATTTTAATCTTGTGAGATTTGTCATAATATGAGTTAGACAACACAATTTTAAAGAAGCATCTCTGTGTCGGTTAGCTAGAAAAAATAAACCAGTGTCATTCGAATTTACTCGATGCTGCTACTTTTCTAATTCTTTCTCACCCCGCTGCCGTTTTCTTCATCTATCCTATCAACTCGCCTAACTCTCCTTGCCTAAGAGCATTTCCACTCCACCCCTCCCTAACAGGCCCCTCCAAGGCGTTTTTTACCCCCGACGTCTAAAAATCGGGCCAGTCGCGCCGCCAGAAGCCCAAATTTCGCCGGTTAGGGCCGAAATTGGCGCCAGCGGAGCCAGGACGAACCCGACGCACTAGGGGCGCCGGGGGAAGCGTTTTTTGCGCAAAAGAACCGCGGGCCCGCCGAGCCAGTGACCAGCCGCGTCTCGTCTTCCTCAGCGCCTCGTTTCCCGCGAAGAATCAATGCCAAGGCTGCCGCCGGTCAGCCTTCCATTGATTCCCCACGGGCGGCACAGTGAAGGCCCGGCGACGCGCTATCCACCTCCCGCCACGCGTACACACACGTCTACCACCCCCCGGCGGCTATAAAAAGCCACCCCCTCCTCGTCGGTAGATGCACTCTCCTTCGCCCGTTGTCCCTCTCTCGTCGCCACCGCCCCATCCCGTCTCTCTCTCCCCAACACCAGCCACCGCGTCTACGTCCTTCGATGGGTGAGCGTTTCCCCGACGACGGTGCGGCAGCCAACGGCTTCGGCCGCCGCACCCTGCACGAGTGGGAGGCGCACCTCCTCCACCAGGCCAACTACCCGGCTTCGCCTAACATGCGTGCGCTGGGGCGGTGGAGGCTCAGCGCCGGAGGCATCCCAGTCCCCCCGCAGCCGACATCGACCACCCTGCCAACTTCCACGACGAGATCGAGCGCGTCCGGGCCTCCCTGCCGGAGGAGGTGCGCGGCCGCCCTGAGTACGCCGCCGACAACCATGCCAGCTGGGCGGTGTACTTCCAACGCTGCCACGAGGAGCAGCTCGCATCCACCAACAACGCGCCAGTGAGGGGGCGCCACAACGCCGACGGCCGCCGCCTGTGGTGGGGCATCCCCGGGCGGATGCTGCACTTCATCCTCGAGCACCTCGAGGGCGGCCGCGACATGGGCGGCATCATCATCCTCGAGGACAGTGACGACGACGCACCTCCGCCGACAACCAAACCCGTCCGACAAGGCGACGCAGGCGAGGGGTGCAGCAAGGACGGCGGCGGCGTGAAGGAGCCCGACGACGACGGCGACGACTACAGCGCCTTCGGCGCGTTCTTCGGCCTGTAGGAGGGGCGGCGGAAGGCGGCACAGTAGTTTTTAATTATGTTTTTAGTTTTGAATTATGTTTTAAAGTTTTATGTAAAAAAATCAATGAAATTTGTCGAATTTGGGGCATGTAACACCCCATGTATTTGTCTACAGTAATCACCCTTTTGATTATGCCATGTCATCATGATCAACAGTGCTTAATCATCATTAGTAACATATCCCTTTCCAAATTCAAATTTAAATGGAAATTCAAACTAAAGTAAAAATAAAAGTTGTTCAACATTGAAACTAAAATGTTCAATAAATAAAAAATATTGTAGAGACAATTCAAAAATTGTAACCAACAATTCTTACATTAATTAAGTAACCCAAACCTCCTCTAACAGTGGCTGAAAATAATATTTAATAACCTTTTAATTAATCTAAACCAAATGTGAAATGATGATTTGCCCAAACTAATTTTTGGTGTTAGGGTATAGTGCACTGCTAATTATGGACTGGGTCACACTTTTTACAAAATCCATTTGGGGCCCAAACAATTAGCAAAACAGAAAGAAAAAGAAAACAGAAAAACAGAAAACGATAAAAAGAAAAAGGCCCTAGCTACTGTGCCCATGGGCTCTAGTCACTACAGGCGCCGGCCCAGCCCACTTCCCCCCCCCACCGTCCCTAACCTTCCACTCTCTCTCCTCCTGTGTCGATCACCGGAGCATGCGCGCGCCCTGGCCCCCCCTCGCGCGTGCTCGACAGCGGCCCTGCCATCGCGGGTGGCTACTAAGCCTCGTCCCCGACCCCGCAGACAACCCTTCTTCCCCCTCGCCCCCTCTCTGTCTCGATTTGGACGACGCCCGAACACATCCGCCGCCACGCCATCATCTCTGATCGCAGCCACCAACCTCCACTCGCCGTCCCACGAAGCCCGGAGGCTTCCTCGTCCTCGACCTCATCCAGCCAGCAGGCTCATTTGACCAGAGCTGCGCCAGAACGTCGCCATCGATCCAATCCCCTTCGCCGGCCAACTGCACTGCCCCGCCTTGATCCGCTGCACTGCTGCTCGTAGTCACTCACCGGGCCATCGTGTGCCCCCTAGGTGAGCTCCTCCATCGTTTGCCCCTTCTTTTCTCTCGCGCCCGAGCCCCGTTTCGTCATCGCCATTGTTGCCCGAACAGAGCTCCGCCGCAGTCGATGCCGCCTTCGCTATATTTGCTGTCGTGGGCAACTGAGCACACCAGCGTGCTCACTGTGCTGCCAGGAGACGAATGCGGGCAGCCGCGCTTCTCCTTGTTGCCGTTTTGCCCGGACCCGAGCGCTTCCCGATCTCTGGCATCCACCACGATCGACGCCGTCGACGCTGTAGCCCTCCTCGCGTTAAACCGAGGCCGCCATCGTGCGCGGGATCATGTGGGCGTTCGAATGAGCCCTTCCGCGCTTCGATCCATGGCCGGACGGCCATTTCCACGGGTCGCCGTCATGCTGGGAGGTCGCCGGCGGCTAAACGCCGGCCAGCTGACGTGTCCGACGCAATTAGCCCCTAACCACGCCTCTGTGTGACTAACATACGGGCCCCACCCACGACTAACCACTAATTAACTATGGTTTAAATTAACCACTAATTAACTGGCCTAATGACTCACTGACTACTGGGTCCCACCTGTTAGTTAACTTATTTAGATAAAATAAAACGTTGTTTAATTAAAATAGTCTATGACATGTGGGGCCCCCTGTTACTATTCCTTTGGATCAGATCTGCTGACTGTGCCCTGCTGACTCAGCAGAGGGCCCACACGTCAGCCTCTGCTGACTGGATCTTTGACCCAGTCAATGGGCCCACTAGTCAGCCTCTGTGCTGGTCCGCTGGGTACGTTTCTGGGTACATTTAGCATTTCCAGTTACTGTTGAAATTCGAATTTAGTATTTAGATTAATTTCAGAAATTTCTGAAAAATGATTAAATCTTTAGAAATTTATAGAAAATGATCCGTAGCTCAGATCGAAAAACTTTGTACATGAAAGTTGCTCAGAACGACGAGACGAATCCGAATACGCGATCCATTCGTCCGTCACACTTTCCTAACTATCCAAACTTGGAACCGTTCCGCTCTGGTCATCTCTCTGACAAATGTCCGGAACCGGGAAAACATTCCCGGATGGATTCCCCCTTCCCCGGTGACGTGCAACCATACGTTAGGACACACCCGGCACTGCATATTGTCATGTCGTACATTGTGTTGCTCATGTTTGCTGTGTATTTATACTGTTTCCTCCCCCTCTTCTCTCTCGTTAGACCCCGACGCAGTTCCCTGTACCGACGCAGCTCCGGAGACCGACGACACCATTGACGACCTTGCCTTTGCCGCCGAGCAACCAGGCAAGCACCCCCTTTTTGAGCATACCGATACCGCCTATTCTTTCTCTCTCATGCTTGCAGTAGAATTGCTGCTGCTACTGCTTTACCTATTCTGATGCATAGCCTGTTCATTGTAACCTGCTATTGATACCTTACCTGCTTACCCTAAACTGCTTAGTATAGGCTGGGTAGAGACCTATCAGTGACCCCACTTATCCCGATTGCCCCGCTGGATTATCCGAAGACCCGATCAACGGGATTGAAGACTAGACCCCGGCACCGCACATCACCCCCCTTAGTTGTAACGACACTGCAGCGTTACTATCGAGTGCCGAGGGTGAAACCTCTTGTAGCACTTCTGATGTTAACTCTGTAGAGTAGCTATTTGGTCGTGGTCATCGAGGGTGATTCCTCCTTCACCACTTCCGATAACGACGTCGTCGTACAACACCTCAAGTGTGAACCCAGCAAGGGTGATTCCTCCGAGTTCACCTTGACGGATACATCGTGTAGGAATCCAACGAGGGTGACACCTCGGATTCCCCTGATGTTATGGACACACGGATACTTGGACTGTACTATTGTTACTTGGAAAGGCGGGTCGACCCTGAGGGGTACCCGCGTGTGATGTGAAGACGGGTTGCCTGTATGGTGCCCGAGTGATGAATACGAGGCGTGGCCGGGCAATCTTGGCCCTTGCCGCAAGTCCTCGAGATGGGGCGACGGGGTCACATCGATCGTGAGTCTCTGCTCGTTACCGCAAGCCCCTAGTCCACTAACGATTTGGATATTTGATCCGAGAAGGCCTCTGGCCTGATAGCACTAACCATCATGTGGGCATAGTATGGGCGTTCTGCATCGTAGCATCAGCCGAAAGCTCTGTCAGACGTCCATTTCAGCACTACGGCCGGGTTGGGCCGGCACCATCCTGAGGGGTGGAGCCTGGTTCGCCCGGCACGCAACGACCCGGAGGGCGAGGGGCGATGGCCAAGACCCCCTTGCGCTTAGGATGTAGACCGACGGGGACCTCTCTGCTGAGCTGTAGGTAGGGTTGCGGTGTGTCGTTTGGCCGAGGCCGGGCAGGACCCAGAAAGTGTGTCCGGCCGGAGTTAAGCGAGCGTGGTGGGTAAGTTGGTGCACCCCTGTAGGGAAGAACTAATCTATGCATAGTCGGATCCTCGGTAACGGACACTCGGAGTTGTATCCTGATTGATACAATTAGAATAGGATACTATGGCTCTGGGATTGCTTCTCGCAGGGAGTCGAGAAGGGATCTCCGGACGAGGTTGATGACTGTATGGCACTGGGATTGCTTTCTCGCAAGGAGTCGAGAAAGGATCTCTGGGTGAGGTTGAGACTTAATGATACTACTACTTTATACGGTACTAATCTACACTCTTCTAATGCTGCAAGACCTCTGAAGATGCTAGTCTCCGATAGGACTAGGCCTTTCTCTCTATTCTGGCATTTCTGCAGCCCAGTCCACATATACAGCCTCCCTTTGAAAATGTTGCATATGTAGTGTAGATCCTTGCTTGCTGAGTACTTCGGATGAGTACTCACGGTTGCTTTGCTTTCTTTTTCCCCATATCCTTTTGATGCGACTAGATGACGGAGCCCCGGATACAGCTGCCCCCGCCGACGATCGCTACTACTACCCCGATGGTGGATATTACTTCGAGCTTGCCATCGACCAGGAGTAGGATCGAAGGGTCCCAGGCAGGAGGCCTACGCCTTTCGATCGTAGTGTTTTCTTTTGCCCCGCCTTCTAAGGGCTTTTCTGTATTTTCTTTTATATCTGTAGTCAGATATCTGATGCTTCCGCTGACGCTTGTATGCGAGCTTATGTATTCGAGCCCTCGAGGCCCCTGGCTTGTAATATAACGCTTGTATGACTTTATTTATGTTTTAAGTTGTGTTGTGATATCTTCCCGTGAGTCCTTAGGCTTGATCGTGTGCATTTGCGTGTATGATTAGTGCACGATTGAGCCGGGGGCATCACAAGTTGGTATCAGAGCCGACTGACTGTAGGACCCCCCCTTTCCAACTCCTTGGCCGAAGTTGAGTCTAGTAATCGAAAACTGTTTTACTAACTTGGCTGTGTGGCTTACGGGCCCACGTCGCCAACTGGGTGGTATAAGGATCTTTTACTCCTCGACCTTTACTCTGGGACTCTGATCTCTCTTCTATTCGGGTTAAAATTTTACTAACTCCAACATTAGGTTCTCGTGATCACATCCACCCGGTGCTCTGAAAATTTCCCCCCTTCCTTCAAGATTGCGGGCCAGGTTCTGTTTGCAGGATCCTCTTATCGAGGGCACCCTGTGTTGTCACTTGCAGATTCCTCGCTCCAACAGTTTTCTCCGACGTATTGTAGCCTTTGCTATGACACGTTGTTGTAATCCTCACCACGTGCCTGCGCGCCGCCTAGTTTGTCTAGCTGCGAGCGTTCCCATGCGCGTACTATCCGTTTGAATCCAACTCTGTGCATGGATTGGTATGTCTTTGACGACTACTATTATATATCTAATGCCTATCCTGTTTTGTCCCGTGTTACATCATGAATAACTTCATACACCAGCAGTTTTACTTGCTAAACTGCCCCCTGTTGAATTGGCAGGATGGCTGACGATCCTCCACCTCCACCCTATATTGCCGCAATGATGCAACCGTTTGAATTGAACCGTCAGCTCAACGAGAGTCTGGTAAAACGTTTGGAACGCAACGATGTTCGTCAGGAGCCTGGACCGATCTCACTGCCAGAATTTGTGCGCCTCAACCCGTCCGTTTTCCGCAATTCCACCAATCCTATGGATGCTGATGATTGGCTTCGTGACATCTTGTTTGAAATGGAGTCAGCAAATGTTGCCCCTGACAGTTACGTCACCTTTGCGACATTCCACTTAAAGGGTCCAGCTGCTCAATGGTGGGAAAGCCACAAGGGTATGTTGCTGTTGGGGAATGTAGTAATTTCAAAAAAATTCCTACGCACACATAGGATCATGGTGATGCATAGCAACGAGAGGGGAGAGTGTGTCCACGTACCCTCGTAGACCGAAAGCGGAAGCGTTAGCACAACGCGGTTGATGTAGTCGTACGTCTTCACGATCCGACCGATCCAAGTACCGAACGCACGGCACCTCCGAGTTCAGCACACGTTCAACTCGATGACGTCCCGCGAGCTCCGATCCAGCAAAGCTTCACAGGAGAGTTTCGTCAGCACGACGGCATGGTGACGGTGATGATGATGCTACTGATGCAGGGCTTCGCCTAAGCACCGCTACGATATGATCGAGGTGGATTATGGTGGAGGGGGGCACCGCACACGGCTAAGAGATCAATGATCGATTGTTGTGTCTATGGGGTGCCCCCTGGCCACGTATATAAAGGAGTGGAGGAGGGGGGAGGGCCGGCCTAGCTATGGCGCGCCCTGGAGGAGTCCTACTCCCACCGGGAGTAGGATTCCCCCCTTCCAAGTAGTAGGAGTAGGAGAGAAGGAAAGGGAAGAGAGAAGAGAAGGAAGGAGGGGGCGCAGCCCCTCCCCCTAGTCCAATTCGGACTAGGCCTTGGGGGGGCGCGCGGCCTGCCTCTCTCTCTCCCCTAAAGCCCAATAAGGCCCATATACTTCTTCCCCGTATTCCCGTAACTCCCCGGTACTCCGAAAAATACCCGAACCACTCGGAACCTTTCCGATGTCCGAATATAGTCGTCCAATATATCGATCTTTATGTCTCGACCATTTCGAGACTCCTCGTCATGTCCCCGATCTCATCCGGGACTCCGAACTACCTTCGGTACATCAAAACACATAAACTCATAATACAAATCGTCACAGAACTTTAAGCGTGCGGACCCTACGGGTTCGAGAACTATGTAGACATGACCGAGACACGTCTCCGGTCAATAACCAATAGCGGAACCTGGATGCTCATATTGGCTCCTACATATTCTACGAAAATCTTTATCGGTCAAACCGCATAACAACATACGTTGTTCCCTTTGTCATCGGTATGTTACTTGCCCGAGATTCGATCGTCGGTATCTCAATACCTAGTTCAATCTCGTTACCGGCAAGTCTCTTTACTCGTTCCGTAATACATCATCCCGCAACTAACTCATTAGTTACAATGCTTGCAAGGCTTATAGTGATGTGCATTACTGAGTGGGCCCAGAGATACCTCTCCGACAATCGGAGTGACAAATCCTAATCTCGAAATACGCTAACTCAACAAGTACCTTCGGAGACACCTGTAGAGCACCTTTATAATCACCCAGTTACATTGTGACGTTTGGTAGCACACAAAGTGTTCCTCCGATAAACGGGAGTTGCATAATCTCATAGTCATAGGAACATGTATAAGTCATGAAGAAAGCAATAGCAACATACTAAACGATCAAGTGCTAAGCTAACGGAATGGGTCAAGTCAATCACATCATTCTCCTAATGATGTGATCCCATTAATCAAATGACAACTCATGTCTATGGTTAGGAAACATAACCATCTTTGATCAACGAGCTAGTCAAGTAGAGGCATACTAGTGACACTCTATTTGTCTATGTATTCACACATGTATTATGTTTCCGGTTAATACAATTCTAGCATGAATAATAAACATTTATCATGAAATAAGGAAATAAATAATAACTTTATTATTGCCTCTAGGGCATATTTCCTTCAGTCTCCCACTTGCACTAGAGTCAATAATCCAGTTCACATCGCCATGTGATTTAACACCAACAGTTCACATCACCATGTGATTAATATCCATAGTTCACATTGTCATGTGACCAACACCCAAAGGGTTTACTAGAGTCAATAATCTAGTTCACATCGCCATGTGATTAACACCCAAAGAGTACTAAGGTGTGATCATGTTTTGCTTGTGAGAGAAGTTTAGTCAATGGGTCTGCCAAATTCAGATCCGTATGTATTTTGCAAATTTCTATGTCAACAATGCTCCGCACGGAGCTACTCTAGCTAATTGCTCCCACTTTAAATATGTATCCAGATTGAGACTTAGAGTCATCTGGATTAGTGTCAAAACTTGTATCGACGTGACCCTTTACGACGAACCTTTTGGCACCTCCATAATCGAGAAACATATCCTTATTCCACTAAGGATAATTTTGACAGCTATCCAGTGATCTACTCCTAGATCACTATTGTACTCCCTTGCCAAACTCAATGTAGGGTATACAATAGATCTGTTACACAGCATAGCATACTTTATAGAACCTATGACTGAGGCATAGGGAATGACTTTTCATTCTCTTTCTATTTTCTGCCGTGGTCGGGTTTTGAGTCTTCACTCAACTTCACACCTTAAAACACAGGCAAGAACTCCTTCTTTGACTGTTCCATTTTGAACTACGTCAAAATCTTTGTCAAGGTATGTAGTCATTGAAAAATCTTATCAAGCGTCTTGATATTGATGCTCAATATGTAAGCAGCTTCACCGAGGTCTTTCTTTGAAAAACTCCTTTCAAATACTCCTTTATGCTTTCCAGAAAATTCTACATTATTTCCGATCAACAATATGTCATTCACATATACTTATCAGAAATGCTGTAGTGCTCCCACTCACTTTCTTGTAAATACAGGCTTCACCGCAAGTCTGTATAAAACTATATGCTTTGATCAACTCATCAAAGCATATATTCCAACTCCGAGATGCTTGCACCAGTCCATAGATGGATCGCTGGAGCTTGCACACTTTGTTAGCATCCTTTGGATCGATAAACCTTCAGGTTGCATCATATACAACTCTTCTTCCAGAAATCCATTCAGGAATGCAGTCTTTACATCCATTTGCCAAATTTCATAATCATAAAATGCGGCAATTGCTAACATGATTCGGACGGACTTAAGCATCGCTACGGGTGAGAAAGTCTCATCGTAGTCAACTCCTTGAACTTTGTCAACAACCTTTTTTGACAAGTCTAGCTTTGTAGATAGTAACACTACTATCAGCGTCCGTCTTCCTCTTGAAGATCCATTTATTTTCTATGGCTTGCCGATCATCGGGCAAGTCAACCAAAGTCCACACTTTGTTCTCATACATGGATCCCATCTCAGATTTCATGGCCTCAAGCCATTTCGTGGAATCTGGGCTCATCATCGCTTCCTCATAGTTCGTAGGTTTGTCATGGCCAAGTAACATGACCTCCAGAACAGGATTACCGTACCACTCTGGTGCGGATCTTACTCTGGTTGACCTACGAGGTTCGGTAGTAACTTGATCTGAAGTTACATGATCATCGTCATTAGCTTCCTCACTAATTGGTGTAGGAGTCACAGGAACAGATTTCTGTGATGAACTACTTTCCAATAAGGGAGCAGGTACAGTTACCTCATCAAGCTCTACTTTCCTCCCACTCACTTCTTTTGAGAGAAACTCCTTCTCTAGAAAGGATCCATTATTAGCAACGAATGTCTTGCCTTCGGATCTGTGATAGAAGGTGTACCCAACAGTCTCCTTTGGGTATCCTATGAAGATACATTTCTCCGATTTGGGTTCGAGCTTATCAGGTTGAAGCTTTTTCACATAAGCATCGCAGCCCCAAATTTTAAGAAACGACAACTTTGGTTTCTTGCTAAACCACAGTTCATAAGGCTTTTCTCAACGGATTTTAGATGGTGCCCAATTTAACGTGAATGCAGCTGTCTCTAATGCATAACCCCAAAACGATAGTGGTAAATCGGTAAGAGACATCATAGCTTGCACTATATCCAATAAAGTACGGTTATGATGTTCGAACACACCATTATGCTATGGTGTTCCAGGTGGCATGAGTTTGTGAAACTATTCCACATTGTTTTAATTGATGGCCAAACTCGTAACTCAAATATTCGCCTCTGCGATCAGATCGTAGAAACTTTATTTTCTTGTTACGATGATTCTCTACTTCACTCTGAAATTCTTTTGAACTTTTCAAATGTTTCAGACTTATGTTTTATTAAGTAGATATACCCATATCTGCTCAAATCATCTGTGAAGGTCAGAAAATAACGATACCCGCCGTGAGCCTCAACACTCATCGGACCGCATACATCGATATGTATTATTTCCAATAAGTCATTAGCTCGCTCCATTGTTCCGGAGAACGGAGTCTTAGTCATCTTGCCCATGAGGCATGGTTCGCAAGCATCAAATGATCCATAATCAAGTGATTCCAAAAGTCCATCCGAATGGAGTTTCTTCATGCGCTTTACACCAATATGACCTAAACGGCAGTGCCATAAAATATGTTGCATTATCATTATCAACTTTGCATCTTTTGGCATCAATATTATGAATATGTGTATCACTACGATCGAGATTCAATAAACCATTTATATTGAGTGTATGACCATAGAAGGTTTTATTCATTTAAACAGAACAACAATTATTCTCTGACTTAAATGAATAACCGTATCGCAATAAACATGATCCAATCATATTCATGCTCAACGCAAATACCAAATAACATTTATTTTCAACACTAATCCCGAAGGTAAAGGGAGTGTGTGATGGTGATCTTATTAATCTTGGAACCACTTCCAACACACATCATCACCTCGCCCTTAACTAGTCTCTATTTATTTTGCAACTCCCGTTTCGAGTTACTACTCTTAGCAACTGAACCAGTACCAAATACTGAGGGGTTGCTATAAACACTAGTAAAGTACACATCAATGACATGTATATCAAATATACCTTTGTTCACTTTGCCATCCTTCTTATCCGCCAAATACTTGGGGCAGTTCCACTTCCAGTGACCAGTCCCTTTGCAGTAGAAGCACTCAGTTTCAGGCTTAGGTCCAGACTTGGGCTTCTTCCCGGGAGTAGCAACTTGCTTGCTATTCTTCTTGAAGTTCCCCTTCTTCCCTTTGCCCTTTTCTTGAAACTAGTGGTCTTGTTAACCATCAACACTTGATGCTCTTTCTTGATTTCTACCTTCGTTGATTTCAGCATCACGAAGAGCTCGGGAATCGTTTTTGTCATCCCTTGCATATTATAGTTCATCACGAAGTTCCAGTAACTTGGAGATAGTGACTAGAGAATTCTGTCAATTACTATCTTATCCGGAAGATTAACTCCCACTTGATTCAAGCAACTGTAGTACTCAGACATTCTGAGCACATGCTCACTGGTTGAGCTATTCTCCACCATCTTGTAGGCAAAGTACTTGTCAGAGGTCTCATACCTCTCGACACGGGCATGAGTCTGAAATACCGATTTCAGCTGTTGGAACATCTCATATGCTCCATGTCGTTCAAAATATTTTTGAAGTCCCGGTTCTAAGCCGTAAAGCATGGTGCACTAAACTATCAAGTAGTCATCATACCGAGCTTGTCAAACGTTCATAATGTCTGCATCTGCTCCTGCAATAGTTCTGTCACCTAGCGGTGCATCAAGGACATAATTCTTCTGTGCAGCAATGAGGACAAACCTCAGATCACGGAACCAGTCCGCATTATTGCTACTATCATCTTTCAACTTAGTTTTCTCTAGGAACATTTCAAAAATAAAACAGGGGAGCTATACGCGAGCTATTGATCTACAACATAATTTGCAAATACTACCAGGACTAAGTTCATGATAAATTTAAGTTCAATTAATCATATTACTCAAGAACTCCCACTTAGATAGACATCTCTCTAATCATCTAAGTGATCCCGTGATCCAAATCAACTAAACCATAACCGATCATCACGTGAAATGGAGTAGTTTTCAATGGTGAACATCACTATGTTGATCATATCTACTATATGATTCACGCTCGACCTTTCGGTCTCAGTGTTCCAAGGCCATATCTGCATATGCTAGGCTCATCAAGTTTAACCCGAGTATTCTGCGTGTGCAAAAACTGGCTTGCACCCGTTGTAGATGAACGTTGAGCTTATCACACCCGATCATCACGTGGTGTCTCGGCACGACGAACTTTGGCAACGGTGCATACTCAGGGAGAACACTTTTACCTTGAAATTTAGTGAGAGATCATCTTATAATGCTACCGTCAAACAAAGCAAAATAAGATGCATAAAGGATAAACATCACATGCAATCAATATAAGTGATATGATATGGCCATCATCATCTTGTGCTTGTGATCTCCATCTCCGAAGCACCGTCATGATCACCATCGTTACTGGCGCGACACCTTGATCTCCATCGTAGCATCGTTGTCATCTCGTCAACTATTGCTTCTACGACTATCGCTACCGCTTAGTGATAAAGTAAAGCAATTACAGGGCGATTGCATTGCATACAATAAAGCGACAACCATATGGCTCCTGCCAGTTGCCGATAACTCAGTTACAAAACATGATCATCTCATACAATAAAATATAGCATCATGTCTTGACCATATCACATCACAACATGCCCTGCAAAAACAAGTTAGACGTCCTCTACTTTGTTGTTGCAAGTTTTACGTGGCTGCTACGGGCTGAGCAAGAACCGTTCTTACCTACGCATCAAAACCACAACGATAGTTCGTCAAGTTAGTGCTGTTTTAACCTTCACAAGGACCGGGCGTAGCCACACTCGGTTCAACTAAAGTTGGAGAAACTGACACCCGCTAGTCACCTGTGTGCAAAGCACGGCGGTAAAACCAGTCTCGCGTAAGCGTACGCGTAATGTCGGTCCGGGCCGCTTCATCCAACAATACCGCCGAACCAAAGTGTGACATGCTGGTAAGCAGTATGACTTGTATCGCCCACAACTCACTTGTGTTCTACTCGTGCATATAACATCTACGCATAAAACCAGGCTCGGATGCCACTGTTGGGGAACGTAGTAATTTCAAAAAATTTCCTACGCACACATAGGATCATGGTGATGCATAGCAACGAGAGGGGAGAGTGTGTCCACGTACCCTCGTAGACCGAAAGCGGAAGCGTTAGCACAACGCGGTTGATGTAGTTGTACGTCTTCACGATCCGACCGATCCAAGTACCGAACGCACGGCACCTCCGAGTTCAGCACACGTTCAACTCGATGACGTCCCGCGAGCTCCGATCCAGCAAAGCTTCACAGGAGAGTTTCGTCAGCACGACGGCGTGGTGACGGTGATGATGATGCTACCGACGCAGGGCTTCGCCTAAGCACCGCTACGATATGATCGAGGTGGATTATGGTGGAGGGGGGCACCGCACACGGCTAAGAGATCAATGATCAATTGTTGTGTCTATGGGGTGCCCCCTGGCCACGTATATAAAGGAGTGGAGGAGGGGGGAGGGCCGGCCTAGCTATGGCGCGCCCTGGAGGAGTCCTACTACACCGCGGGAGTAGGATTCCCCCCTTCCAAGTAGTAGGAGTAGGACAGAAGGAAAGGGAAGAGAGAAGAGAAGGAAGGAGGGGGCGCAGCCCCCCCCCCCCCCCCCCTAGTCCAATTCGGACTAGGCCTTGGGGGGGGGGGCGGCCTGCCTTCTCTCTCGCTAAAGCCAATAAGGCCCAATACTTTTCCACACGTATTACGTAATCACCCGGTACTCCGAAAAATACCCGAACCACTCGGAACCTTTCCGATGTCCGAATATAGTCGTCCAATATATCGATCTTTACGTATCGACCATTTCGAGACTCCTCGTCATGTCCCCGATCTCATCCGGGACTCCGAACTACCTTCGGTACATCAAAACACATAAACTCATAATACAAATCGTCACAGAACTTTAAGCGTGCAGACCCTACGGGTTCGAGAACTATGTAGACATGACCGAGACACGTCTCCGGTCAATAACCAATAGCGGAACCTGGATGCTCATATTGGCTCCTACATATTCTACGAAGATCTTTATCGATCAAACCGCATAACAACATACGTTGTTCCCTTTGTCATCGGTATGTTACTTGCCCGAGATTCGATCGTTGGTATCTCAATACCTAGTTCAATCTCGTTACCGGCAAGTCTCTTTACTCGTTCCGTAATACATCATCCCGCAACTAACTCATTAGTTACAATGCTTGCAAGGCTTATAGTGATGTGCATTACCGAGTGGGCCCAGAGATACCTCTCCGACAATCGGAGTGACAAATCCTAATCTCGAAATATGCCAACTCAACAAGTACCTTCGGAGACACCTGTAGAGCACCTTTATAATCACCCAGTTACGTTGTGACGTTTGGCAGCACACAAAGTGTTCCTCCGGTAAACGGGAGTTGCATAATCTCATAGTCATAGGAACATGTATAAGTCATGAAGAAAGCAATAGCAACATACTAAACGATCAAGTGCTAAGCTAACGGAATGGGTCAAGTCAATCACATCATTCTCCTAATGATGTGATCCCGTTAATCAAATGACAACTCATGTCTATGGTTAGGAAACATAACCATCTTTGATCAACGAGCTAGTCAAGTAGAGGCATACTAGTGACACTCTGTTTGTCTATGTATTCACACATGTATTATGTTTCCGGTTAATACAATTCTAGCATGAATAATAAACATTTATCATGAAATAAGGAAATAAATAATAACTTTATTATTGCCTCTAGGGCATATTTCCTTCAGTTGCCTGCTGAGACTGAAACCACTTGGCAGGAATTTCAGTCAGCCTTTCGTGCACGGTACATTCCTCAAGGTCCGATGGACCAGAAGAAGCAGGAGTTCCGCAAACTTACACAGGGCACAATGACTGTGGATGAATATTAGAGGAAATTTCTCGAATTATCCCGCTATGCTGAAGATGACGTCTGCACTGACGCACGCAAGCAGGTGAAATTCCGTGAAGGACTGCGTACTGATATAAACCTTGCACTTGCTGTCCATGATTGCACCGACTTCGCAACGCTTGTCAGCAAATCTTTCCAAGTTGAAACAGCTCTGACTTAGTACCAGGAGTCGCTCAAGCGCACTCGTGATGTTGGTTCGTCTTCGGGTCGACCTGTTCAGAAACTTCCAGTGTGGATCCCGCACAATGTACATCACTGACCTGCCCCTGCACCGAGACCGTCATATGTTGCACCTTGTCTGCCTCCGCCGCCAAGACAGCTAACGATTCAGGGTGGACAACCCAATGTTAAAGCTCCTCCCCATAATGATGGTTTATGCTGCAAGTGTGGACAGCCAGGGCATCGTGCTTTCAACTGTCCTCAGGATCAGCCGCAAAATTCATCACGTTGTTCTGTTGACCGTAAAAGGGGCCGACGAAACCATCCTAGCAGAAATCGTAATGCCAGACCACCTGCTAGTCAGCTTGTTCATGTTAACCATGTCAAGACTGAAGAAGCTCGACAGGACACCAACATTGTGATGGGCACCCTTCTAGTGAATTCAATCCCAGCTTCTGTACTCTTTGATTCTGGAGCATCGCACTCCTTCATGTCTGAAAGTTTTGCACGAAGTCATGATATCCCTTTCGAGAAGATGTCCACCCCTTTGGTAATTCAGTCACCCGGGGCTAATTGGCAAACTACCAGGGTAAGCCACGGTAACCACATTGTGATCGGAGGATTGATGTTCCCCGTTTCACTCATTGCTCTCAAGACCTCCAACATAGACATTATTCTGGGTATGGACTGGTTGAAGCCTTATAAAGCTTTGATTGACTGTGCCACTGAATCAGTCTGGCTCACTCACCCTTCTGGCCAGAAAGTACAATACTCAGCTCGAACAGTTCAGAATGCCGAGAGCCAAATATATGCTCTGAATGCATTGAATGCCTCACCCCTTGAAGGCATCGAGAACGTTCCAGTTGTTCATGATTTTCAAGATGTATTTCCCGAAGAACTTCCAGGAATACCCCCTGCTAGAGCTGTCGAGTTTGTCATCGACTTGAAATCGGGAACTACTCCTATTGCGAAGCGTCCTTATAAAATGCCTCCGCACCACCTTCTTGAACTTAAGGAGGAAATCGACAAATCACTTAAAAAGGGTTTCATCCGCCCCAGTTCCTCTGCTTGGGGAGCACCTTCACTCTTTGTTAAGAAGAAAGATGGAACTAACCGATTGGTTCAGGATTATCGGCCCATTAACCAAGCCACAATTCAGAATAAATATCCGCTTCCTCGGATCAATGATTTGTATGATCAACTTGCTGGATCATCGGTGTTTTCTAAACTCGACTTGAGGTTGGGTTATCATCAGATCCGTGTTCGTGAAGAGGATATTCCCAAGACAACATTCGTTACTCGCTATGGTTCTTATGAGTACACTGTCATGTCATTTGGCTTAACCAATGCTCCTGCAACTTTCTCCTGTCTGATGAATTACATCTTCATGGATTACCTCGACAAATTCGTCGTGGTTTATCTAGATGATATCCTGGTTTATTCGAAGAATAAAGAAGAACATGCTGAACACCTCCGTCTTGTACTGGAAAGGCTCCGAGAACACCAGTTGTATGCCAAATACTCCAAATGTGAATTCTGGCTTTCTGAAGTAACGTACCTTGATCATGTGATTTCCAAGGATGGAATTACTGTTAACCTGGAACGAGTTCAGGCTATTCTGGACTGGTCTCCTCCGAAGAACGTCAAGCAAGTGAGAAGTTTTCTTGGCCTTGCAAGCTATTGCCGTCGGTTTGTTGAGAATTTTTCTAAGATTGCTAAGCCTTTGACTGATCTGCTTCACAAGGGCGTTAAGTTTGAATGGACAGACAAATGTCAAGAAAGTTTCCAAACACTCAAGGACAAGCTAACATCTGCCCCAGTACTTGCTCCTCCAGATTCTCGCAAAGATTTTGTGATTTATTGTGACACATCCCGTGAAGGATTAGGCTGTGTCCTAATGCAAGAGCGTAAAGTGATTGCTTATGGCTCTCGTCAGTTGCGCCCACATGAAGAGAACTATCCGGTACATGATCTAGAACTAGCTGCTGTCATCTATGCACTGTAGTTGTGGCGACATTACCTTCTCGGTAATCGTTGTGAGATATACACGGATCATAAAAGTCTGAAGTACTTGTTCACTCGGCCATCTCTAAACCTCCGTCAGCAAAGATGGATGGAGGCCATTGCGGACTATGATTTGGGTATTTCCTATACCCCTGGCAAGGATAACGTGATGGCTGATGCCTTAAGCCGCAAGTCCTATTGCGACAACCTCATGGTTAGGCGAGCTCAACCTCGTCTTTTTGAAGAACTGCGCAAGCTGAATCTCCGTATTGTTCCACAGGGTTCTCTTAATAACCTTGTGATACAACCCGATCTTGAGAAAGCTGTTAAGAATGCGCAAGCTAAAGATGCTGAAGTTGATCTGATGAAGAAAAATCTTCACCTTGAAAAGTACAGGGATTTCTCGCTGTCTGGAGATGGAACCTTGTATTTCAGAAACCGCATTGTGGTACCTCGCTTCGAGCTTATGACTGACAAAGTCATGAAGGAGGCACATGATACTCCGCTGTCTATTCATCCGAGTAGCACCAAAATGTATCGTGATCTTCGACAAAGGTACTAGTGGTCTAAAATGAAGCAGGATATTGCTCGATATGTTGCTGAATGTGATGTTTGCCGTCACGTTAAAGCAGAACATCAGAAGCCTGCCGGAATTCTGCAACCACTTCCTATTCTGTTGTGGAAATGGGATAAGGTTCAGATGGATTTCATTACAGGACTCCCCAGGTCACAGAAGGGTCACGATGCTATTCTTGTCATCGTCGACCAACTCTCCAAGGTTGCACACTTTCTGCCTGTCAAAGAGACGATCACCGCTAGTCAGTTAGCAGAGTTGTATATCTCCAGAATTGTTTCACTCCACGGTATTCCGAAGGAGATTAGTTCAGACCGTGGCGGCCTTTTCACTTCAAAGTTCTGGGAAAGCTTCCAGGAAGCTATGGGAACCCATATTACCTGGAATTCAGCTTATCATCCCCAATCCCAAGGCCAAGTCGAACGAGTAAATCAAGTGCTTGAAGACATGCTGCGAGCTTGTGTTATTTCTTTCGGCAAGAAGTGGGAAGAATCTCTCCCATATGCCGAGTTCTCTTATAACAACAGCTATCAAGCCAGCTTGAAAATGGCCCCCTTCGAAGTACTTTATGGACGCAAGTGTCGAACCCCTCTGAATTGGTCAGAAACTGGGGAATGACCGCTCGTGGGTCCGGATATTATTCAACACGCCGAAGAACAAGTCCGTATCGTCCGTGAAAATCTCAAGGCGGCTCAGTACCGTCAGAAGAGCAACTATGATCGCAAACGATGGGGTTTGACTTATCAACCTGGTGATCAAGCTTATCTGCGTGTCACTCCTATGAAGGGCACTCACCGCTTTGGAATCAAGGGCAAGTTAGCTCCAGGCTACATTGGTCCTTTCCGCATAATTGCTAGACGTGGTCAGGTGGCATATAAATTGGAGTTGCCGCCGCAATTCTCTCATATCCATGACGTCTTCCATGTGTCGCAACTTCGTCGTTGCTTCAAGGAATCTCCACACCGAGCAGTGGATCATGAATTACTCGTATTGCAGAATGATCTTTCTTATAAGGAGCATTCGATCCGCATCCTCGATGAAGCTGAACGTCGAGCCCGTCAGAAGGTTACCAAGTTTCTCAAAGTGCAGTGGTCAAATCATACTGGAGATGAAGCCACTTGGGAACGCGAGGATAATCTTCGTGCGGAATACCCCGAACTTTTTCCTTCTACCTCTTAATTCTCAGGACGAGAATTCTTGTTAGTGGAGGAGATTTGTAACACCCCATGTATTTGTCTACAGTAATCACCCTTTTGATTATGCCATGTCATCATGATCAACAGTGCTTAATCATCATTAGTAACATATCCCTTTCCAAATTCAAATTTAAATTGAAATTCAAACTAAAGTAAAAATAAAAGTTGTTCAACATAGAAACTAAAATGTTCAATAAATAACAAATATTGTAGAGTCAATTCAAAAATTGTAACCAACAATTATTACATTAATTAAGTAACCCAAACCTCCTCTAACAGTGGCTGAAAATAATATTTAATAACCTTTTAATTAATCTAAACCAAATGTGAAATGATGATTTGCCCAAACTAATTTTTGGTGTTAGGGTATAGTGCACTGCTGATTATGGACTGGGTCACACTTTTTACAAAATCCATTTGGGGTCCAAACAATTAGCAAAACAGATAGAAAAAGAAAACAGAAAAACAGAAAACGAGAAAAAGAAAAAGGCCCTAGCTACTGTGCCCGTGGGCTCTAGTCACTACAGGCGCCGACCCAGCCCACTTCCCCACCCCCACCGTCCCTAACCTTCCACTCTCTCTCCTCCCGTGTCGATCACCGGAGCGTGCGCGCGCCCTGGCCCCCCCTCGCGCGCGCTCGACAGCGGCCCTGCCTCCGCGGGTGGCTACTAAGCCTCGTCCCCGACCCCGCAGACAACCCTTCTTCCCCCTCGTCCCCTCTCTGTCTCGATTTGGACGACGCCCGAACACATCCGCCGCCACGCCATCGTCTCTGATCGCAGCCACCGACCTCCACTCGCCGTCCTACGAAGCCTGGAGGCTTCCTCGTCCTCGACCTCGTCTAGCCAGCAGGCTCATTCGACCGGAGCTGCGCCAGAACGTCGCCATCGACCCAATCCCCTCCGCCGGCCAACTACACTGCCCCGCCTCGATCCGCTGCACTGCTGCTCCTAGTCACTCACCGGGCCATCGTGTGCCCCCTAGGTGAGCTCCTCCGTCGTTTGCCCCTTCTTTTCTCTCGCGCCCGAGCCCCGTTTCGTCGTCGCCATTGTTGCCCGAACCGAGCTCCGCCGCAGTCAATGCCGCCTCTGCTATATTTGCTGTCGTGGGCAACTGAGCACACCAGCGTGCTCACTGTGCTGCCAGGAGACGAACGCGGGTAGCCGCGCTTCTCCTCGTTGCCGTTTTGCCCGGACCCGAGCGCTTCCCGATCTCCGGCGTCCACCACGATCGACGCCATCGACGCTGTAGCCCTCCCCGCGTTAAACCGAGGCCGCCATCGTGCGCGGGATCATGTGGGCGTTCGAATGAGCCCTTCCGCGCTTCGATCCGTGGCCGGACGGCCATTTCCGTGGGTCGCCGTCATGCTGGGAGGTCGCCGGTGGCTAAACGCCGGCCGGCTGACGTGTCCGGCGCGATTAGCCCCTAACCACGCCTCTGTGTGACTAACATATGGGCCCCACCCACGACTAACCACTAATTAACTATGGTTTAAATTAACCACTAATTAACTGGCCTAATGACTCACTGACTACTGGGTCCCACCTGTTAGTTAACTTATTTAGATAAAATAAAATGTTGTTTAATTAAAACAGTCTATGACATGTGGGGCCCCCTGTTACTATTCCTTTGGATCAGATCTGCTGAATGTGCCCTGTTGACTCAGCAGAGGGCCCACACGTCAGCCTCTGCTGACTGGATCTTTGACCCAGTCAATGGGCCCACTGGTCAGCCTCTGTGCTAGTCTGCTGGGTACGTTTCTGGGTACATTTAGCATTTCCAGTTACTGTTGATATTCGAATTTAGTATTTAGATTAATTTCAGAAATTTCTGAAAAATGATTAAATCTTTAGAAATTTATAGAAAATGATCCGTAGCTCAGATCGAAAAACTTTGTACATGAAAGTTGCTCAGAACGACGAGACGAATCCGAATACGCGGTCCATTCGTCCGTCACACATTCCTAACTATCCAAACTTGGAACTGTTCCCCTCCGGTCATCTGTCTGACAAATGTCCGGAACCGGAAAAACATTCCCGGATGGATTCCCCCTTCCCCGGTGACGTGCAACCATACGTTAGGACACACCCGACACTGCATATTGTCATGTCGTACATTGTGTTGCTCATGTTTGCTGGGTATTTATACTATTTTCTCCCCCTTTTCTCTCTCGTTAGACCCCGACGCAGTTCCCGGTACCGACGCAGCTCCGGAGACCGACGACACCATTGACGACCTTGCCTTTGCTGCCGAGCAACCAGGCAAGCTCCCCCTTTTTGAGCATACCGATACCGCCTATTCTTTCTCTCTCATGCTTGCATTAGAATTGCTGCTGCTACTGCTTTACCTATTCTAATGCATAGCCTGTTCATTGTAACCTGCTATTGATACCTTACCTGCTTACCCTAAACTGCTTAGTATAGGCTGGGTAGAGACCTATCAGTGACCCCACTTATCCCGATTGCCCCGCTGGATTATCCGAAGACCCGATCAACGGGATTGAAGACTAGACCCCGGCACCGCACATCACCCCCCTTAGTTGTAACGACACTGCTGCGTTACTATCGAGTGCCGAGGGTGAAACCTCTTGTAGCACTTCTGATGTTAACTCTGTAGAGTAGCTATTCGGTCGTGGTCATCGAGGGTGATTCCTCCTTCATCACTTCCGATAACGACGTCGTCGTACAACACCTCAAGTGTGAACCCAGCAAGGGTGATTCCTCCGAGTTCACCTTGACGGATACATCGTGTAGGAATCCAACGAGGGTGACACCTCGGATTCCCCTGCTGTTATGGACACACGGATACTTGGACTATACTATTGTTACTTGGAAAGGCGGGTCGACCCTGAGGGGTACCCGCGTGTGATGTGAAGACGGGTTGCCTGTATGGTGGCCGAGTGATGAATACGAGGCGTGGCCGGGCAATCTTGGCCCTTGCCGCAAGTCCTCGAGACGGGGCGACGGGGTCACATCGATCGTGAGTCTCTGCTCGTTACCGCAAGCCCCTAGTCCACTAACGATTTGGATATTTGATCCGAGAAGGCCTCTGGCCTGATAGCACTAACCATCATGTGGGCATAGTATGGGCGTTCTGCATCGTAGCATCAGCCGAAAGCTCTGTCAGACGTCCAGTTTAGCACTGCGGCCGGGCTGGGCTGGCACCATCCTGAGGGGTGGAGCCTGGTTCGCCCGGCACGTAACGACCCGGAGGGCGAGGGGCGATGGCCAAGACCCCCTTGCGCTTAGGATGTAGACCGACGGGGACCTCTCTGCTGAGCTGTAGGTAGGGTTGCGGTGTGTCGTTTGGCTGAGGCCGGGCAGGGCCCAGAAAGTGTGTCCGGCCGGAGTTAAGCGAGCGTGGTGGGTAAGTTGGTGCACCCCTGCAGGAAAGAACTAATCTATGCATAGCCGGATCCTCGGTAACGGACACTCGGAGTTGTATCCTGATTGATACAATTAGAATTGGATACTATGGCTCTGGGATTGCTTCTCGCAGGGAGTCGAGAAGGGATCTCCGGACGAGGTTGATGACTGTATGGCTCTGGGATTGCTTTCTCGCAGGGAGTCGAGAAAGGATCTCTGGGTGAGGTTGAGACTTAATGATACTACTACTTTATACGGTACTAATCTACACTCTTCTAGTGCTGCAAGACCTCTGAAGACGCTAGTCTCCGATAGGACTAGGCCTTTCTCTCTATTCTGGCATTTCTGCAGCCCAGTCCACATATACAACCTCCCTTTGAAAATGTTGCATATGTAGTGTAGATCCTTGCTTGCTGAGTACTTCGGATGAGTACTCACGGTTGCTTTGCTTTCTTTTTCCCCCATATCCTTTTGATGCGACCAGATGACGGAGCCCCGGATACAGCTGCCCCCGCCGACGATCGCTACTACTACCCCGAGGATGGATATTACTTCGAGCTTGCCATCGACCAGGAGTAGGATCGGAGGGTCCTAGGCAGGAGGCCTACGCCTTTCGATCGTAGTGTTTTCTTTTGCCCCGCCTTCTAAGGGCTTTTCTGTGTTTTCTTTTATATTTGTACTCAGATATCTGATGCTTCCGCTGATGCTTGTATGCGAGCTTATGTATTTGAGCCCTTGAGGCCCCTGGCTTGTAATATAAAGCTTGTATGACTTTATTTATGTTTTAGAGTTGTGTTGTGATATCTTCCCGTGAGTCCTTAGGCTTGATCGTGTGCATTTGCGTGTATGATTAGTGCACGATTGAGCCGGGGGCGTCACAGGGCACCAGAATCTTCAAACTAAAGGTAGCACACAAACAAAGGTAAGCATCAGGTTGGCCTTCACAAAGAGCATTGTCAGATTATCTGTTTAATCTACGGATGTCCGCTACAACAAATTCGAAGTCATATAGGAAAAAAATACATAAAACCAAATCGAGGAAAAAAGCTACAGATAATTTCTAGCATGATACACGGTCAAACCATAAATTAGATCACCAAACTGTTAAGTGTTGCCTCTTTACTGAAACTACAATCCATATGCTAGGATTTTAGAACAACCTCTTATTTATATTTATAAGTGCATTAATATTCCAAATTGTTAACCTACTTTAGAGCTCTTGCAACGAGCACCTCTTCCTCCGCGGCTGCTTAGGCCAGCGCCACCGCCGCGCTCCTTCTCTGGATGGAAGGGACGGAACGGGAAGCAACCCCTCCTCTGAATCCAGATCAAGCGAGGGTGGGAAAAGGAAAGGAAGATACAGATACCTACGAACGAAAAATCTGGACGTGGGTAGGCCTCACCGGTGGAGGAAGGTCGGGCGAAGGGGCGGCAGCAGACGGGCGAAGACGGTGGGCGGCGCAGGCGGGCAAAGACGGTGGGCTGCAGATCCGCGACGTATCCGAGGCGCCGGTGGGGGCGGCGTCCTGGTGATCCGCGACGGCGGCGGCGGCAGTTGCCGGCGTCGCGGAGGCGTGTCCCTGGATCGGCGGCGGCGTCTGCGGCTGCGCCTCGTCCGCATGGTGGCCGACGCGAGAGCCGGATGGCGTTGGCCAGAATCAGAGGCAGGGGCGGCAGATACAGATACCTACGAACGAAAAATCTGGACGTGGGTAGGCCTCACCGGTGGAGGAAGGTCGGGCGAAGGGGCGGCAGCAGACGGGCGAAGACGGTGGGCGGCGCAGGCGGGCAAAGACGGTGGGCTGCAGATCCGCGATGTATCCGAGGCGCTGGCGGGGGCGGCGTCCTGGTGATCCGCGACGGCGGCGGCGGCGGTTGCCGGCGTCGCGGAGGCGTGTCCCCGGATCGGCGGCGGCGTCTGCGGCTGCGCCTCGTCCGCATGGTGGCCGACGCGAGAGCCAGATGGCGTTGGCCAGAATCAAAGGCAGGGGCGGCGGAAGAGTGGAGGCGAGGAGCGACGAGAGGAAGGATGCGAACAACTGCGGGTCGGGTTTTTTTTCCGTGAAAGAGATGGTTGGAGGGGACGAAAAAAAACAGATGAAAAAAAACCGGACGAAAGTGATGGGACGAAAATAAACCGTGGACGCAATCCTACCAACTCAGACATTAGGAGTATATATATATATATATATATATACACACACTAACTACTGCAGTATAGTCACCCGCAAAAAGAATATATAAAAAATACTGCAGTATAGTCGATCATATTCAGACATAGCGCACTCCATGGATCAATGGTCATAGTGTAATGCATACTGGAGGCGGACGAATGGCACTCGGCAACGACGCACCCTGATATCTGTGTCATTGAGTTCCTGCGATGACATGGCTGCATTAAAAGCAGAATAAATTTGCTAGTTACAGATACAAATCAAATACTAGATAATACACTGTGACTCCAATCCTCTGCACACAGAGTCAATATTCTCAATAAATGTCGTCTGCGTTTGCACGCAAAAAAGTACAGTGGCAGTTATAAATGTAGCAATTAACACCACATTTCTGTTGGATGGAGATGAATAATTTATGTTAGATAATTTTCTTTTAAAAGGAAAACCCGTTAAGTGAGAAGTTGATGCTTACACAAACACGAGTTAAGCTCCTTTGAGCGGGTTTGTCTCCCAGATAAACCAAACACGGTAAGTTCTAAACCCTGTTATCTATTAAGGCATATCGATCCAAGTATTGTTCTTCTTTTAGATGACTCTGATCTTTTAGGGGGCGTATAGGGCATCAAGTGTTAGTTCATTAGTGACATAAGAATGTAGTACTAAACTGCTAATGAATGATTGTGGCCGGAGTTTAGTGTGTTGAGGAAGAAACATTACCGCGTGAGTAGTAAATGAAGTGTACGACCAGAGGTGGGCAGTTACAGCACGTACATGTGATAGGAGAACGTATCCTGTGCACCCAGCGGACTCATGCACCTGGTGCTCCGGTAGAACATGAGCCCTTGGATTAAAAAGAGAGGGACAAGATGCGGTGCAAGGGGAGTTACTGGTACATTTTGCAAAACTGACCTTCGAGTCTAGCTAAATCGAGCGAATCGACCTCACAAACCCAGTTCGTCTATCCCCTTTTCCTCTGTCCTGTACGACTGCTCCAGATTGCCGGCTGAGCTACTGGAAAAATTGGGTGAATCCCTCTCTCCCTGTCCCTCTCCGGCTTCTGGCGTTGAAACACGAGTGCCCAAGATCCAAATCATGATGTCCGGCGGTGGCTCGCTGTCATTTGCGTCTCTGTACCAACGCGGGGCTGTAGCTTTGTGGATATGAGGAGAGAGGGATTCGCCCAATTCTGCCAAATTAGAATATCTTTTAAGTGTAGTGTTTTAGATTCCGCACAACTAAATCACGCAGTCAATAAGTCAAAGCTACTTGGGCGTATGATCTGCTTGACAAATCTTAGCGCCCCCTGAAGATGTGACGGTTGCTTACTGGCTGACAAATCAAAACGCTATGATACTATGCCAAATGCCGTCAGTTAGGCCGCTTTTGCCTGTCGAGATGGTGTTCTGCTTTGCCGGGAGATTGAACATTATGCTGTCTGATTGCCTAGGGCTGGTAAATCTGGCTGAAGACGTAGACGACGAACAGGGCTGCAAATCTTCAGGTTCTTGTGCAACTTCAGAAGGTAAGTAGTGTGCTTTCAGCTTTTGCAATTATCTTTGTAAAACGAGAAGCCAATATGGCAGCTAATGAGACTGCTAATTTTACCTCTCGTGCTAGTCCAGATCATGTCCGGTTGTCTCAAGCTCTGGTTTTTGTGGCACCATGTATTCAGCAAGACTTTAAACGTGCTACAAAATAGTATGCGACTTTTTTTAGCTCAGATGGGCAGTTATTGTACAATTTACATGCATGCTTGTTTTGTTCCAATATGAACGAAATGATGTTCTGGCATGGAATCATCTAAAGAAAATGTGTCAAGAGATCTTAGGTTCAGCTACAAAACAACAACACCACAACTACTTATAAAGCTGTTTTTCTAATACTTAATAGTACAGAGTTATATCCTGGTCAATTTGTTTTACAGAGTTATAACTTTTGATCTTTCCAACTGACCAAAGAATAAATTACATGAAAATTTTGCATTTTTTCCAAAGACTAAAATGAGTAATCAGGAAACAGATACATAAGCTGATACAAGAGCACAACTTCGATTTTCTCAGGTACAATGCATGGTTTAAAACAGAAGCTCGGTCAGATAGATGTACCATATAAATGAAGAGGACACATGCCTTCATATGCAGTCTAACATATCTTCTTCATTTACAGCAGAGTAAGACTGCTACTTGAAAAGCAGAATCTACAGATATTCATACAGCTCAAACTTTACATATTCTATTGCAATGTCCATTTGGGATTTCTTGAAATTCAGGCATGAGTAATGTCAGAGTTTTAATCACTTCAATGCTGCAGACCGTCATCCAGTTATAAATTTGCCTGAAAATAAGACAAACAACATTACAGGTTGTAAGTTATCATCACTCTCGGGCTCATATGTTGACCCCTATGTATGCACAATAATAGTGGTTTAGTTCATGAACTGAAGCTCACGCATTGGACGTACAAAAGACTAATTCCTTTTGGCCTGTTGTAGCTATTTCCAACATTTTCGACCAACCGGATCGTGCCTTAACTATTTGAGAAAAAAAATCTAACAAGCGACAAAAATCTACTCCCATTGCCATAGTTGACCCAATGCTTAGAGCAGCACTTTTCCATTGAATCCGTGATTACCTGTTTTCCTGCAAATATAATCACAAAAACTCACATTCATGTTCAAAAGTAGAGAGCTAACCTACTACTCCATAGTTGACCAAATGGAGTACAAAGCAGCACACATCCAGATTTTTACCTCAGAGAAAAGCAACAATGTGCATTGCAGAAAGACAAATGAGGAATATTAACAATTAATGCCATGAAAGTTCAATTGGACATTGTAAAGGCCCTTTCCATTTAATATGAGAAAATTTAAGTGGGTCACAAGAACATATAATACATTGCTAGTTCATTTCCAAGACAATCACAGGAATATCGGTAATAAACCTACTCTTGCCATGTATGCAGGCTCTCAGGTTTCCATTTTTCTCACATACATGTCAAATTGCTTCATATCATGTACAAACCTTACTATAAAATTAGCAAGCATACATGAAAATTGTATACAAGTGAAGGATCAGAACACATAGATCACATCATCAATTTTCCACTATCTGTGGTAATTACTGGTAAGAATTTCGCCATTATAACTGCATGTCTCGCATCGATTTGGTGCTCACACTTTTCAATTCCCAAATGCCAGTGGGTTCAAACAAATTGGGGGAACTGGCGAATTGGAAGATTAAAATATGACTGCACGTGGATAACAGAAAATCAAATTCAGTGCTCATACCTCGGATCCTTGAGTTGTAGAAAGATGATGGGTGGCTCGTAAGCAGCTACAGCGCCGGGTCGCTATGCAGACGAAATCGCTATGAGTCGCCGGTGGACCACATGATCTGGATCCAGGGCAGTGTTGCGTCAACGGCGGAAGCCCTGGAAGTCTGACCCTAGCTCAAGCCTGCTGCGATGGTACAGGATATGGCAAGGGGACGAACTGGGCTCGGGAAGGTCCATTCACTTGATTTAGATGTACTGCAAGCACTGTTCCGCAAATGTACCAGCAGGTCCATGTGCTAACCGGATCCTGTCCCTCACTTTTGCATCGAACGAGCCATATATCACCGGTGCATCTGGTGCACGAGTTCGCTCGTTTCACCAGATACATTCTCCATGTGATAGATGCATGGTGGGACCAGAGTTAGAGCACATACATTGAATTCTCACCTTTCTTAGAATAGGATAATACCTGAGATTATTATAGAAAATGTTTTTGGAATTATTCTCATGACGTACTCAGTTTCTCAATTAACAGAAAAGAAAAACAAAATGAAATATGTTAGAAAATCTCTCAATTCTAATTTGATAATTTCACACGAATTAGTATCGTAAAAAGTAAGTCCGTAGAAATGTTTTTCGTGAAATGGCTTTTAACTTTGAGACGAAAGAGTTGAAGGAAGATGAAACGGGATAGATGGAATCAATGGGAAAGTGATTAACTGATGATGTGACCATTGCTTGAGTAAATGTAGCTTTAGTTGTTAGATGTTGGCGGCTAGAGCAGAGCAGGAGCGTGTTGTAGAGTGGGCCAGTGCATGCAGAGAATACAGTGCTATATATCTCTAATTCAGAATATACATGCAATAAAAATGATGAATACATATAGTGGTGCGAATCACAATGCATATTCAATGGTGAGATATCAGGGGGTTGAGCCCGCAGGTGCTCCTATGCAATTTCGAATGCATACTCTACTTTATTATTCCAATAGAACTAGCTAGGTACTCATCACTTCATCATTACCTCATGAACGAACTGATCCATGGACATGATCCTCTGCAGCTAACTGAACCTGCTCATCAGTTGTCACCTCCGAGGAGGCCCAGGAAGCAGAGGAGGTCGCCCCCCGCGAAGATGACGATGTCCGCCGTGCCCAACATCCTGGCGAAGACGTATCCTGGGTCGGCGGCCAGGATGAGGCGGACGTGGACGGCGTACATGCGGTGGCCGGCGAAGGTAGGCGAGGGCGCGGCGGATCCAGCGGCGGCGGCACGGGAGCTGCAGCGCCAGCGCCGCCGCGGCCGCCTGGAGTACGACGCAGGACAGCATCCCAAACCAGAGGGCGCTCTCGTCGGCGGCCTCCGCGTCCGTCCACTGGACGCACCGCAGGATGAAGGAGGACTGCACCCAGACCAACACCACACCCAAGCATGAACATGATGGATGGATCGATCGGAAATTGGGAATGTCCAGAAAACCAGCAAAACGGCCGTAGTTACGTAGAGTACCTGGGTGCAGCAGACCTGGTACTGGCCTAGTGCGTAGGCGACCGCGTGGCCCAAGGTGAAGGAGGCGACGGTGCCGCAGGCGGCGAGGAGCGCCCATCCGCTGACCCGCCGGACGGCAGCCGGGATGGTCTTCTTGGCCACGGTCACAAGCATCTTGTTGCCGTCCATGGTGATGGTGGAAGGATCCAACTCCAAGCTGCAAGAGAAACAAGAAGAAACATTTCAGTGAGAAGATCTAGAGGGAGCATATCCGACGAGCTAGCTTCTCAAGGCGTACGTCTGCTCGGATGGGACTCACCGTCGTTGCTCGGATGGCTTGGATTGGTGTGCTTGCTTCTCAAATCTCAAGGCGTTGGTGGTGCCGGAGCGCTGGCTACTTGGGAGCTGTTTATGTACCCTCTTGACGCCGCGGCTATCCTCTGATCCGATGCGAGGGAGAGAGAGCGGAGTCCAGTCTCCACTCTCTAGTGCAGTGCGGTCTGTGAGCAAGCAAGCACGTGATGGTGTGATGATCTCATCGATCTCATGGGCAGGGCAGTGACGATCGATGAGCAGAGGAAACAACCGGGAAGCTTCCTGCCTGCATTGCACCGAGCCATCTTTGGCAACGCGATGTGGGTGAAGCTCAGCACAGAGCACAGTAAATTGTACTCAACTTTTGCAAATTCAACTTTGTAAACTTTGACCAAATTTATAGAAAAGAATTTTCCACATCTACAATAGCAATTCGTTACAATTAGATCAAGAAATGTATTTCCATATTGGATATCTTCGATATATGTGGTCAAACTTTATGAAACTTGACTTTTGAGAAAACCAAACCACACTATATTATGTAACGGGGTACAATTTTCTTATGCCATTAAATGCCCCAATATAATTTTTATTGCGCACTATATTGTTGAAATAAATATGGCCGAACTAATGGATACAGAAAGATGGATATAACATTGGTTGCTCTCACATCATGTTGTTATGCACTAGTAGAAAACAGGGCATCAGTTCCAATTCCAGAGAGCCTTTAGTCCTGGTTCTGCAACCGGGACAAAACGATCGGGACTAATGCCCACCACTTTTAGTCCCGGTTGGCTAACGAACCGGGACTAAAGGAGCTCCACGTGGCCATTGTGGGGCACCCAGGCAGGAGGACCTTCTCGGTTGGTAACACCGACCAGGACTAAAAGGCAGCCACGCGTCAGCAGCTGCCAGGCGCTGGGTTTTTTTTTTAAAGGAGGGGTTTAGGGGTTTTGGAGGGTTTAGGGGTTTTCATATTGTGTTTCCCCCTTTTATTTTTGTGTTTACCCTTCAATTCTTTTACATTTAGGGTTTCATTTTTATTTAATATTTTTCATTCAACTCGACGCTAGCTACTACATATAGCAATGAAGAAACCATTACAAGATCGTCATGAACATATATAGAGAGAAGTGACCTCTCTTTCCCCGTGCTTGGTTGAACAACAAGTTTTCGTATATCTATCCGACGCTACTACATATATACAATATAACATCTCTTACGATCTCTGACATCATCTACCAAAATTCATTTGCAATTTCTGATGGTATTCTCCGTCTTTAAGTATGATGTGGTCAACAAAGAATCCCGTCAATTCCTCTTGAATTGCTCTTATGCGATCATTTGGTAGGAGTTTGTTCCACTTCTCCCAGATCTAATTTAAAGAAGGAGGTCAATACATATATATGAATGAAACTCAACACAATTAATGGTAATAAAATAAAATTGTGAATATTGTTTACGTAATTCAAATTGTTGGTCAGATAAACCCCGCTCAGAGGCCGAGTGACGAATGAACTCGCAAACATAGTATCCACATAAATTATTCCCGGATGCCTGCCACAAGCACTTTACGTGAATGGAGTTCAATCAAACTGATAATCAAGCATGATAATGGTATTGATGAAACTAGAATCAATGAGAGATGCACGGAACTAGCTAGTACTACTTACTTTGGCATGTGAAAATCGCAGCTCCTTTTTCTCTAGACCCGGAATCATTCTGGTGAACTTTTTCCAAACCCTGCCCGGCAAGAAAATGATTACTTGATATCAGAAAATGAACGAAAGTTGCCGATATGGTTCGATAATGATTGAACTTACCTCTGGAGCATTTCACTCATGTCCGTCCATAACTTAGGTTCTTTACGTCTCGAATCTACGACGGTTACAAGTCCCGCGTCAAGCTTAATGGATAATAGAATAAAGTGGAAACTACGCACGCATAACTCAGCAATTACACTTAACCTCGAGTAAGCGAAACAGAATATGCACAAGACAGTAACACTCACTTGAAGTTGTAAAGAAAGAGTATTTCCCTTTTGTTTTGATGTCGAAGAAACGCGTTTAGCAAGTTTTCCTCAGCATCGGCGGGTCTCTTTTGTACCATATATTCATTTACGGTATTTGAGCTAATGAACCCAATGTCATAGATTTGTCCTCTTTTGCATTCGACGATCTTCAATCTGCATAATATAATGAGGATAATTATATATGCATGCAATGAACGAGCTGAGCTAGAGACTTGATTACAGAAATAATACTTACAGACAATAGCAACTCATGAGACTTGATTACAAAAATAATTTCACAAATTCAACGTACATCAGGTCGACTCCAATGAAGTCGTGCTCATCTTTAATTCCCAACAAGATACTATCGGTCCCATCCTTGCTGCAGGTTTCCAAGTACCAGTCATGCAATCTTCGCATCATCGTTGGAAGATGCGGGAGCTGATCAGGTTTGACGAGAGGCTTCTCGTGCTCATATCCAAAGGGCGCTACTACCTCAGCCATTTCAAACTGTACATCATCACCCAAGTAATCACTAAGAGTGGTACCGGGCGCTAACCCCGGATGATTAGCGATATCGGTAAACACCTTGAGCGGGGGGCACGATTGCTTTTCCTGTTCGCCGAGCTGGGGAATTGTTTTCCCACTTCGTCTTGTAGCACTGCTAGTACTTTCCGACCACTGCGCTTCATCAAATGTCTTTTCAATACAGTGTGATAGCGGCGGAAGCGGTGGTGGTCGCCTAAGTACATCCAGAGAGCGCTTCGCTTTCACCGGATGTATTTTCTCCTTTGGAGGTGGATGTTTCCGTTCAAAATGGGCCTTCACTTCGGTAGCCACGATGTCCTTGTTTTCCTCATCAATCCTCTCATATGATAACTTTGGAGGAGCCTTGAGGCTTGGACCAACTCTGTATTTCTTCCCTGTTGTACTGCTAGCCGCTGGAGCGGCGACGCCTCTCTTCCGCCGTTGCTGAGGTGGCGGAGTCAGCTGACGCGGCGGAGGAGGCAAAGTCCGTTGATGCGGCGGAGACAGCTGAGGCGGTGGAGGATTCTGCTGAGCGGCCTCCTCCGTCGGAGTCCACTGAGGCGGCGGAGACGGCAGAGGCGGCGGAGACTGCTGACGCGCCGGAGACGACTGAGGCAGCGGAGATAGCAGAGCTGGACTGTGAGGAGTCTGCTGAGGCGCCTCCTCCGGCTGAGTCTGCTGAGGCGGCGTCCAGTTTGGAAGAAAGATGTTTTCCTTTCTCCATAGACAGGTAGTCCTTAAGGCATTTTTCAGAAGAATCTCTCGTTCACCTATAGGGTACTCAAGCTCCAGCCCCTCAAATCCATTCATTATTTCATCCACCCCGACAATAGCAAAGCCATCTGGAACCAGAGCGAAATAGAAAGTTGCATCAGGTCGAGGAGGTAAGACATAGCCGACCGCCACCTTCAAGGTTAGGTTATGGCATTTCGCAATTAGCTCACAATGTTCATTCTCCGTGATACCATCCATGGGGTAGCGAGGAGCCGTGATATCAGGCTGAATGAGCTCCGTGGAAGCCACGCTGCTTTTCCACTGAGATGGTGGAGTAGCTTGGGCAGTATCGAATGAAGGATCTTCGTGCCGCTGAGATGGTGGGCCGGTAGCTCGCTGGCTCTCAAGTTCCTCTAGTTTCGCTAATCTTTGTTCCATCTTCTACATTTGGTCTGCTTCCTCTTTCTTCTTTCTCCCTCGGCTTCTATAAGTGGCACTGCTGTCCGGAAACCCATACTTCCACGAAACAAAGCCTGATGTGCCTCGTGTTCGTCCAGGGTGTTCAGGATTTCCGAGGGCCTTTGACAGCTCGTCCTTCTCTCTGTCGGGATGGAACCTCCCTTCCTGCGCTTCCTTGATTGCTTCCTCAAGATTTTTGACGGGTGTTTCAAGTTGAGCTTTCGTGAAAACACACTTCCCTGATTCTGGGTCCAAAGTTCCCCCAACCCCGAAGAACCAAGTCCTTGCCCGATCTGGCCAATTCAATGTCGCTGGTTCGTCCCCTTTAGCAAGCAGGTCGTTCTCAGCTTTGTCCCACGTAGGCCGGGCTGTGCTGTAGCCACCTGACCCCGTAACATGGTGATACTTCTTCTTTGCAGCATTTTACTTATTTATCTGTGACATTTGCTTAGCCTTCTCCGATTTCTTATAGGCCACAAATGCGGGCCAGTGATCTTTTATCTTCTCATATTGACCGGTGAATTCTGGAGTCTCGTCTTTGTCGACAAACTTTGTGTTCAATAGTTTCTTTCAGTTCTTGAATAGTTCTGCCATCTTCTTAAGAGCAAACGCGTTGACCTTTCGCTGTATAACCGGGTTATTCGGATCCTCCTCTGGCGGTAGGCTGGAATTTGTCATCAGCGAGTTCCAAAGATCATCTTTCTGTCTATCGTGGACATAAGAAACTTCACCGTCATAATATTGAAGAAGGATGGTGGGAACAGCAACTCGAAACTGATAAGACATTGGACCAAATCATTCTGTAACCTTGGTAGGATTTCTGGATCGATTACCTTATGAGAAATTGCATTTAGGAATGCAGATAACTTCACAATGGCTAATCGAACATTTTCTGGTAGAAGCCCCCTCAATGCAACCGGAAGCAGTTGCGTCATAATCACGTGGCAGTCATGAGACTTTAGGTTCTGGAAATTTTTCTCTGCCATATTTATTATTCCCTTTATATTCAACGAGAAGTCAGACGGGACCTTGATATTGAGCAGGCATTCAAAGAAGATTTCCTTATCTGCTTTGGTAAGAGCGTAGCTGGCAGGACCTTGATACTGCTTTGGATGCATGCCATCTTTTTCGTTCACACGTTGCTGGTCCTCCCGTGCCTCCGGTGTATCTTTTGTCTTCCCGTACACGCCAAGAAGCCTAGCAGGTTCACGCAAACATTCTTCGTCACGTGCATCACATCGATTGCAGAGCGGACCTCCAGATCTTTCCAATAGGGTAGGTCCCAAAATATAGGTTTCTTCTTCCACATGGGTGCGCGTCCCTCAGCGTCATTCGGAACAGATTGTCCGCCAGGACCCTTTCCAAAGATTACTTGTAAATCCTTGACCATATCAAGTATATCAACACCACTACGAAGGACAGGCTTCTTCTGGTGATCTGCCTCACCTTTGAAATGCTTGCCTTTTTTTCTTAAGGCATATTTGGTCAGAAGAAATCGACGATGTCCCAGGTACACATTCTTCTTGCATTTGTCCAAATGTATACTTTCAGTCTCATCTAAACAGTGCGTGTATGCATTGTATCCCTTGTTTGTCTGTTCTGAAAGGTTACTAAGAGCAGGCCAATCATTGATGGTTACAAACAGCAATGCTCGTAGGTCAAATTCCTGCTGTTTGTGCTCATCCCACACATGTACACCTTTTTTATTCCACAGCTATAAAAGTTCTTAAACTAATGGCCTTAGGCACACATCAATGTCGTTGCCGGGTTGCTTAGGGCCTTGGATGAGCACTGGCATCATAATGAACTTCCGCTTCATGCACAACCAAGGAGGAAGGTTATAGATGCATAGAGTCACGGGCCAGGTGCTATGATTGCTGCTCTGCTCCCCAAAAGGATTAATGCCATCTACACTTAAACCAAATCATACGTTCCTTGAGTCATCTGCATAGTCCCGCCACTTTCTCTCGATTTTTCTCCACTGCGACCCGTCAGCGGGTACTCTCAACTTCCCGTCTTTCTTACGGTCTTCTTTGTGCCATCGCAACAACATGGCATGTCCTTTGTTTCTGAACAGACGTTTCAACCATGGTATTATAGGAGCATACCAGATCACCTTGGCAGGAACCCTCTTCCTAGGGCGCTCGCCCTCAACATCACCAGGGTCATCTTGTCTGATCTTAAACCGCAATGCACCGCATACCGGGCATGCGTTCAAATCCTCGTACTCACTGCGGTAGAGGATGCAGTCATTAGGGCATGTATGTATCTTCTGCACCTCCAATCCTAGAGGGCAGAGAACCTTCTTTGCTTCGTACGAACTATCAGGCAATTCGTTATCCTTTAGAAGCTTCTTCTTCATAATTTTCAGTAGCTTCCCAAATCCGTTGTCAGATACACCATTGTCTGCCTTCTATTGCAGCAATTCCAGTGTGGTACCGAGCTTTGTGTTGCCATCTTCGCAATTTGGGTAGAACCCTTTTTTGTGATCCTCTAACATGCGATCGAACTTCAACTTCTCCCTTTCACTTTCACATTCTCTCTATGCATCAACAATGACCCGGCAAAGATCATCATCGGGCACATCGTCTGGTGCCTCTTGATCTTCAGCTTCCCCGTTGCAGTATCACCGTATTCAGGGAATATAGGATAGTTGTCACCATCCTCTTCTTCTTCCTTGTCTTCCATCATAACCCATCTTTCTCCGTCCTTGGTCCAAACATTATAGTGTGGCATGAAACCCTTCTGAAGCATGTGCAAGTGAAGGGTTTTCGAGTTAGAGTAATCCTTCGTATTCTCACAGACAGTACATGGACAATACATAAAACAATTCTGCTTGTTTGCCTCAGCCACTTCGAGGAAATTATGCAGGCCCTCAATGTACTCGGAGGTGCGTCGGTCACCGTACATCCATTGCCGGTTCATCTGCGTGCATTATATAATTAAGTGTATCAAAAACCATTACAGAACATCATGAATAGAGAAGTGACCAAATTAATACAAGTTCATCATCACATTAAAACTAAAGTACAGTAGTGATCAAATGTTATTACTGAAAAAATAAATACATAAAGTTCTTACACAGTTCTCATAGAACAACATATAACTCTCTAGAGCATCTAATTAAAACATACATTGAAACTAACATACAACTATGTAAAACATTTAAATGCAACAACAAATGTGATCATAATCGCAACTAAGGTAACAATTGATCCAATAACATAATGATACCAAGCCTCATTATAATGACATATTTTCTAATCATTCTAATCTTCAAGCGCATTGCATCCATCTGGATCTTGTGATCATCGACGACATCGTCAACATGCAACTCCAATTCCATCTTCTCCTCCTCAATTCTTTTCAATTTTTTCTTCAAGTAATTGTTTTCTTTTTCAACGAAATTTAACCTCTCGAAAGAGGGTTGGTTGGAATTTTTGGTTCACATACCTCCTAGATAAAAACATCTATTTCATGTTGGTCGGCATAATTGTCATAAACACTAAATAAAACAAATAGTTATAAAAGATAATATACCACATCCGAATCATAGACCGGACGAGGGCCGACGGGGCTGGATACCAAAACCATGGCACTATATATAACAAACAATAATAAAAGTAAGAAATTTATACAAGTAGCTATCTAAATCATACAAGTAAGAATTTTTTCTTTTAAAAATAAGATAAGAACAAGAGGCTCACCACGGTGGTGCCGGCAACGAGATCGGCGCGGGCGATCGACGGCGGTGAGGACGGGGACGGGGACGGCACTCTACACATGTGCAGACTCTAAGAAGTTAATTTCAGCTCAAATTATGCATCTAAATCAAAAGAACTCCCACATACACTCCTCCACTAAAACCCACAAACCATTCTACTTCTAGAGCATTTGAAATGAGCTAAACTAGCAGTGAGAGATGAAACGATGAAGTTGCTAACCTTTTAGAACACTTGTGTAGTTGGTGCGCCGCCAAACCTAGACAAATCTTGGGGAAAATGTAGCTTGGAGGTCGAGCTTGGAGAGGAGAAAGCTTAAGTGTGGCTCCGGCATTTTATCGAACACCTCATATGCATATACAGGCAAAAAATAGAGTAGCCCACACCTCCACCCTTCCACGGTAAAAAAACAGAGGAGATGGGGGGGGGGGTGGATATATATAGGCAAAACTTTAGTCTCGGTTTGTGTCTTAAACCGGGACTAATGGTCTACCCTTTCATCCTGGTTTCAGACACCAACTGGGGCTAAAGGGCAGCAACCCCTTTAGTCCCGGTTGGTGGCTGGAACCGGGACTAAAGGTCCCAACCGAACCGGGACAGATGCCTGCCGAGGCCCGGCCGGCGTCCTAGCCTCACGAACCGGGACTGATGCTCCCATTAGTCCCGGTTCGTAACGCTATCGGGACTAATGCCCTGATCTGCCCAGGACCAAAGCCCTGTTTTCTAGTAGTGCACGCATGTCACTGGCCCTGTTTGAATCCATGGGTTAGAGTTAGTTTGAGCTAGTTTGGGCTCAAATAGCCCTGAAGTATCCAAACATGAGGACTAGTTTGAGCTAGCTGCATCTAACCCACCCAAAAAAACTATCCTACCCAAGAGGTGCTAATTGGAGCTAGTTCTCCTAGTGCATTTATTGTCAATCTAACCCTGTCATCCAAACACCACTTTGGCTAGAATTAGTTCAGGGTTAGTCATGAGCTAGAAACTAACTCTAACCTCTAGCTAAGTTAGAGTATCCAAACAGGGCCACTGATGTGTTATATCTTGGCCTGCTAGTACGAGAGGTTAGGCTCCAAAGTTGAACACGTTTTTCTGTAAAAAGGTCTACAAGCTTGACCCGTCAAAAGCAGAAAAAGGGTGATGATGACTCGTGACAACGACCAACGCGTCTCCATCGTCTATCTATCTTTTTTTCCCGCTCTTTAAAACAAACCTATGCAAAGCAATCGCACCTGCTGAAACTTGGCAGTGAGCAACCGAGGTAGCTAGTTTGCCTTATCCAAGTGAGATGGTGTACATTAAAGCAACTTGTGCTAGGATTTCTGTTTCCCTCCCTATCCCTTGGCAGCTAGGGCAAACTCTCCCCTCCAGATTTCACCGGCGAGCCTGTGGATTTACTTCCCCTCTTCCCGTTGCTCCGACGCCGGTAGCGCGCGGGGGGGGGGGGGGGGTCCGGTGCATCCGCTCCGGTTAGTAGTTTAGGTTAGTGTTTTTTGAGTCCTCGTAGGTGCAGCGCTCGGAGGGATGGCGACGCTTCTTCTTCGAGTCTGTCTTCCAGGCTTCGATCCTCCTTGAGTTCGTTCATCCAGACGTAGTCGACGGAGCTCTGGCGTAGATTCCTAATGTCTCATTGGGACGGTGAGGTTAGGGTTTCTCATCATGTGGCGAGATTTGGTGTCAGGTGCTTTAGATCTATTCAAGGCTTTAACGACGATGATTGTCGCTCTAGAACGCTGGTCCTTAGGGGCACGTGCACGAAGACTTCCTGGCTATCATCTACAAGGTCAAGCCGGCTCCGGTAAGGGAGCGGCGACATAGGCACGTCGGTGGCTCCCGCGTTCTAATGGCAGTAGTGGTCGTTCGGGGTCTCAGAATCTCGATGTAATTCTTATTGTGTTTGAGTTGCTTTGTACTTCATCACTGAACTTCAATTAAATCTTGTCTGCAAGCAACTACTGAATAAATCTTTTGCTAGACTTGAATAGTGAAATAGTACAAAATGTGCAATGCTATGTTTTGTTTTTCAAATATTCATGACATAAAACAGTTTTTACAGCCTGAGGTTGCTTCTGCCACGATCAACTTGGCCAAGGCGACCACGGTGGTGCGGACTGTTGGATATTAGATCTAAACACCAAACTTTAGTTAGTTAATGATGAATGTTTGTTATGATATAAAGACAAAACGAATCGGTACGGGGTCAAACTCCTCCTCACTCTCCCCCACTCGCTGGCACTTTCTCCCTCATAGAAATCCATACGAATCTGATTGCTTATAAACTTTGGGAACCGGAAGCTGTCTCGGAAGTTCAAAAATTAACTATTAATACTTGATGACTTGGAGTACTCTTTGAAGCTTCACAAAAGAATAGTTCTAGTAGGCATGCAATTAGCCCATAAACTGGAATTGGAACTGCTAACAATTTCTCTTTTATGTTCTATAGCTATTTCCAATCTTATAGATCATGCACGTGCATATTTTTTTAAAGGATCTTTGATCTTTGATGTGGCACTCTGAAACCAGCGTCGCTTTTGGTTTAGGCTCTCATAAAGGAATATGTAGTCAAGTGGGGGACTTCTAAAATTGAAAGAGTTACATCCTTTACCAATTCCACTTTGCTAGTAGAAAAAGTGTGGTTAACGCGTTTTTTTCTTGTCCTTCAACTTCCAGCTTCCCAAATTAGTTTGCCACCTTCGGATGCATACATAGTTGTCTTTATTTGCTGGTCTTCTAAATATATAGATCAACCACAATGTGAGGAGAAATATAAACATCTAGTTAGTTCACATGTGGTTCAACATTCCTCGTGTTGCTATTTATTTTATTTCCAAAATCTTTTTTTTGTGGGAATCTATCGTTTAAATCTATGCACTGCATTATGGGGAAAATATAAAATTGCACCCTTTAAATTATGGGAAATGACTGCCATCACCCGATGGATCCGCAATTTTTGTCCACCGGCTTGCACGATCGACACGTGCCTTGTGGGCCCTCACACGTCTCCCCGTCCTGAAACAACGCCCAACCATTCTCTCCTCTCTCTCTCTCTCTCGCTCGCATTATCTTCTTCCCCCGCTACAGATTAGGCCGAGGCGCTGGCAGCCGGCCGCCGCCGCCGCACACACCTGACGGGCCAGCACCGCTGCTACCAGCAAGCAAGCTGGAGGTCAGGTTGTCGTGGATCCCTCGCCAAGATTCGTTCGCCCCGCACACTGGCATGAGAGGGGCCAACTTTTGCAGCCCGACCACTGCTCGTCGTGGATTCCTCGCCGAGATCCGTCCACCGTCCCGACGCGCAGATCCTCGTCGCCGAGCGCCGCCGCAGGTCGTCGTGACGAGCGCATCCATGCCGGATCTCCGCCACCAAACGCCTCCCGGCGACCAGATCAATGGATTCGGCGAGATCCATCACGCTGGCGTGGAGCACCATCAACCTCACCGCCGTTCTGGCACCATCGGAGCTAGCAGCAGCCACATCACGGCACTATACATCCACGTTCATTCCAAGTTTCTGCAACAACAACGTTGTTGCGGAGCAGTGAAGGCGTGTTAGTGCGCGGTGTGGCTGCAGTGTTGTTGCAATTTTTTTTAACAAAGATGTGTTTGCAATTTTTGCAACAAGAGTTTTTTGCAGAAAATTAGAGAAGAATAGGTTTTGCAACAAAGGACTTGCTGCAAGAAATTAGAAAAAAAAAGTTTCGCAACAAAGGTCATGTTGCAAAAAATTAGAGAAGGATTAGTTTTGCAACAAAAGTATTGTTTCAGGAAATTAGAGAAGAGGGATCGAGGGCTCATGTCATGGTTGGATGTGGGCACGGTTGAATGACTGGCTCCCGTATCACTGTGCATAGATGCGTACACAGACGGATACGTTGTCCATTTTAGGGGTCCGCATTAGAGATGCCCTAACACGTGTGTAGTTCTACTTTTCTAGCAGATCATGTACATGTTCTGAAGCGCATTGCTCTGTAGCAAGGGGACTCCATGAGGAAGGCCAGAAAAGATGATTGCATGGTCATAATAATGTACTCTGAAATTTGTGAACCTCATGCTCACGGGTGATCAAATTGCCTAGACAAGTGAAGGCGGGCACGTCGATAGAGAAAAATAGGCCCTTAGTTGTGTCATCCTCCCAAGGGCGAGTCTAGGGCGACCTAGGTTTCCCAGTGCGACGCCTTCCCCCTTCCTTCCCTCCCTTCCCCACTTGCTACTGCCGAGATCTCCGTGCGACCTCCATGGAGGATGGTGACGAGGCTTTCGACTTCTCTTCCTCGCTGACAAGGGCCATGGCCCCTGTGGCGGTGTTCTCAGGCGGTGAGGGCGGAGTTCTTCCGGTAGTGTGGTCGTTCACTGGTGCGGTAGGACGTGGATCCTTGGTTGCTCGGGTAGCAAGGCCATGGTGAGTGGTGATCATGGTGTGTGGGGTGCCGTGTGAGTCCTCTCAGCCAGATCTGAAGACGTCTCTAACATTGCAAGGGCAAGGAATTCATTTTTCAAGTAAATTCTTTCTTGTTACTTTTGGTGGGTGTGTGCCTCCTAGATCGTCTAGTGTTGATTGGAAATCTTCAAGATTGTGAAGAACCCAAGAAGTTTGTAAGGGCTCAGAGATCACCTACTTTATACAGATCTACCCTAGGGTGGGTAGTCATTCATGGGTGTACGCCATGGTGGCAATAAGTTTGGTTACTCCTTTGTGGACCCTTCGTGAGTGCACTACTAGGGAAAACCTTATACTTAGAGGATTATCAGTCGCGCATCTTAAAAGAAGGCGCTACTGCTAACTAGCAGCAGCGTGGGTACGGAGAGCGTGCTACAGGTAATACTTAGCAGTAGTGCGGGCCCACGGCCCAGACACTGCTGCTAAGTGGGCCACACGGCCACCCCCGGGTATAGCCTTAGTAGCAGCGCGGCTTGCTAACACACGCTACAACTAACATGTTAGCTGTAGCGCCGGTTCGACGGCCCGCGCTGCTACTAAATCTACACGTGGGCAGGTGGTGGGCCCAAATTAGTAGTAGCGTGGGTCTCTAGACGGACACTACTGCTACAGACATTAACCGTACGTAATGCGGGCCGCTTGCCCTGCGCTACTGCTAAGACCACCTTATCCCCAGCCCGTCGGTTTCCTCTCCCTCACCACACTCTCACTCTCACTCCATCTCTCTGGCACTCTCTGGTCCCCATCGCCCGCCGCCCGTCACCGTCGCCTGCCATCGCCGCCCGTGCGCCACCACCCGCCGTCGTTGCCCGCGCGCCACCGCCAGTGAGGTAGCTCGTCCTACCTCCCTCCTCCTCCCTCCCTCCTCCCCCCTCCTCCCTCCCTCCCTCCTCCCTCCATCCCTTCTCTTTCTGTTCTTGTAGAATATAGGTAATTTGAATGTAGGTTTTAGAATGTAGACATTATAGAATGTAGGTTTTTAATCGAATATTTTTTTTAGGTCATTTGCGTAAATGTAGTTTATTTTGACTATTTTAGGTGTTGTGAACAGAATAGGAAATTTTAGGTCTTTTGAATAGAAATTTTAGTAATAGAAATTGTTTAGGTATATAAATTTTTCAATATAGAAATGTATCGGAATGCCATATGAGAAATTTAGTAACATAAATTTTTAGTAAGAAAATTTAGGTATGAAAATTTTTAGTAAGAAAAATTAGTTATGCTTCTTAACCAAATGAAATGTTCGGGTTATAAGATATATTGAAATATTTTTGTCAATATTGAACCATTGAAATGCAATGAGCACCAGTTTGAATGCTCCTGTGCGAATGCTTATGATAATTGATCCGAATAGAATTTGAAGTTTAAAAATTGTTGTATGTGTATGGACATATTTGTATCGCAGGAAAATCCGAGTGGCCTTTGTTTTGCCGGAGTGTTGATTCATTTCCGTTACGGCAAATTTCAGGCGCTCGATATGTCCTATTTTAGCAAAGGTCATGCCGGATTTTTTTCGTGAATTTTAGCATGACTTGTGCTAGAATCTCCGAGTGGCCTATGTTTTTGTAGTACATATATTGTATTTCAGAAGTTTAATATTTGAATTATGAACATAGGAAATGTCTGACGATGAAAGGATCCCTGAGTGCGACTACTGCGGCGACGACCGGGGTCTGTGCGACAGGCTGCCTCACCTGGAAGACGGTCGGCGCTTTACTGTTAAGCTCGACGAGACCTTCGATGTTTGTATGGTACGCAACGATGACAAGTCTTTTTTCGTAATTAAGCATGCCTTCTGCGCTTCATCAACGTGTTATTCCGCTTTTTTTACAATTCGACTATTGCATCCCCTGCCATACAAGATGTTATGTCTTGGAGAAGCTGAATTTTGAAGATCACAAGAATATGGAGACAAAGAGAGTTCACCTCAGGACCCATTATGGTTATGCTTTTTCCGTAAAGCTATACAATGCGGTGACCTACTCCCATTTTGGTTGCTCGAATTGGGAAGCACTATGCAAGGTGTATGGTTTTCGTGAGGGTATGCATGTCACCTTCGATCTTGGTGATCCTGAAGATGACATCGACGAAGATAATATCGACATTTGGGTCGATGTTGATACGCTTCCACTTCTACCTCTATGTGAGTTTCTCAAACATATTTATTAAGTAATGTATATTGTTTATTTCAAAATAGTTGACAGTTTATTTCCATTGACAGCTTATTTCCATTCTTCAAAGAATGTACGGAAGATAGTAGACAGAACCTACTACTGATGGCTCTGAATTAACTTATGAGGAGAAAGATCATCTTATCTCATTTATTATTGATGTTGAGAATTACAATATCAATTATGAAACTCCTCCATATTATGGTCAATACGTGCCACTAGTGTACGTGTTGAACTATGGTAACATCCATGGAGATGGCACGGTAAGATTTTTTACTATTACGACATCAGTGCATCTTTTGTATACATTCTTCTAAACCTAAACTACATTGCTAACTACGGCGTTATTATTATGTTTTTCAACAGAAAATCCTGAAGGATTGTGTGCCTCATCTGATGTTTCCGAAAGGTCGCCTTGATGTTATTAGCTTACGGCCAAGTCCGCCTAGGCTTCACTGCTGTTCATACAAGATTTCTCAAACCGATGAAGACATGACAATCAAAGAATGGAAAAAATGTATGAAGAATCATAGGGAGCTACTTGGAAGCAACATTGTGCAAAGCGCACGAATTGGAGACAGGATAATCTCCATTATCCATAATGGAGAGTCAGGGACTATCTTGTTTTATGCTATTTTACCTTAGAGAGGGCAATAGGTCCTAGCTAATACTCATGATCATGTGCTAAGAATAATTAACTAGGGTTGGTTAGATGACTATGATGATGATGAGTATGACTTTTTATTATGATAACGAGTAGAAGTTGTTAGATGACTATGATGATGATGAGTATGACTTGTTATTATGATAACGAGCATAAGTTGTTAGATGACTATGATGATGACGAGTATGACTTATTATTATGATAACGATGATGAGTTATTATTAATGATGATGATGCACTAGTAGAAAACAGGGCTTTGGTCCAGGCCTGGCCAGCCCATTAGTCCCGGTTCAGTAACGAACCGGGACCCATGGGGGCATACGTCCCGGTTCGTGCGCCCAGGGGACCGGCCGGGCCTTGTGGGGCATTGGTCCCGGTTTGTCTGGACCCTTTGGTCCCGGTTCCAGACATGAACCGGGACCAATGGGCCTCGCTCCTGGCCCACATCGATTGGTCCCGGTTCATGGCTGGAACCGGGACCAAAGGAGGTCCTTTAGTCCCGGTTCCAGCCACCAACCGGGACAAATGAGGTGCCTATATATACCCCCTCGCCCACAAGCAGAGCACTCCACTGCTCTGTTTTTTCTGGCCGGCTAGGGGAGGGCTTTGTGGTGCTCTAGATCACCTCCTATGCACATGAGGTGTTCGATGAAATGCCCGAGCCACACTACTTAAGCTTTCTTCTCTCCAAGCTCGACCTCCAAGCTCCATTTTCCTCAAGATTTGTCTAGGTTTAGCGGTCCGTCACGTCTCGTCCCCGTCTTCACCGCCGTCGATCGCCCGCGCCGATCTCGTCGCCGGCACCACCGTGGTGAGCCTCTTGTTCTTATCTTCTTTCTAAAAGAGAAAAATTCTTACTTATATGATTTAGATAGATACTTGTATAATTTTCTTACTTTTATTAGTTTGTTATTATATAGTGCGATGGTTTTGGTATCCGCCCCCGTCGGCCCTCGTCCTGTCTATGATTCGGATGTGGTATATATATATATATATTATATTTTATAACTATTTGGTTCATTTATTGTTTATGACAATTATGCCGACCAACGTGACATAGATTTTTTTATCTAGGAGGTATGTGAACCGGAAATTCCAACCGACCCTATTGTCGAGAGGTTAAATTTAGTTGAAGAAGAAAACAATTACTTGAAGGAAAAATTGAAAAAAATTGAGGAGGAGAAGATGATATTGGAGTTGCATGTTGCGGATGTCGTCGATGATCACAAGATCAAGATGGATGCAATGCGCTTCAAGATTAGAAAGTATAGGAAATATGCCATTCATACCGAGGCTTGGTATCATTATGCCTTTGGATCAATTGTTACCTTGGTTGCGATTATGATCGCATTTGTTGTTGCATTGAAATGTTTTACATAGTTTCAATGTATGGTTTAATTAGATACTCTGGAGAGCTATATGTTGTTCAATGAGAACTATGTATGTACTTTGGTTTTAATGTGATGATGAACTTCTATTAATTTGGTCACTTATCTATTCATGATGTTCTGTAATGGTTTTTGACACACTTAATTATATATAATGCACGCAGATGAACCGGCAATGAATGTACGGTGACAGACGCACGTCCGAGTACATTAAGGGCGTGCATAATTTTCTCGAAGTGGCTGAGGCAAACAAGCAGAATGGTTTTATGTGTTGTCCATGCCCTATATGTGGGAATACGAAGTCTTACTCTGACAGGAAAATCCTTCACACCCACCTGCTTTATAAGGGTTTCATGCCACACTATAATGTTTGGACCAAGCACGGAGAAAGAGGGGTTATGATGGAAGACAGCGACGAAGAAGAGGATGATGACAACTATGTGCCCCCTGAATACGGTGATGCTGCAACGGGGGAAGCTGAAGATCAAGAGGAACCAGACGAAGTGCCCGATGATGATCTCCGCCGGGTCATTGTTGATGCAAAGAGACAGTGCGAAAGTGAAAAGGAGAAGCTGAAGTTCGATCGCATGTTAGAGGATCACAAAAAAGGGTTGTACCCCAATTGCGAAGATGGCAACACAAAAGCTCGGTACCATACTGGAATTGCTGCAGTGGAAGGCAGAGAATGCTGTGCCTAACAAAGGATTTGAGAAGCTACTGAAAATATTGAAGAAGAAGCTTCCAAAGGATAACGAATTGCCCGACAGTACGTACGCAGCAAAGAAGGTCGTATGCCCTCTAGGATTGGAGGTGCAGAAGATACATGCATGCCCTAATGACTGCATCCTCTACCGCGGTGCGTACGAGGATTTGAACGCATGCCCGGTATGCGGTGCATTGCGGTATAAGATCAGACGAGATGACCCTGGTGATGTTGATGGCGAGCCCCCCAGGAAGAGGGTTCCTGCGAAGGTGATGTGGTATGCTCCTATAATACCACGGTTGAAACGTCTGTTCAGAAACAAAGAGCATGCCAAGTTGATGCGATGGCACAGAGAGGACCGTAAGAAAGAAGGGAAGTTGAGAGCACCCGCTGACGGGTTGCAGTGGAGAAAAATCGAGAGAAAGTACTGGGAGGAGTTTGCAGGTGACGCAAGGAACGTATGGTTTGGTTTAAGCAAGGATGGCATTAATCCTTTTGGGGAGTAGAGCAGCAATCACAGCACCTGGCCCATGACTCTATGTATCCATAACCTTCCTCCTTAGCTGTGCATTAAGTGGAAGTTCATTGTGATGCCAGTACTCATCCAAGGCCCTAAGCAACCCGACAACGACATTGATGTGTACCTAAGGCCATTAGTTGAAGAACTTCTACAGCTGTGGAATGGAAACGGTGTACGTGTGTGGGATGAGCACAGATAGGAGGAATTTGACCTGCATGCGTCGCTGTTTGTAACCATCAATGATTGGCCTACTCTCAGTAACCTTTCAGGATAGACAAACAAGGGATACCACGCATGCACACACTGTTTAGCTGACACCGAAAGTGTATACCTGGACAAATGCAGGAAGAATGTGTACTTGGGGCATCGTCGATTTCTTCCGACCAACCATCAATGTCGAAAGAAAGGCAAGCATTTCAAAGGCGAGGCAGATCACCGGAAGAAGCCCGCCATGCGTACCGGTGATCACGTACTTGCTATGGTCAATGATTTACAAGTAATCTTTGGAAAGGGTCCCGGTGGACTATCTGTTCCGAATGACGCTGAGGGACGCGCACCCATGTGGAAGAAGAAATCTATATTTTGGGACCTACCCTACTAGAAAGACCTAGAGGTCCGCTCTTCAATCGACGTGATGCACGTGACAAAGAACCTTTGCGTGAACCTGCTAGGCTTCTTGGGCGTGTATGGGAAGACAAAAGATACACCGGAGGCACGGGAGGACCTGCAACGTTTGCACGAAAAAGACGGCATGCCTCCAAAGCAGTATGAAGGTCCTGCCAGCTACGCTCTTACCAAAGAAGAGAAGGAAATCTTCTTTGAATGCCTGCTCAGTATGAAGGTCCCGTCTGGCTTCTCGTCGAATATAAAGGGAATAATAAATATGGCAGAGAAAAAGTTCCAGAACCTAAAGTCTCATGACTGCCACGTGATTATGACGCAACTGCTTCCGGTTGCATTGAGGGGGCTTCTACCGGAAAACGTTCAATTAGCCATTGTGAAGCTATGTGCATTCCTCAATGCAATCTCTCAGAAGGTGATCGATCCACAAATCCTACCAAGGCTAAGGAGTGATGTGGCGTAATGTCTTGTCAGTTTCGAGCTGGTGTTCCCACCATCCTTCTTCAATATCATGACGCACGTCCTAGTTCATCTAGTCGACGAGATTGTCATTCTGGGCCCTGTATTTTTACACAATATGTTCCCCTTTGAGAGGTTCATGGGAGTCCAAAAGAAATATGTCCCTAACCGCGCTAGGACAGAAGGAAGCATCTCCATGGGCCATCAAACAGAGGATGTCATTGGGTTTTGTGTTGACTTCATTCCTGGCCTTAAGAAGATTGGTCTCCCTCAATCGCGGTATGAGGGGAGACTGACTAGAAAAGGCACGCTAGGAGGGGACTCAATAATATGTAGGGACGGGCATTCTTGGTCTCAAGCACACTACACAGTTCTACAGAACTCTACCTTGGTGACCCCGTATGTCGATGAACACAAGAACATTCTGCGCTCCAAACACCCGGAGTAGTGTGACGACTGGATTACATGTGAACACATCAGGACTTTCGGCAGTTGGTTGGAAACACGTCTCAGAGGTGACAACACTGTTTCTGATGAGCTGTACTCGTTGTCCAAGGGACCATCTTCGACTGTATTGACTTACAAAGGATACGAGATAAATGGGAATACATTTTACACGATCGCCCAAGATCAAAAGAGCACCAACCAAAACAACGGTGTCCGCTTTGATGCAGCAACCAAGAGGGGAAAGGACACATATTATGGTTACATAGTGGACATATGGGAACTTGACTACGGACATGATTTTAAGGTCCCTTTGTTTAAGTTCAAATGGGTCAATATGTCAGGAGGCGGGGTACAGGTAGACCCACAGTACGGAATGACAACAGTGGATCTGAACAATCTTGGGTACACAGACGAACCATTCGTCCTAGCCAATGATGTGGCGCAGGTTTTCTATGTGAAGGACATGTCTACCAAAACGAGAAAAAGAAAAGATAAGGAAGCGAATACATCATACGATGAGCCAAAGTGCCACATAGTTCTTTCAGGAAAAAGAGACATCGTGGGATTGAAGGGTAAGACAGACATGTCTGAAGATTATGAAAAGTTTCATGAAATTCCTCCCTTCAAAGTCAAGGCTGACCCAAGCACCCTGTTAAGCGATGAAGAATATCCATGGTTACGGCGCAATAAGCAAAGGACACAAGCGAAGAAAAAGTGAAGACTTTCTCTCCACAACTATTATGATGATGCCTTTGATCTAGAATATCACTGCAATTACATGTGAAGAAATGAAATGCCTTTTGTAACAGACGAGTTTCCGGAAACCCTGATACTTCAAAACAGATTGTCCGTTTTGTACAGGAAGTGCATCCAGTTTTTGCCGTAACCCTCTCAACTTTTTAGCACATGCTATGTGGGTGAAATGATGATACCATGCCAATTTTCAACCTCTTCAGAGTTCATTTGAAGTGCTTTTCAATTTCAGGGTCATATAGCTCAAAAAATCATTAAATGCATGAAAAATAACAAATGAAGTCAGAAAGGGTTGAAAATTGATGATGTGGCTTTGAATGGTGCATTTTGAACACACAAAAAGTTTGGATTTCAAATAAGTTCAAAAAAATGAAATCCCTTTGTAACAGACGAGTTTCCGTATGAAACCCTGATACTTCGAAAGAGATTGTCCGTTTTGTACACGAAGTGCATCCAGTTTTTGCCGTAACCCTATCAACTTTTTAGCACATGCTATATGGATGAAATGATGATACCATGCCAACTTTCAACCTTTTCAGAGTTCATTTGAAGCGCTTTTCAATTTCAGGGTCATATAGCTAAAAAAAATCAGTAAATGCATGAAAAATAACAAATGAAGTCAGAAAGGGTTGAAAATTGATGATGTGGCTTTGAATGGTGCATTTTGAACACACAAAAAGTTTGGAGTTCAAATAAATTCAAAAAAAATGAAATCCCTTTGTAACAGACGAGTTTCCATATGAAACCCTGATACATCGAAAGAGATTATCCGTTTTGTACACGAAGTGCATCCATTTTTTGCCGTAACCCTCTCAACTTTTTAGCACATGCTATGTGGGTGAAATGATGATACCATGCAAACTTTCAACCTTTTCAGAGTTCATTTGTAGTGCTTTTAAATTTCAGGGTCATATAGCTCAAAAAATCAGTAAGCATGAAAATAACAAATGAAGTCAGAAAGGGTTGAAAATTGATGATGTGTTTTGAATGGTGCATTTGACACACCAAAAGTCTGGAGTTCAATAAGTTCAAAAAAATGAAATCCCTTTGTAACAGACAGTTTTCGTTCAAAACCCTGATATTCGAAGAGATTGCCCGTTTTGTACACAAAGTGCATCCGTTTTTGCCGTAACCCTCTCAACTTTTTAGCACATGCTTGTGGTGAAATGATAGCATGCCAACTTTCAACCTTTTCAGAGTTCATTTGTAGTGCTTTTCAATTTTAGGGTCATATAACTCAAAAAAATCAGTAAATGCGTGAAAAATAACAAATGAAGTCAGAAAGGGTTGAAAATTGTTGATGTGGCTTTGAATGGTGCATTATGAACACACACAAAGTCTGGAGTTCAAATAAGTTCAAAAAAATGAAACCCCTTTGTAACAGATGAGTTTTCGTTCGAAACCCTGATACTTCGAAAGAATTGCCCGTTTTGTAACACAAGTGCATCCAGTTTTTGCCGTAACCCTCTCAACTTTTTAGCACATGCTATGTGGGTGAAATGATGATACCATGCCAACTTTCAACCTTTTCAGAGTTCATTTGTAGGGCTTTTCAATTTCAGGGTCATATAGTTCAAAAAAATCAGTAAATGCATGAAAAAAACAAATGAAGTCAGAAAGGGTTGAAAATTGATGATGTGGCTTTGAATGATGCTTTTAAACACACAAAAAGTCTGGAGTTCAAATAAGTTCAAAAAAATGAAATCCCTTGTAACAGCGATTTTTCGTTCGAAACCCTGATACTTCAAAGAGATTGCCCGTTTTGTACACGAAGTGCATCCAGTTTTTGCCGTAACCCTCTCAACTTTTTAGCACATGCTATGTGGGTGAAATGATGATACCATGCCAACTTTCAACCTTTTCAGAGTTCATTTGTAGTGCTTTTCAATTTCAGGGTTGTTTAGCGCAAAAAGAATGAACTAATAGCAAAAAGAATGAACTTAAAATAATCAATTAAAATATTCTGTTATGATCAACTAAAACAAAACTATTATATTCTTCAATACGCAAAAAGAATCAACTAAAAAGCTTTTATAAAATTCTAATAGCAAAAGGAATCAACTAAAAAGCTTTATAAACCTCTATTATTTTTTAAACAAATTATATAAAATTTATGCAACTAAAATTATCAAAGTTTTCTTTCACACATTACTGGCACAAGAATTTTCATAAAAAATATTTCTGTTAGAAACTTTAATAGCAAACTAAAATAACAAAATCTGTTCTTGATTAAAACAGACATTTAAAATAACCTAAAATTTCCAAATTTAATATAATGATAAAACACAATAATATTAAATAGCAGGAAAAAGAATCACTCAAAAATCTATTTTTATAGTAAAGTTATTCACAAACTAGTGATTCACACAAATTTAAAAGAATTCAAATTTAAACTATTCAAATTTGAAAATTAATGGCACTAACAGAAAGTCTATAATTTTTGTGACCTAATAGCAAAAAGAATCACTGGAAAACTGCAAAAAAAAAGCAAAAAAGAAAACAGAAAAAAATGCCACCTACTGGGCCACCACGGCCTGAATACGACTAGAAACCCAGATAGTTGGGCCAGGATTCAGGCCCGCAAAAGGCCCAGCAGGCCCGCAGAAGGCCCAGCAGGCCCACAGACATAGCAGTGTCAGATTAGGCCCATAGGCCTGCAGTTCAGAGGAGTTCAATAGGGATGAGGCAGTCGAGCTTATACACCGGTGCGGGGCGCTCTCAACTAGCGAGGTGGGACTAAACTCCCACCACCACGCCGCTGTGCAAGCCCATTGGTCCCGGTTGGTGCCACGAACCGGGACCAATGCTCACCTTTGGTCCCGGTTCGTGGCACCAACCCGGACCAATGCCCCCCTTTAGTCCCGGTTGGTGCCAACAACCGGGACCAAAGGTCCCTGTTTCCCGCCCTTTGGGCTGCTGAAAACTGACCTTTGGTCCCGGTTCGTGGAACCAACCAGGACTAAAGGGGGGATTTGGTCCCGGTTGGTGCCACGAACCGGGACCAATGCACTGGCTATATAAGGTAGCACTTAGAAATTTTCAGTCCCAGTTCATCTTCCCCCCCGAAGCCGCACCGAACAGCACGACGCCACCAGGCTGCCGGACCGCGCCCTCGCCCTCGCCGACGCACCCTCGCCGACGCGTCCTCGCCCGCGCCCTCGCCCGGCTGCGCACGCCCCTGTGCCCCGGCCCGCCCCCGTCGTCGCCATCGCGGTCGTCGTCGTCGTCCCCGACCCCGCGCCCCTGCCCCCGCCGGCCTGCTGCCCCGCCCCCGAGCGCGCTCGGCCGCGCGCGCCCCTGCCCCGGCCCGCCCCCACCGTGTGAGCCGCCGCCCCGGCTCTGTGTTTTTTATATATGTTGATATTTTTTATATGATGAAAATTGTTTTGTTCATATATAATGTATATATATATGTATGTGGCTATGTATGTATGGATGTTCATAAAATTGTTTTGTTCATATATGTATTAATTGTTTTGTTCATAGCATTTTTTTATATGATGAATTTTTTTTTCATAGCATTTTTCATAGCCATATATATGTATGTGGTTATATGTATGTATATATGGATGTTCATAGAATTTTTTTTATATGTATATGTCGTTGTCGATATAGCCCCTCCCCGATATACCTCTACATGAGGGGGGGGGGGTCGATATACCCCCTCCCCGATACATTTTTTTTATATGATGATTTTTTTTTTCATAGCCATATATATGATGTTGGTAGTTCATAGAATTTTTTTATATGTATGTCGTTGTCGATATAGCCCCTCCCCGATAACTTCGACTAGGGGGTGGGGGGGGTCGACTCCCCGATAACATTTTTTTCTAAGTTACTAAGGTAAAATGTTCACCCCCCTCTCGATATACCGGGCGACCAACTCTCGAGGCCACCCAAACCCTAGAAAAAAAAGCGTTGTCGATCTCCTACCCCCTCCCACCCCTACCCAACAAACTCTCGAGGCCACCCAAACCACTAGAAGATAACTCCGGTAACTTCGACATGAGGGGGGACGTCGATCAACCCCCTCTCGCCCGAACAAGTCTATGTATTATTTTATATCGCGGTGGACATATATCAAAGTTTGATCATATGTGAAAGTTTGAATTTTGACATATGCAATATTTGATCATATATCAAAGTTTGATCATATGTCAAAGTTTGAATTTTGACATATGCAACATTTGATCATATGTCAAACTTTGAATTTTGTCATATATAGATTTATCAAGAATGCCCCCATTATGGATGTGCACAAGTTGATCCAATTTTTTTCTGATCTCATCTATATATATATTCTTCTATATGTCACGTTGTCTGTCAAAGTATTAAAAAAATCCATGGCTTCATCATTAGCCGGAAGTAACAGGCGTATGATGCTACGAAGCTCTTCAAAGTTGTTTTGGAACTGAGTTCTGGATAGAATAATTCGCTTTTTGGTACGAATTTCAGCAAAGGCCTTCCAAATAGCGATATTCGGAAGGCTCTTGCTGAACTTCGTACCAAAAAACTAATTATCCTATCCGGGACTCCGTTCCAAAATAATTTTGGAGAGCTTCATACCATCATGCGCCTGTTACTTCCGGCTAATGATGAAGCCATGGTTTTCTTGAATCCTTTGACACTAGACAACGTGACATATAGAAGGGTAGATGAGATCAGGAAAAATATGGACCATTTTCTGCACATCCAGAATGGTGCCATTTTGTTAAATCCCTTGTCGGTCCGAACGTCGGACATTCATGAGAGAGACGGTCCGGCCCAAACCCTAGAAGCGTTGTCGAGGGCCACCCCAAACCGTATAAGCGTCGAGCTAGCTAGGTCTATGTTTGCCACTAATATATCCATCTCTCATGTTTGTATATTAATTGCCATGTTGTAATATTTGCAAAAACTATGGATCGTCAAAGAGACTTCGAAGAAGAAGAGTTGTTGGGGGACATCATCCGCGGAGGAGGTGATGTCATGTCGTATCTCAACGACACCGATGGTCTGCAAGGAGAGGGTGAAGCAGGCTCCGGTGATTGCACAATGGAGGTGGAAGCACATGATCATGATGGCTCCGGTGACCGAATGCCGGTGGAAGAAGGAGACCGTGATGATGGCTCCGGTGACCGAACGGAGGAAGGAGCTGTTGCAAAGTCCGGCGAGGTATATATATTAATTAAGCCTGTGCTGACTAGCTAATTGATGCATTAATTGTTTTGGTATGTACACATATTAACTCTCTTCTTTCTTCTTTTCTAGCCCTCCGGATCGAGCCAAACTTCGGTAACGAGACGAGGCCCGAAGAAAAGGTTGCGCCAGGATGAAAGGTTCAAGATCACAACAATCAAGGGCGATGGCCAACCGATTGAACCCAGCCGGACCAAGGAAGCATTTTCTGCTCAGTGCGGGGTTCTTGTTAGGGACATGATCCCGATCAGCATCCACCAATGGAATCAGCCTAAGAAGGAAGACCCTCAAGTGTCTTATGTCAACGATAGACAGAAAGATGATCTTTGGACCGCGCTGAAGGCAAATTTCACCCTACCGCCAGAGGAGGATCCGGATAAGCCAGTTATAGAGCCATTGGTCAAGGCTCATGCTCTTAAGAAGATGGCAGATCTATTCAGGAGGTGGAAGAATGAGTTGAAATCAACGTTTGTCGACAAAGGGAAGACTCCAGAATTCACCGGCCGATTTGAGAAGATAAGAGATCACTGGCCCGCATTTGTGGCCTACAAGACATCGGAGAAGAGTAAGAAGATGTCGGCGACAAACAAATTAAATGCTGCAAAGAAGGAGCATCACCATCGCACGGGGTCAGGTGGCTACCTCAAAGCCAGGCCGTTGTGGGACAAGGCTGAGAATGACCTGCTTGATAAAGGGGTCGAACCAGAGACATTGCACTGGCCAGATCGTTCAAGGACTTGGTTCTTCGGGGTTGGGGGAACCTTGGACCCTGAAACAGGGAAGTGCGTTTGGACGGACGAGCAACTTGAAATACCGGTCAAGAAGCTTCAGAAGTATATCGCCGCAGCGCAGCAAGGGACGTTCGTTCCCGACAGAGAGAACGACGAGCTCACACAGGCCCTCGGGAATCCTGAGCACCCAGGACGAACACGAGGCATGGCAGGCTCCGTTGCGTGGAAGGTTGGGTTTCCCGGCGCAGGTGGTTACAAAACCCGGGAGAGGAAGAGGAAATAGGAGCTGAGCGAACTGCAGAAGCTGAATGAAAGGGTACGAAAGCTTGAGGAACAAGCAGTTGACAGCCAGCGACCTGCCGGAGCTACCCCAGAAGCTACCCCGCCATCTCAGCGGAGAAGCAGCGTGGCTTCCACCGAGCTCCTTCAGCAGCCTGACTTCACGGCTTCTAGCTACCCCGTGGATGCTATCATGGAGGCTCAACATTGCCACCTTATGACGCAATGGCAAAACCCCAAAGTCAAGGCGGCTGTCGGCTCTGTTGCACCTCCTGAACCCGACGCAACTTTTCACTGTCGTCCGATTCCACAAGGCTATGCTGTTGTGATGGTGGATGAAATAACGGAGGGATTTGAGGAGCTCAAGCTTGACCACCCTACCGGTGAAGGGGAGACTCAGCTATGTCTTGCTCTGAAGACTACATGTCTATGGCGGAAGGAGCTCATCAAGCTTCCGAACTGGACGCCTCCGCCTCCTCCTCCTCCTCCGGCGAGTCAGGGCACTCCGCCTCCTCCTCCTCCTCCGGCGAGTGATCAGGGCACTCTGCCTCCTTCTTCGGCTGCTCCGGCGCGTGAGGCTACTCCGCCTCCTCCTTCGCCTCCTCCGGCGCGTTCGAGCAGTCCGCCTCCTCCTTCGACTCGTCAGCAACGGCGAAAGACAGACGCCGCTGCTCCGGCTCCTCCGGCGCGTCGGAGCACTCCGCCTCCTTCTCCGCCTCGTAAGAAACGGAGGAAGAGAGACGCCGCCGCTCCGGCGGCTAGTAGTACAAGCAGAGGCGGGAGGCAATTTAGATATGGTCCATCTCTCAAGCCTCTGGAAAAGTTACCATATGAGAGGACCGACAAGGAAAATAAGGACATCTCTCGTGCCCAAGTGAGGGACTTTTTTGCAAAGAAACCTCCACCTCCGAAGGAGACGATAGATCCGGTGAAAGCGAAGCGCACTCTCGATGCCCTGAAGCGACGACCACCATCTCCGTCGCAAACCAACTATGAGCGCATTATTGAAAGGACATATCAGGAAGCGGAGCGATCGGGAAGTACTTGCAGTGATCGAAGGTTAGCAGAACAAAGAAGTGGGAAAAAAATTCCCCAGCTCGGCGAACAAGCGAACCAATCGTGCCCCCCGCTCAATGTGTCTAGCGATATCGTCGCTAATCATCCGGGGATGGTGCCCGGTACCAATCCTGCAGATTACCTGCCCGACGATGCACATTTTGATACAATGGAGGTGGACGAACACAAATACTGGTACGGGAAGCCTCTCGTCAAACCTGGTCATCCTCCTCTAACAACGATGATGCGAAGATTCCATGAGTGGTACATGGACACCTGCAGCGAGTCTGGGAAGGATACTTTGACGCTGAGAGTTAAAGAGGAGCACAACCTCGTTGGAATTGATCTGTTGTCTGTTCCATTTGAGGAGTTCTTCCATTTTTTCAAACAAAAGGCTCTCGATAAAATAATTGTCACTTGCTACTGTCTGTAAGTACTACTTCTGTAATTAAGTCTCTATATATAGCTCAGCTCTTTCATTGCATGTATATATAATTATCCTCACTATATTATGCAGATTGAAGATCGTCGAATCCAGAAAAGCACAAATCTATGATATTGGGTTCATTAACACAAATCTCATAGATGAATGGACGGTTAAATATAATGCGAAAGAAAGCGAGGCCAACTTGCTACAATCATTGCTTCAAAATCAAAACAAAGATAAAATACTCTTTCCTTACAACTTCAAGTGAGTGTTACTGTCTTCTGCATATTCGGTTTCCCTTATTACTCGAGGTTATAGTAATGTAATTGATGAGTTATGCATGCGTGCGCAGCTTCCACTTTATTCTCCTAGAGATTAAGCTTGAGCAGGGACTAGTAACCGTCTTAGACTCGAGACGAAAAGATCCCAAGGAGTATGCGGCCATGACTAAAATGCTCGAGAAGTAAGTTCGATCGATCGTTATCGCACCATATCAGCAACTTTGTTCATTTCTTGATATCAAGTAATTGTTTTCTTTGTCTGGCAGGGTTTGGAAAGAGTTCACCGCAGAAGCTCCGGGACTGCCGGGGGAGCTGCGATTTACACACCCGAAAGTAAGTACTACTAGCTAGTTCCGCGCATCTCCCATTGATTCTAGCTTGTTTCATCAATACCATTTAGCATGCTTGCTTATCAGTTTGATTGACCTCTATTTCTTGTAAAGTGGTTGTGGCAGGAAGGCGGGAAGGATTTTTGTGGATACTACGTTTGCGAGTTCATCCGCCACATGACCTGTGAGCGGGGCTACTCTAAAAAACAATATGAAGTGCGTAAGCAATAATAGTCACAATTTTATTTTATTACCATCATTTGTGTTGAGTTTCATTCATATATATGTATTGACCCCCTTCTTCAAATTAGATGTGGCGGATGCGGGATGAACTCCTACCACAAGATCGCATACGAGCAATTCAAGAGGAATTGGCGGGATTCTTTCTTGACCACGTCATAAATAAAGCCGGAGAATACCATGTGGAACTTGACATGAGATGTTAGGGATTGTAAGAGATCTTATATTGTATATATGTAGCGAGTAGCGTCGGATAGATATACGAAAACTTGTTGTTCGACCAATCTCTCGGAGAAGGAGAGGTCGATCACTTCTCTTTGTATATGTTCATGACGATCTTATGTACTTAATGGTTTCCTTCATTTGCTTACTAGCTAGCGTGTCGAGTCCTCTCTATACGTATAGTACGTAGCGTCGACCAAGCATGGAGATAAGAGAGGACACTTCTCTCTATTAGCTAGCTAACACAATATATGAAACCCCTAAATTAACCCTACAAAACCCCCAAACCCCTCCCCCCCCTTTAAAAAAAAACCCCAGCCCCTGAACTGCTGACGCGTGGATGCTTTTTGGTCCCGGTCGGTGTTACCAACCGGGACAAAAGACCCTCCTGCCTGGGCAAGCCGCAGCGGCCACGAGGAGCCCCATCTGTCCCAGTTCGTAGGCGAACCGGGACTAAAGGTATTGGGCTTTAGTCCCGGTTCCAGAATCGGGACAAATGGGCCTCTGGAACCGGGACAAATGGGCCTTTTTCTACTAGTGATGCTTAGTTGTTATATCATTATGAGCATGATCAGTTATTATATATATCAGTGGGTGAAATAAACATGGATTAGATTCAAGTGAAGGCAACACGTGGTGCAGATCAAAAGTACTACTAATCCAAACTTGATCATACTATTGATCAAGTTTGGATTAGTAGTAGTTTGGATCTGCATCATGTTTCCTCCACTTGAATCTAATCCATGTCTCTTTCACCCACTGAAATAATAACTCATCATGATCATAAAATCATATGATGAGACTACTATATAAACCAGTACAAATACAGCGGCAATACGCAGTAGAAAAGAAACATCAAACTTTGCCAGTAGCACAGGTAGCCCACCAGGCGCTACTACTAGGGAGGTGTAGTAGTAGCGCCGGGTGGAACAAACACGCTGCTGCTAGGGAGGTGTAGTAGTAGCGCGGGGAGTCCACAACACACTACTGCTATGCAGGATAGTAGTAGCGTGCCCCACACGCGCTACTGCTGAACATTAGCTGTAGCGCCGTAACGGTAGCCCCCCCCCCCCCCCCCCCCCCCCCCCCCCCCCCCCCCGCCCCCCCCCCGGCCACTACTATGCCTTCAACCCGTGCTACTGGTAGGCTTTTCCCTAGTAGTGGTGAGTCCTTTGTGGACATTATTCCTTCATGGAATTTCACAACTGGTATCCTTGTGATCTTAGATCCTTTGCAGATCAAAGCCTCAATCAACGTGCATGTAAGATAACACCAACTATATATTCGAACCAACGAAACAAATGTTCCCCGAGCCGATTGTGTTTGTGATTCTATCAACCCCACCTCTTTACTTTGCAATTGCATGTCTTTACTTTCCATTGCCTATACTCTAGGCTTGCATTTCTATGGTGTTATATAGATTTCTAGAAAAGCCTAAAATCTGCCGAGAAATTAAAACTTGGGAAAATAGTCCATTATCGTGATTAGTATTCTATTCAACCCCTCCCCCCCCCCCCCCCCCCCCCCAATCTACACATATTTACCGATCCTACAAAGATTCACATAACATTCAACAATTGCATCAATTCTTGACATATGGGTATACAATTTCATGAGAACAATTGCATAGATTAACCAAAGATTCATCCTAATAATTTCATTAATGTTTCAATAATGGTTCATCGTAATAATTCATTAGATTGAGCAAAGATTGTTTCATCACTATTTCAAACATGTTTAAATAAGGTTTCATGACAACAACACCAGAGATTAAAAAATGTTTGATCATAATAATTCCATAGAATAAACAGAATATTCAGTGAAAAAAATCATCAAGACTCATACAAACTTCACCATGTTTACTCATGATGCACCGCTTTTCATTGATGTTTCGTAAAAATACATAATCACCCAAATTTGCAGGTAGTGAAGTTTTTTTCTTTCAAAAAGGAGGATTACTCCTGACCTCTGCATCAAGCGATGCACACAATCATTTTATCATATTGTTCAACATGACCCGACAAAAAAACTACATGGATCAGCCAAAAGTCACCTACCTGACAACCATTGTCGCTACTCCTACAAGCTTGATGATGTGCCCTGACCTTGCATCAACACACACCATCTAATCTGGTGGCCTCACCAAGCTGCCCACCAGCGAGCCGAGAGCACCAACTGGTCTAGCAGGCCCTCTACACACAACGCATGTGCATGCTCTAGAATCAGCCGCCGCCACCTTTCCATTGTCGCACCTTTAGGATAGTGAGATTGAAGTCCTATGCTACAAATCGGCAGGTATAATGCATGCGAGATCCTCATAGTATGCTTCATGTTCCACGGTTTGATCCATGATAACCTCTTAATGGTTTCTACCCTACAAGTAATGAAAATGGTGCAGATCCTCGGCCACAACGAGGCTGGCTCGAGCCTTCTCATCATCACACACACGTCTGCACCATCTAGATCACTGGCGATGCGAAGCTATACACACCGACATGTCTTTCTCCGATGAAGCAAACTACCACTTGATATGCTGACGAGGCAATGTCAAGTCATTCAGTCCGACACCAATAAGGTGGACACCACAAGGCCGGGCACCGACGAGGCGAAGGCCTCCCACATCTTGATCATCGGACATTGACACGGTGCAGGGATATGGCTAAGCATAGCCGGAGCGATGGGCATATCGCCCTCCCCTTCCACTGCATCATCATATCATCACCATCTACACCAAGCTCATGAAGAAGACAAGACCGGAAGACGACAACCATTGCAACCGCCTAATCAGAGGTGGTTCGCGAACTTGACTCATGGACGTAATTAGTCGGGAGCTTTTAGAGGCCCCGTGAACCAGAACCTCACATTCCTCAAAGTCACATTGATCGCGCCAGCAAGCCACAGAGCGCATCATTCATAGGGATTTTTTGTAATTTTGTTTCTCGACACGAGATTAATAAAATACATATTTCCTTATATTTTTCTTTGTGTACTTGGGTACATTGGCATGCCCGTGCTTCGTGTTTATTTTGTCGTGTCAAACATTCATTAAGGAAAATATATTTTCAAGAATAACAAAGCACATGTTTACTGGGTCGCACGTGGCCAGCCCATGTGAGGGAGCCATAGGCCTTTCCTCAACTATTCCAGCTCAAGATGTGGAATAGGACGTGTCCTATTCTTTGCACGCTGCAAGGAATAGTGAGCCTGTACAAGGAAAGAAAAGAAAATGAAAGGAAAGGAAAGCTAGGTAGGACACGAGGCGTACCTCCAGCTAAACCCTCGCCGCGCCGCCGTCCGTCTGTTCCTTCCTCCGTCTCCTCGCCGCGCCGCCGTCTGTTCCTCCCGCCCCGCCCCGCCCCGCCGCCATGAACAACCTACTAACCGTAAGTCCTCCTTTCATCTCTTGACGCTGCTCAATTGCTTCGCCTAGGCCAAGCGCACGAGCTTCAAATTCCTAAGGAACCGTTCGCCAGGAATCGTCTTAGTTGCTCAGATATGCTTTTAGGATCTGCTTGTTCTTTTTGTGTGTTATATCAGCAAGTGGGCTGGTTGCTCTTGTCTGAACCTCTCGGGAGGTTATTCTGATTTTATTTGTCCCAGCTTTATGCTTAGCAGGCACTCGAGTCTCAGAATGTCATTCACTGTTTGTTTGTTAGGTTGAAAACAACACGTAATGTGATCACATTACTTAATTTCAACACTCAAGTTAACTTGAGAATGTTCTTTTGGCATTACATACATGGCCGCCGACTCGCCGTCATGTTCTGATTTCGAAAGTGATAGCTTAAATACTCTTTTTGAGCAGTTTATCTCTTCTGCTACCAACATATAAGCTTTAGTAATACTCTTTTGGGACCAGTTAATGTCAATGCTTTATTTCCGCAACGATCCTGTCCTATTGGTTTTGTAGGTTTTAGCTGATGATGAAAGTAGCAGCACAATTGGCTATAATGTCAGATCGAATTCATAACAATCAAGCTAGCCGTCGTGCAGGTGCTGCTGTGCAGTACATGTTCTTCTAAACACTCCGATTTTGCAGGATTCCTTTGAGCTTCCCCGTCGGGATTCCTCAAGAGATGAGGGGGATGTTGAAATGGGGATGCATCAGCTCGACGCCTCTGATAATTTAAAAGGCTTCTTCAAGAAGGTGCATGCTGTTTTGGAAACTCTCTACTAGTCAGTAGTCTCCGATGTTATTTGTCCATTTTTGCACTTCAGATTAATGACATGTGATGCTGCTTTCATACACACACAGGTTGATGGAATTGAGAGCCTAATAGCTAACTTAACGAGTCTCTTGACTAAGCTCCAGGTCCAACCTATTCTAATTTCCTTATTTCTGCTTCTGCTTCTTGTTATGCTATCATGCTCACATATTGATTCTCATAGTAATAATGGAAACTCGTGTGCCTTTGCTTGCAGACTGCAAACGAGGAATCAAAATCAGTTACAAAAGCAAGCGCCATGAAAGGTGACAACTCCAAACCTTATATAAATGAGATGAAAATTTCGCTTTACTTAGTCACGCACAACAATACATTTTTGTAGCAATTAAGCAGAAAATGGAGAAAGATGTTGATGAAGCGAGGAAAATTGCTCGTATGGCTAAAACAAAACTTGATGAACTCGTAGAAGATGTATGTTATTCTTCTGTCCTAGCTGTATCCGCATTTGCATAGCATTAACTAAAAGATGGACATGCTGCTAATGGTTTGCTGTTTGCCCCTGTGCTATGCCACAGAACTTATCTAACAAGCAGAAACCTGGATGCGGGAAGGGCTCTGCGGTAGATCAATTATGGGAACAGACCACTGGGTAAATTAAATTCACTGTCGATTTATGTTTCCAGTCTCTTGCCTGCATGAGTTAGCCTCTTTTTTTTTTGCGCAAATGTAGTCCTTATTCACTTTGCTTACTGATTGATCTCTACAGAGCAGTGAAGAATAATTTGAAGGAACAGATCGATGATTTTCAGGTATTGTTTTCCTCTAACTTGAATTTCCAAATTGACATGTAAGTGATGATTTTCCTATTATGTCTGGGAATAAATAAATTTTTCCTCTAATGCCTAATTGTAATCTCTAGATACACACACAAAAAAAAAGTTAAAGCCAGTGCATATTTCTATTTACTAGTCCCTCCATCCCAAAATAAGTGTCGTGGCTTTAGTTCAAATTTGAACTAAAAGCACGGCACTTAATTTGGGACAACGGGAGTACTTGGGCTATTTGATTTGATATGCCCTCATAGAGCAGCAGGGAGAAACTACTCTGCTTTCCCATGTCTACGAGCCATCTGAGCATCGAGCTCTTCATAAGCGGTGCAAGTGGCTTTGTTGATGCCTATATGTTCTAAAAAGTAAAAGAAAGAGTTTTGCAAATTGTCATCCTTTTGACTTTCGGTAACTTTATAAGAATGTTTCTCAGCCATTATGGTAGATTGTTGATAGTATGCTATCAGCCTGATGTCTCTGAAGATGGAATAATATAATGTAATCTTGCAACTATGCGAGTGATACGGTGTTGTTACACTCTGATGCAGGTATTGAGAGAATCAATCCGGCAGGAGTACCGGGAAGTTGTTGAAAGAAGGGTATTTACTGTAACTGGTAATCGCCCTGATGAACAGGTACGGTTGCAACTTTTTTCTATGGTTATTAAATTTGATATTTCTTATTTTATTGTTTATCTTACATTGTGCCTCCTTTGTTATGTTGGAACCTGCAGACAATTGACGATTTAATTGAGACAGGGAGAAGTGAGCAAATTTTCAAAGATGCAGTTCAATAGCAGGGGAGAGGCCAGGTATATATGAGTTATAACTTGGTCATTATTTGGACACTTGTGGGAAAATGCATCGAAATCTCATTAGGATGATTTTCCATGTTGCAGATATTGGATACTGTTGCTGAGATACAGGAGCGGCATGATGCTGTAAGAGATCTAGAGAGGAAGCTTCTGGAGTTGCAGCAGGTTACGTTTCATTTGCATGAGCTCTTATGCAATTTTTTAAATAGTTGACACCATGCATTTGTGAACACATTTCCTGGGTTTTTGCTTCTAGATATTCCTGGATATGGCAGTATTGGTTGAGGCCCAAGGAGACATGACGGACGACATAGCAACACATGTAAGGCGACGAACTTGTGAAAACAGCTTTATTCTACTCACTCCGCCCCAAAATAAATGCCGCTGATTTATTACAACTAACTTTGTACTAAATCGGCGACACTTATATTTTGGGACGGAGGGAGTAATAAATAGACCAAACCGGTTTTGTCAATAAAGCAAGCTAACGAGTGTGATGCTGGCATTTTGTTTGTTTCTGCAAGGTTTCAAAGGCTACCAACTACATATAGCAAGGTGTGGATGCTCTTCAGAAGGCAACGAAGCTTCAGAAGAACTCAAGAATGTGCATGTGCTCCGCCATAATCGTTCTTCTGCTGATAGCGGTTATCGTCGTGCTCGCGGTTATCAAGCCAGGGAAGAAGTAACTCTTGAGCACGACCTGAAACCCAACATCTCGGCGCGGCAGAATATATATATCATGGTTACTTTTTTTTCTGTTTACAATAAGACAGCATCCATCTAGTATGAGTTTTCAGTTTGTATGGCCAGGTCCTGTATTTGGAAGAGTTTCTTTTGAATGACGAAAGGCCCCTCTAACACTGAAATATCTCAAGCGTGCCCCTACACACAGTACAGGTACAGGTAGAATGCCAGTACAATGCATTCTCACAAGCCGGCATGCAGACACACAGATCCTTGGAGTGACATGCCTCAAGTATATCATCCTTTGTCAGCTTGTTCTTTCTGTCTAAGAAGCAACTCTATTCCTGAAAATGAACACCGTACTGGTACTGCACTATATATAATCTCATTCGGTGATCTCTGTACAAGACAGCAGTAACAGGGGAAAGAAAATACTGGAATTTCACTTGCCCAGAGTGCCAGATATGCCTAAGAATAAGCGCGGCAAGCGGAGACATAAAATTACTTGTTTCAGACACTTGGCACCAGTCAACCGAGATATAGTCTGACTATTTATCAGATACACCACTGTCATGTCCTTGCGGTAAATACGTCAAGTGTGTAAGCCCAGCTTTGAGCACCACTCATCATCATCCATCTGAGAGAATAAGAGCATGTCCTTCAGCAGTAAATCATCATTTCAAATCTGACATGCAGGTAACAAGATGGAAAAGGCACCTCTAAATCGATGCCTTTGAACCTTTAGCATGGTGTAAGCAGATCATTCAACCAGTACATAACAAGGAAATGAAAACAGTTCCATCAGTTATCTTGAAACTAAACATACTGTCTCCCGCGAAAGAAAAGAAAAGAAAAGAAGCTAAACATACCATGTATATAGGTCCATAAGACGATCGGTTTTTTCGTACTCACTCTCAAAAAACTTTCATGGTAACCTGATCTTTCTGTAATAACACCTTGCGTAAGAGGATAACAATCAAACACGAAGAAATCCATAAAAATATAACAAGATCGTGACGGCTTGAATTTAAATGTTGAACTATTTGCTCCTGGTTAAGCAGTTGCCTAAGAAATCGGTTAGGCCCGAACCTTCTGAGTGGCTGGTCTTTATTGCGCATAAATCCAGATTCGGGTCCTTTAGCTTTCCGCCTTTGTTTGCGTACGAACGGGGCACCGGGCATGTGCCCGCCGGGTGCTGTGCAACGCTTTTACCCGTGGTCTGGCTGCCTGGATCCTCCCCAGCGCAAACCCTTGCCGGCTGGCGCCCGTGGGGCACAATGGGTAAACAGTAACTGATCATCTTCGCGCGCTTGCCTGACTAGAGCAGTAAGCAGGCATAAAGGACAAATGTTTTCCCACGCTCGCGTGGTCCCCACTGACTGGTTTCGCTCACATCCGAAGATGCCTTGCCTGCACGGACTCTTGTCATTGCTATTCCTGACCGACTAACGATTTTCGGATGTCCACTCGGCTTTTGGCTGCTGCGAGACCTGTCCGGTTTTGGTATCCTCTTGCTTCTATCGTGATGAGCGGGTGTCACGTTGCCATGTAGATCCACCGATTGGTCTCATTCAGATCTGAAGGAGTCTTATTCGGCCTATCGCCGTCGTTGGTCTTGGCCATCTAGCACGTCTTCGGATGCCTGCTCATCTTTCCATTGCCGTGGGATGTAGCCAATTTCAGTGCTCCTTTGCCTGTGTCATGCCAGGTGGGTGTTGGGCTCTCACACGACGATATCAGCACGGGTGGGAGCACTTGCCTCGGGTGTTTTCAATTGTTGACTTCTTGGATGTTGGTCGGTGCGTGATGGAGCAGCTATGGTGTCCTTTATGGCACTCCTTTCTCCGCATCCAGCCGCCCTAAACCACCCACTGCACCCTGGAGTGTGCATCAAGCAAAAACCACGAATAAAGGAACCGACCGGTACAACCCACTGGTTGTATGTAGCGGTTGGATGTGACGTCAATGAAGGAAATATGCCCTAGAGGCAATAATAAAGTTGTTATTTATATTTCCTTATATCATGATAAATGTTTATTATTCATGCTAGAATTGTATTAACCGGAAACTTAGTACATGTGTGAATACATAGACAAACAGAGTGTCCCTAGTATGCCTCTACTTGACTAGCTTGTTTATCAAAGATGATTATGTTTCCTGACCATAGACATGTGTTGTCATTTGATGAACAGGATCACATTATTAGAGAATGATGTGATGGACAAGACCCATCCGTTAGCTTAGCATAATGATCGTTAAGTTTTATTACTATTGCTTTCTTCATGACTTATACATATTCCTCTGACTATGAGATTATGCAACTCCCGAATACCGGAGGAACACCTTGTGTTCTATCAAATGTCACAACGTAACTGGGTGATTATAAACATGCTCTACAGGTGTCTCCGAAGGTGTTTGTTGGGTTGGCATATATCGAGATTAGGATTTGTCACTCCGAGTATCGGAGAGGTATCTCTGGGCCCTCTCGGTAATGCACATCATATGAAGCCTTGCAAGCAATGTGACTCATGAGTTAGTTACGGGATGATGCACTACGAAATAAGTAAAGAGACTTGCCGGTAACGAGATTGAACGAGGTATGATGATACCGACGATCGAATCTCGGGCAAGTAACATACCGATGACAAAGGGAATAACGTATGTTGTTATGTGGTTTGACCGATAAAGATCTTCGTAGAATATGTAGGAGCCAATATGAGCATCTAGGTTCCGCTATTGGTTATTGACCGGAGATGTGTCTCGGTCATGTCTACATAGTTCTCGAACCCGTAGGGTCCGCACGCTTAACGTTCGATGACGATTTGTATTATGAGTTATGTGATTTGATGACCGAAGTTTGTTCGGTGTCCCGATTGAGATCACGGACATGACGAGGAGTCTCGAAATGGTCGAGAGGTAAAGATTCATATATTGGAAGGTTGCATTTGGACATCGGAATGGTTCCGAGTGATTCGGGCATTTTTCCGGAGTACCGGGAGGTTACCGGAACCCCCCGGGAGAAGTAATGGGCCTATTGGGCCATATTGGAGGAGAGGAGGGAGGCCACGTGAGAGGGGCATGCCCCCCCCCTTGCCCAAACCGAATTGGACTAGGGGAGAGGGCCGGCCCCCCTCTTTCCTTCTTCCTCTCTCTTCCTTCCCCTTTTCCCTCTCCGGTGGAAGGAAGGAGGGGGGGCCGAATCCTACTTGGACCGGGAGTCCAAGTAGGACTCCCCCCTTGGCGGCTAGGGCCGGCCTCCTCCTCCCCCTCCTTTATATACGTGGGGAGGAGCACCCAAAGGCACAACAGACAATCTTTTAGCCGTGTGCGGTGCCCCCCTCCACAGTTACACACCTCGGTTATATCGTCGTAGTGCTTAGGCGAAGCCCTGCGCCGCCATCGTGCTGACGGAACTCTCCCTCGACCTCAACTGGATCAAGAGTTCGTGGGACGTCATCGAGCTGAACGTGTGCTGAACACGGAGGTGCCGTACGTTCGGTGCTTGGATCGGTCGGATCGTGAAGACGTTTGACTACATCAACCGCGTTACTAAACGCTTTCGCTTTCGGTCTATGAGGGTACGTGGACATACTCTCCCCCTCTCGTTGCTATGCATCTCCTAGATAGATCTTGCGTGAGCGTAGGATTTTTTTTGAAATACTACGTTCCCTAACAGTGGCATCTGAGCCAGGTCTATGCGTAGATGATTTGCACAAGTAGAACACAAAGAGTTGTGGGCGATAATAGTCATACTGCTTACCACCAACGTCTTACTTTGATTCGGCGGTATTGTTGGATGAAGCGGCCCGGACCGACATTACATGACCGCGTTCATGAGACTGGTTCTACCGACGTGCTTTGCACAAAGGTGGCTGGCGGGTGTCTGTTTCTCCAACTTTAGTTGAATCGAGTTTGACTACGGCCGGTCCTTGTTGAAGGTTAAAACAGCACACTTGACGAAAAAACGTTGTGGTTTTGATGCGTAGGTAAGAACAGTTCTTGCTAGAAGCCCGTAGCAGCCACGTAAAACTTGCAACAACAAAGTAGAGGACGTCTAACTTGTTTTTGCAGGGCATGCTGTGATGTGATATGGTCAAGATATGATGTGATATACGTTATTGTATGAGATGATCATGTTTTGTAAAAGTTATCGGCAACTGGCAGGAGCCTTATGGTTGTCACTTTATTGTATGAAATGCAATCGCCATGTAATTGATTTACTTTATCACTATGCGGTAGCGATAGTCGTAGAAGCAATAGTTGGCGAGACGACAATGACGCTACGATGGAGATCAAGGTGTCAAGCCAGTGATGATGGAGATCATGACGGTGCTTTGGAGATGGAGATCAAAGGCACAAGATTATGATGGCCATATCATGTCACATATTTTGATTGCATGTGATGTTTACCTATTATGCATCTTATTTTGCTTAGTACGGCGGTAGCATTATAAGATGATCCCTCACTAAAAATTTCAAGGTATAAGTGTTCTCCCTGAGTATGCACCGTTGCAACAGTTCGTCGTGCCGAGACACCACATGATGATCGGGTGTGATAAGCTCTACGTTCACATACAACGGGTGCAAGACAGTTTTGCACGTGCGGAATACTCGGGTTAAACTTGACGATCCTAGCATATGCAGATATGGCCTCGGAACACTGAGACCGAAAGGTCGAACGTGAATCATATAGTAGATATGATCAACATAGAGATGTTCACCATTGAAAACTACTCCATCTCACGTGATGATCGGACATGGTTTAGTTGATATGGATCACGTGATCACTTAGATGACTAGAGGGATGTCTATCTAAGTGGGAGTTCTTAAGTAATATGATTAATTGAACTTAATTTATCATGAACTTAGTCCTGATAGTTTTTGCATATCTATGTTGTAGATCAATGGCCCGTGCTACCGTTCCCTTGAATTTTAATGCGTTCCTAGAGAAACCTAAGTTGAAAGATGATGGTAGCAACTACACGGACTGGGTCCGTAACTTGAGGATTATCCTTATTGCTGCACAGAAGAATTATGTCCTTGATGCACCGCTAGGTGACAAGCCCGCTCCCGCTAATGTAGACGCTTTGAACGTCTTGCAAACACGGTCTGATGACTACTCTATAGTTCAGTGTGCCATGCTCTACGGCTTAGAATCGGGACTTCAAAGACGTTTTGAACATCATGGAGCATATGAGATGTTCCAGGAGTTGAAGTTAATATTTCAAGCAAATGCCCGAGTTGAGAGATATGAAGTCTCCAACAAGTTCTATAGCTGCAAGATGGAGGAGAATAGTTCTGTCAGTGAACATATACTCAGAATGTCTGGGTACCATAACCACTTGACTCAGCTGGGAGTTAATCTTCCTGATGATAGTGTCATTGACAGAGTTCTTCAATCACTGCCACCAAGCTATAAAGGCTTCGTGATGAACTATAATATGCAAGGGATAGAAAAGACAATTCCCGAGCTCTTCGCGATGCTAAAGGCTGCGGAGGTAGAAATCAAGAAGGAGCATCAAGTGTTGATGGTTAACAAGACCACTAGTTTCAAGAAAAAAGGGCAAAGGGAAGAAAGGGAACTTCAAGAAGAATAGCAAGCAAGTTGCTACTCCCGGGAAGAAGCCCAAGTTTGGACCTAAGCCTGAAACTGAGTGCTTCTGCTGCAAAGGGACTGGTTACTGGAAGCGGAATTGCCCCAAGTATTTGGCGGATAAGAAGGATGGCAAAGTGAACAAAGGTATATTTGATATACATGTTAATGATATGTACCTTACTAATACTCGTAGTAGTGCCTGGGTATTTGATACCGGTTCGGTTGCTCATATTTGTAACTCGAAACAGGGGCTACGGATTAAACGAAGATTGGCTAAGGACGAGGTGACGATGCGCGTGGGAAATGGTTCCAAAGTCGATGTGATCGCCGTCGGCACGCTACCTCTACATCTACCTTCGGGATTAGCTTTAGACCTGAATAATTGTTATTTGGTGCCAGCGTTGAGCATGAACATTATATCTGGATCTTGTTTGATGCGAGACGGTTATTCATTTAAATCAGAGAATAATGGTTGTTCTATTTATATGAGTAATATCCTTTATGGTCATGCACCCTTGAGGAGTGGTCTATTTTTGTTGAATCTCGATTGTAGTGATACACATATTCATAATATTGAAGCCAAAAGATGCAAAGTTAATAATGATAGTGCAACTTATTTGTGGCACTGCCGTTTAGGTCATATTGGTGTAAAGCGCATGAAGAAACTCCATGCTGATGGGCTTTTGGAATCACTTGATTATGAATTAGTTGATACTTGCGAACCATGCCTCATGGGCAAGATGACTAAGACTCCGTTCTCCGGAACAATGGAGCGAGCAACTGACTTATTGGAAATAATACATACTGATGTATGCGGTCCGATGAGTGTTGAGGCTCGCGGCGGGTCTCGTTATTTTCTGACCTTCACAGATGATTTGAGCAGATATGGGTATATCTACTTAATGAAACATAAGTCTGAAACATTTGAAAAGTTCAAAGAATTTCAGAGTGAAGTGGAAAATCATCGTAACAAGAAAATAAAGTTTCTACGATCTGATCGTGGAGGTGAATATTTGAGTTATGAGTTTGGTCTTCATTTGAAACAATGTGGAATAGTTTCGCAACTCACGCCACCTGGAACACCACAGCGTAATGGTGTGTCCGAACATCGTAACCGTACTTTATTAGATATGGTGCGATCTATGATGTCTCTTACCGATTTACCACTATCATTTTGGGGTTATGCATTAGAGACAGCTGCATTCACGTTAAATAGGGCACCGTCTAAATCCGTTGAGACGACACCATATGAACTGTGGTTTGGCAAGAAACCTAAGCTGTCGTTTCTTAAAGTTTGGGGCTGCGATGCTTATGTGAAAAAGCTTCAACCTGATAAGCTCGAACCCAAATCGGAGAAATGCGTCTTCATAGGATACCCAAAGGAGACTGTTGGGTACACCTTCTATCACAGATCCGAAGGCAAGATATTCGTTGCTAAGAATGCATCCTTTCTAGAGAAGGAGTTTTTCTTGAAAGAAGTGAGTGGGAGAAAAGTAGAACTTGATGAGGTAGTGGTACCTTCTCTTGAATTGGAAAGTAGTTCATCACAAAAATCAGTTCCAGTGAAGCCTGCACCAATTAGTGAGGAAGCTAATGATGATGATCATGAAGCTTCAGATCAAGTTACTACAGCACCTCGTAGGTCAACCAGAGTATGTTCCACACCAGAGTGGTACGGTAATCTTGTTCTGGAAGTCATGTTACTAGACCATGACGAACCTATGAACTATCAGGAAGCGATGATGAGCCCAGATTCCGCGAAATGGCTTGAGGCCATGAAATCTGAGATGGGATCCATGTATGAGAACAAAGTGTGGACATTGGTTGACTTGCCCGATGATCGGCAAGCCATAAAGAATAAATGGATCTTCAAGAGTGTGATCAAAGCATATGGTTTTATACAGACTTTTGGAGAAGCCTGTATTTACAAGAAAGTGAGTGGGAGCTCTGTAGCATTTCTAATATTATATGTGGATGACATATTATTGATTGGAAATGATATAGAATTTCTGGCTAGCATAAAAGGATACTTGAATAAGAATTTTTCAATGAAAGACCTCGGTGAAGCTACTTATATATTGGGCATTGAGATCTATAGAGATAGATCAAGACGCTTAATTGGACTTTCACAAAGCACATACCTTGATAAAGTTTTGAAGAAGTTCAAAATAGACCAGTCAAAGAAAGGGTTCTTGCCTGTATTACAAGGTGTGAAGTTGAGTAAGACTCAATGCCCGACCACTGCAGAAGATAGAGAAAAAATGAAATTCATTCCCTATGCTTCAGCCATAGGTTCTATCATGTATGCAATGCTGTGTACCAGACCTGATGTGTGCCTTGCTATAAGTTTAGCAGGGAGGTACCAAAGTAATCCAGGAGTGGATCACTGGACAGCGGTCAAGAACATCTTGAAATACCTGAAAAGGACTAAGGATATGTTTCTCGTTTATGGAGGTGACAAAGAGCTTATCGTAAGTGGTTACGTCGATGCAAGCTTTGACACTGATCCGGATGACTCTAAGTCGCAAACCGGATACGTATTTATATTGAATGGTGGAGCTGTCAGTTGGTGCAGTTCCAAGCAGAGTGTCGTGGCGGGATCTACGTGTGAAGCGGAATACATAGCTGCTTCGGAAGCAGCAAATGAAGGAGTTCAGATCCGATGTAGGTGTAATACGTAGTGCATCGGGTCCAATGAAAATCTTTTGTGACAATACTGTAGCAATTGCCTTGGCGAAGGAATCCAGATTTTACAAAAGAACCAAACACATCAAGAGACGCTTCTATTCCATCCGCGATCAAGTCAAGGAGGGAGACATAGAGATTTGCAAAATACATACGGATCTGAATGTTGCAGACCCGTTGACTAAGCCTCTTCCACGAGCAAAACATGATTAGCACCAAGACTCCATGGGTGTTAGAATCATTACTGTGTAATCTAGATTATTGACTCTAGTGCAAGTGGGAGACTGAAGGAAATATGCCCTAGAGGCAATAATAAAGTTGTTATTTATATTTCCTTATATCATGATAAATGTTTATTATTCATGCTAGAATTGTATTAACCGGAAACTTAGTACATGTGTGAATACATAGACAAACAGAGTGTCCCTAGTATGCCTCTACTTGACTAGCTTGTTTATCAAAGATGGTTATGTTTCCTGACCATAGACATGTGTTGTCATTTGATGAACAGGATCACATCATTAGAGAATGATGTGATGGACAAGACCCATCCGTTAGCTTAGCATAATGATCGTTAAGTTTTATTGCTATTGCTTTCTTCATGACTTATACATATTCCTTTGACTATGAGATTATGCAACTCCCGAATACCGGAGGAACACCTTGTGTGCTATCAAACGTCACAACGTAACTGGGTGATTATAAAGATGCTCTACAGGTGTCTCCGAAGGTGTTTGTTGGGTTGGCATAGATCGAGATTAGGATTTGTCACTCCGAGTATCGGAGAGGTATCTCTGGGCCCACTCGGTAATGCACATCATATGAAGCCTTGCAAGCAATGTGACTAATGAGTTAGTTACAGGATGATGCACTACGGAACGAGTAAAGAGACTTGCCGGTAACGAGATTGAACTAGGTATGATGATACCGATGATCGAATCTCGGGCAAGTAACATACCGATGACAAAGGGAATAACGTATGTTGTTATGCGGTTTGACCGATAAAGATCTTTGTAGAATATGTAGGAGCCAATATGAGCATCCAGGTTCCACTATTGGTTATTGACCGGAGATGTGTCTCGGTCATGTCTACATAGTTCTCGAACCCGTAGGGTCCGCACGCTTAACGTTCGATGACGATTTGTATTATGAGTTATGTGATTTGATGACCGAAGTTTGTTCAGAGTCCCGGATGAGATCACGGACATGACGAGGAGTCTCGAAATGGTCGAGAGGTAAAGATTCATATATTGGAAGGTTGCATTTCGACATCGGAATGGTTCTGAGTGATTCGGGCATTTTTTCGGAGTACCGGGAGGTTACCGGAACCCCCCGGGAGAAGTAATGGGCCTATTGGGCCTTATTGGAGGAGAGGAGAGAGGCTACGTGAGAGGGGCGCCCCTCCCTTGCCCAAACCGAATTGGACTAGGGGAAGGGGCCGGCTCCCCTCTTTCCTTCTCCCTCTCTCTCCCTTCCCCTTTTCCCTCTCCGGTGGAAGGAGGGAGGGGGGGCCGAATCCTACTTGGACCGGGAGTCCAAGTAGGACTCCCCCCTTGGCGGCTAGGGCCGGCCTCCTCCTCCCTCTCCTTTATATACGTGGGGAGGGGGCACCCAAAGGCATAACAGACAATCTTTTAGCTGTGTGCGGTGCCCCCCCTCCACAGTTACACACCTCGGTCATATCTTCGTAGTGCTTAGGCGAAGCCCTGCGCCGCCATCGTGCTGACGGAACTCTCCCTCGACCTCAACTGGATCAAGAGTTCGTGGGACGTCATCGAGCTGAACGTGTGCTGAACACGGAGGTGCCGTACGTTCGGTGCTTGGATCGGTCGGATCGTGAAGACGTTCGACTACATCAACCGCGTTACTAAACGCTTCCGCTTTCGGTCTACGAGGGTACGTGGACATACTCTCCCCCTCTCGTTGCTATGCATCTCCTAGATAGATCTTGCGTGAGCGTAGGAATTTTTTTGAAATACTACATTCCCTAACAGTCAACCGTGTAATTGGACGTGACCATCAGCATGGCTCTTCGCCCCGCACTTACACCAACCGGCTACCCAGCAATGTGCCCTCTCCTTCCATCCACCAACCAAAACCAACGCACCAAACCACCATGGCAACTACAACACCTCTAAATGCCTGAACCAAAGTCCGTGTGTGCTCCAAGTAACGAAACAAAACACGAACCCCAGTGACCAGTACCAATACACCCGCATCTATGAACAACCCGTGCAGTACATAAACTCAAACGATTAAGAACACATATAGAAAGGGAAACATAATGACAACTTTATATCTCGTTCAATAAATCCACAAGTTATGCAATTAACTTAGCTTGAATAAACCCGGGCAATTGAGAACATACAAAAAAGGCAATGCCAAACAAAACATCTCGCTCAAAAGTGCTTGCCCGGACCATTGACAACATCTAACAGACGTGCATTGCCACATATTTCATGTTTCTAGCACGCTCGCATCCCCCCTCCCCATCACGCATAAGACGAACTCTACGTAGCTCCAAGAAGCACGTGCAAAGCCCAGCATAAATACAACATCCAACTATGCAAGACAAAGAAATACAAATTAAGCTAGTGAGCACTAGGCCTGATACAACTACATATAGGGAAAAAAGGAGGCGGCACACAAAGGCAACGCCACCGCCAAAGGCAAACAGTGTTGAAATATATTGCCCAGAAGTGTTGAAATATATTGCCCACCTCTATCCATCTGTAACACCCCCAGTGGTTAGCTACAGTAACCCCCTTTTGATAATGCCATGACATCATGATCAACAGTGCCTAAACATCATTTGGATCATATCTCATTTCAAATTTCTTCTCTGTATTCAATTCAAAATTTAAGTGAAAATAAAAGTTGTTCAAATCCAGGAACTAAAATGTTCATAATATTGTAAATAATCCAGAGACAATTATAAAATTGTAACCAACATTTACTAAATTAATTAAGTGACTCTAACAGCAACAAAACAGGAGTATTTAATCCATATTCATTTAATTATAATCCAAATGAATTCCAAAATTGTCCAAACTTTAAGTGGCAGAGCAAAATATTCTAAAGTATTTGTTTTGGCCAGTGGTATATTTTTACAAAAGTCAAACAGTGGCTAATTAAAACACAAAGCATCTGCTGAAAAGAAAATAGAAAAGCAAAGAAACGGAAAAGGCCCAGGGCACTGGACCTAAGTCCACAGTGCCGGCCCAGCCCGCCGCCTGTCTTCTCCCACCTCCCACTGCTCACCCCCACGCCGCTGTCGTCCCCACGCGCGCGCCCACATTCGCAACCCGGCCCCCCCTCTCCCTGGTCGACAGCGCGCTGCCGTGCCCTCCGTGGAGGATAAGGGCAGAGCCCCGCGACCCCCTGGCGTCTCCCTCGCCTCACATTCCCCTCCCCACCGCCTCTCCACTCCCTCCCGAGCGCAACCATGGCGCCGCCACCGTAGAACACGCGGACGGTGCCCATTCGTCACCGTGAGCTGTCCTGGAGCTCTGCAAGCATCCACCGCTTCTTCCCCTGCCCTTCATTCGTCGGGGGCGGCTCTACCTCAATCGCATCGAGCTCTTCCCCGCCACGGCCACCGTAGCCTCCCCGCCATCGATCTCCTCGACGGTGACCTCGTCGCGCCTCCCCGAGCCTTCCCGTCAACGCTGTGAGCGCCGCCTCGCAACCCCTCTCTCTCTCTCTGCCGTCTCCTATCGTTGTTTTAGCCGTGGTCGAGCTTGCATGCTCTGACCGCCGCCACCGCACCTCGTGCTGCTGCTGTAGTGCCGCTCTGGCTCAACCGAGCGCGCCACCGAGTCCGTGCTGTCGCGTAGCAGCCGCCTGGTCCATCCTTTCGTCCCGAACGCTCGCCACTCCACCGACCCGTCGAGCGCCCGAACGCCACCGCCACCCAGCTCAACGCCGCTGCCGCTACGCTGCACCCCCGCACCATCCACGACCACCATCGGACGCGGCGCTCGACGCCCATTCGAACGCGACCAAATCGCGCCAAACGGAGCATCACAGCGGGATTCCGGCGAACTCCGGCGAGGTTCCGGCCGTCCCCGCCGCGTCTCGCCTCACCGGTGGCCGGCGCTGACCGGGCGCTCACATGGCACCGTGTGGCGGTCCCTGTGTCGCTGACGCTGGGTCCCACTGGGCCCAGTTGACCAGGGTCAACGCTGACTGGGCGGCCCTATGTCTATGACATGCGGGCCCCACCCCATTAAACGGATTTATTTAAGTAGATAATCTGCTAATTAATTAATTAGTTAATTATAACACTAAACACCCATTGACAGTAGGCCCCACCTGCTAATTAGTTCAGTTAGTTTAATCTAACTCTGCTTAATAAGCTCAGTCAATGACATGTGGGTCCCACTGGACCCACAGATCATATTTGACCCAGTCAACCGCATTGTTGACTGATGACCTCAGCATTGCACCATGATGACATCAGCAGACACTGTTCTGGATAATGTTAGAATTAAATAGATAAATAAATTCAGAAAATGATTAAAAATTTAGAAAATCATAGAAAATAAACCGTAGCTCGGATCGAAAAACTTTCTACATGAAAGTTGATCAGAACGACGAGACGAAGCTGACCGTGCCGTTTGTTTCCGTGATGGGACCCTCTACGGAGGTGAACCCGTAACTTTTTGCCCGTTTCCATTAGGTGAATAGTGCATATACACCGGTTAATAAATCCAACTTAAATCCTAAAATAACTAATATGCCTTAGACATGCTTTTAGACAATCCTGCACTGCACGTTAGCATAGCAAGCTCTGTGTTACTTTGTCTGCCTTGTATTTATCTGTTTCCTCCCCCTCTTCTCTCTCGATAGAGCCCGGTACCGACGCAGCTCCGGAGATCAACGACCCCTAACGACCTTGCCTTTGCCGCCGAGTAACCAGGCAAGCACCCCCCCCTTTGAACAAGCCTATATCGCCTATTCTTTCTCCCTCCTGCTTGCATTAGAATTGCTACTGCTTTGAGTTATCCTATTCTGATGCATAGCCTGTTTATTGTAACCTGCTTATTATTACCTTACCTGCCTATTTCAAACTTCTTAGTATAGGCTAGTTAGAGACCCACCAGTGACCCCCACTTGTCCCAACTGTCCCGCTGGATTATCAGAAGACCCGATCAACAGGATCGAAGACCAGGCCCCGGCACCGCACTTCACCCCCTTAGTTGTACGACACTACTGGGTTACTATCGAGTACCGAGGGTGATACCTCGTCAGCACTTCTGATGTTAACCTTGTAGGTTAGTTCATCCGTTGTGGTCCTCGAGGGTGATTCCTCCTTCACCACTCCTGTTAACGACGCTGACGTGCAACATCTCAAGTGTGAACCCATCGAGGGTGATTCCTCCGAGTTCACCTTGACAGATACATCGAGTAGGTGTCCAACGAGGGTGATACCTCAGATTCCCTTGATGATATGGACACACGGATACTTGGACCTTACAACTGATACTTGGAAAAGCGGGTCAACCCTGAGGGGTACCCGCGAATGATGGGAAGTTACCCGTGAGATATTTACGAGGCGCGGCCGGGCATTCTTAGCCCTTGCAGCAAGTCCTCGAGACGGGGCGACGGGGTCACATCGATCGTGAGTCTCTGCTCATTACCGCAAGCCCCTAGTCCGCTAACGATTTGGATATTTGATCCGAGCAGGCCTCTGGCCTGATAGCACTAACCATCACGTGGGAACAGTTATGGGCACTCTGCATCGTAGCATCAGCCGAAAGCTCTGTCAGACGTCCAGTTCAGCATGGCGACCGGGTCGGATCGTGCCGATGGCGCTGGTATCCACCCTGCATGCAACGACCCGGAGTGCACAGGGCGATGGCCCAAGACCCCTGAGCGCTTAGGATATAGACCGACGGGGACCTCTCTGCTGAGCTCTAGGTAGGGTTGCGGTGTATTGTTTGGCAGAGGCCGGGCATGACCCAGGAAAGTGTGTCTGGCCGGAGTTAAGCGAGCATGGTGGGTAAGTTGGTGCACCCCTGCAGGGAACAAAACATCTATCGATAGCCGGTCCTACGGTAAAGGACACTCAGAGTTGTATCCCGATCGATACAACTAGAACTTGAGATGATACCTGGATATGTGGCTCCGGGATCGCTTTCTCGCAGGGAGTCGAGGAAGGATCTCTGGGCGAGGCTGTTACTTGACACAACCACTATTACATATTGTACTGATCTACTCTCTTCTATTGCTGCAAGACTGCTGAAGATGCTAGTCTTCGATAGGACTAGGTCTTCTCTCTACTCTGGCATTTCTGCAGCCCAGTCCACATATACAGCCTTCCTTTGATAATGTTGCATATGTAATGTAGATTCTTGCTTGCTGAGTACTTCGGAGGAGTACTCACGGTTGCTTTGCTTTCTTTTCCCCCCCCATATCCATTTGATGCAACCAGATGACGGAGCACCTGAGACATCTGCCCCTCCGGCGACTACTGCTACCACCCCGAGGGTGGTTACTACTACGAGCTGGCCGATGACCAGGAGTAGGATCGGAGGGTCCCAGGCAGGAGGCCTGAGCCTTTCGATCGTAGCTTTTGTTTTGTCCTGCCTTGTTAAAGGCTTATCTCTCTGTCTTATGTCTGTACTCAGATATCTAACGCTTCCGCTGATGCTTGTTTGGCATCAAGCTAATGTATTCAAGCCCTCGAGGCCCTGGCTTGTAATATAATGCTTGTATGCCTTTATTTATGTTTTAGAGTTGTGTTGTGATATCTTCAAGTGAGTCTTTAGGCTTGATCGTGTGCATTTGCGTGTATGATTAGTGCACGATTAAGCTGGGGGCGTCACACCATCAGTTCGGACTTTTGGATGAGTTGGCTGGAGCATGAATTCAATATGGTATCCGAGCCAAGAGGTCTCAAGTTCAAGAACCTGCCAACGCAGTATTAAACAAAAAAGGATTCTGGGCCTACATCGATCCCACGTCTAAGGACTAAATAAGTCTAGACGTGAGGGGGAGTGTTGAAATATATTGTCCAGGAGTGTTGAAATATATTGCCCACCTCTCTCCATTAGTTCGGACTTTGGATAAGTTGGCTGGAGCATGAATTTAATAAACAGTTCACAAATACAAACCTGAGGTGCTATGAACAGCCAACGGGACAACGTACGTCAATGGCGCCGAGTAAGCTCGGAGCGATCTCGGCACCGCCGACGACGCCGAGTACGCTCAAAGCATGCGGCAATGAGTAAGCTCGAAGAAGCCCCTGCAAAACAAAGTGAGAGGAAGGCCAGTGTGACCATGTCCTACAAACGGCACAAAATAATAAATTTATAGAAAAACTCAACTGAATTAGTAAAAATACCAAAACACCCTGACTTTGCTCACCCTGACTCAAACAGAGCGAGCACTTCACGGGGCAGCGGCCAAGGCACAAACTGGCTCGCGCAAACGAGGCATCCAACCCAGCAACGTGCAACCGAAACGCACATTGAGCCGGGTAGCAGCGGCCCTGAGTACGCCTGCGGTCCACCAGTCATGAAAAACCAAGACAGGTCACCCGGCTGCGCGCCGTCGGGCAGATTGGATGGCCCGGAGAGCCTCCGAAAGGCCCTCTTGGCACGCCACCATGAAACTGATGGCGCAGGGGGCACTCTCACCCTTGAAGCCCTCAAGAAGGCGAGTACTCCAACAGCCTTTATAGGAGTAATGCCATGGATAGGATGCATTCAGTGTTTTGTGATGCTATGTCAAACCTCCATTAGGAAGGCATATCATATATGCGAATACTAATTTCATCTTATTCGTCCGCCATTTGGGTTGCACATCCTTCGATGGGGTAGATGTGCATCGTGGCGGTTATATGTTGTTATCCCCTCTAAGATGCCAACTCACACTTTATTTGATATGCCACAATTCCTCTTGATCAATTTTAAAGCATTTTTATAACTTGATTTGCATATGGATTACCATATGAATTCTGACACAAGCTACTTTAGTTTAATCGTTAAACTTATTTTGATGATCTTGTTATGTCCTACATTCTTCAAATGTCAGTTAACGCTAAATATGTGAGGATGTGAGGGATTAAACCGTTTGGTTCTTGATTTTTCCCCCTAGATGTTAAAATATTTCTTGTGTTGAGAGGTCATGACTTCCAATGGATTGAGTTTCCATGTGCTCGGAATAGATCACACAATGACAATCTCACTTTGTCAGAGCAACTAGCTGGTTATGTAGGCACTGCCGCACCGGTGGTCCAACAACACATGAATTGTTGGTTTTAATTAGGACAATGCTAATTGATATCAGCTTAGCCGCACGTCAATCGCCTGGAAATTATTTAAGGATCAGTTGATTTCTGTTTGGGAAGAACTAGGCGTGTGGAGGTGCAATAGCCGCAGGCTTGCCGGGAACTAGCAGCCTCTGGGTCTATCTTAGGGATGCCGGGGGTGCAGGTGCTCGCCGGGGAGCAGAAGCCTCTGGGTCTATCTTAGGGCTGTCGGAGGGTGCAGGTTCACCGGAGAAGTTGGGTAGTTCGTCGGCTTTAGGGGGATGGCCGGGGGCGGTGGCAAGCCCGGCGGTGGGGGAAGGTCAAGGGGAGGGTGGGGTGGCGAGGCGGTCGCGGATGCAGGCGGTTCGGCCAGGGCTGGAAGGCGACCAGAGGAAGAAGAATAAGAGTGTGCGTCGGGTTGGAGCAGGTTGGAGCTGGAAGACGACTGTGGATCTGTTGGATCTTGATCCAATGGTTCAGATATAATTGACTTGTCCAAAAGAAAAGGAATATGAATAGATGATCCACTCTCTTCCCGCCAAAGTAAAGGAAAAGGAATAGGGAATGACATAAGTATGTTGTCCTCGTCTAGAAATTATGGAAAAAAGTATGAGAAAGACAGAAAAATAATCTTACTGGCTTGAACACATGCGTGCTTGGGAAGCACATGATGCCTCTTCACTTTATGCCTTGATGAAGGTACGTCATCAGTCCTCAATTCCTCATCAATTTCTTTCTGGTTCTGACACTCTTTTCGAGTAGATGACAATGATCAAGATGAACCATGCAGACCTTTGAAGCCCCATTTCCATTTCCGACAAAGATAATGGATGATCCATCACATGGTAACAGTAGGCAATTAATGTAACTCAAAGTTTAGCTTACCTGCTAATAACATCCAAACGGAAAATGAATTAATAAAAACCAAACTCTTCGGCCGCAATGTTGTACTACTACTAGCTAGCGAGCTGATCGAAATGTTGTATGAGCTGATATACGATGTAGTGGTGTGGGTGCTGGTGGTAGCGCGGAAGCACGCGGTTGGTGGTTCACATGCGTATGCTGCTACTAGAAAAACAGAAGCTGGAAATTGGTGTGCAGCCTTTTACTGCCATGTGCCCACGTGCATGTGTGTGTCTCTGTGCGTGTTTGTGTGTGTGCAGTTGCATTCAAACAAGTTACGCGCTCGACCCCACCCCACATGCCGCACCGGAGACCGGACCATGATCTTCTGTGTGTGCAGCTCAATCCTCAGGCTCGCTTTGATCCGTCCTCGCATCGCCGCTTCGCCCACGTTGCGTTGCTGGGCGGCTCCGCTATAAACGGCGAAGCTCCACACCAGGCTCCAACCAGCGACGGTTGTTGGTGCTTTCTTTTCTCAGCTTAAATCTTTAAATCTTCTTCTCGTTTCCCGTTGATATTAACGAGTAAACCGTACGTGCCTTCTTGATGATCTTCTTTCCGGTTGAATTTAAGCTAGTGTCTGTCGATCGTTTCTTCTCCCAGAGAAAATTAAACAAGGGAACGGATTAACCGTGCGTGCGTTGTTGGCTTGTTGCTCATCTCTCTTCCTAGCTAGCTAGCTTGGATCCACCATGGACGGCGACCGCGAGGAGTAGGACTTAGAACAGGACACGGAAAGGAACTGCCGAGAAACATGTTTAGATTACATGCATGTTACGCATGCCCTGCTTTGCATTTTGGCCAGCAACGTTGCTTCTATACCATGTTTACAACTGCTAATTCTGCTGTATATGCCCTTCTCCCAGGGTCATTAACTTGTGAATTACACATATATCTTACCCCAAATATGACTAGTGTTGTATTCAAGACAGCAGACCACACACAGACACACACATGACACATGTACAATTACAGTAATTCGTACCGTCACACCAACTCAGGCATGGGTTCATTGTGCCGGTCATCATTGTGTACCTGATTGATCAACTTCTTGTTGGGTTTATGCATGGATTATGCACAGCGAAGGCTAACTGAAACTCTTCGATATTCCCCTTCTTTTCGGTTTTGATTGACTCGTGATATTACCTCACTTAGACTCCATTGTATTCCAGAAATGTCGGTCGTTCAGCTAAGTTTCCATGTTTCAGCAGTGGTTCCTAGAGTCGGGAGTTTCAGTGTTTCACTAGTGTCAAAAACTCTCTTATATTATGGGTTGGAGGAAGTAATTTGCTTCCTAGAGTTATGTCTGATTAAGTAGTTTTCCAGAGTTGGTTTTTGGGCTAAGTTAGTTTCTAGGTAGTTTCCTAATTGAAAAATGCAAATGCAACTAGTTTCCGAGTTTGATCTTACTTGCTGATCAAGCAGTTTTCTAGAGTTGAGCAAATGTAATTTTCTAGAGACGGGGAGGGGCTCACCGTAGCTGGTTGGAATCGGATGGTGGAGTTGTGTAGCTTGATCGTGCCGGAGGGCTATGGTAGATGATCTGCTTAAGTAGCAGTGCAGTGCGGTCTGTGAACAGCTGCGATGGGAGTCCAGTGCAGTGCAGTGCGGTCTGTGAAGTTAAACTGCTTCTGGTATACTAGTTGCTAGTAACAGATGCACATAGTATGCCGATAGTGGCGTGCGGTGCCGTTCCCAGTTTGCTGGCCATGTTTTCTTGTTCCGAAAAAAAGGAAAGCTCTAGCTTGAAGAAGGGTGATGATGATGATGATGATGACGGCTGACAGTGACCTACACGTACGTCTCCACCATCTATCTTTCTTTTTTTTGCTCGCTCAACAAACCAAACCTAAGCAAAGCACTCACACCATACCCGCTGAAGCTTGGCAGCGAGCAACTGAGCTAGCTAGTCTGCTTTATCCAAGTAAAGAGCTCACTATTTATCCGTTTTGCACACATGGAAGATCAATCCATCAAAAATCCAACTTCAGAGGTCTCAACACTTGAAACATCTTGGAATAGACCCGAAAAATATATCAAGATCCTATCTAATTAATCCCGCACATGCAAGCTCAAGATAAAAAAATCACTAACATGCTCACAACTCACTGAACAGCTATTGCCATGGCTGATAAAATTTGTGTAGCATCAGCTAAGGTTTGTAAGAATGTACCACATAACTAGGTCATCAACATATATAGGTTTAATCGGTATATTAAAGCAGCTTGCGCCAGAATTTATATGGGAATCCATATGCACGTCATGGTTTTGAATTGATCACCAGGGGTTTTGGCATAGGAAATAAATTGAAGATTGGCATTAAAGGGAAATAGGGCCTTATTGCAGCATCTGTAGGAGACCCCTCAAAAGTCATATTTGAGGAGATTTTTCTTGTTCTAGGGAACTAAGCATCAGCTACCAGATCCCACGAAAAGTTAATTCCCTTGGATATGATTCTTTTCCCCACAAAGCAACACTCCATGTCATCAAATTTAGTCCAATCGCAACCATTCTCAGTAAAAATAGGGAATTCATGGCTCTCATCCGCCCGTCATAACCCGCTGTGCCGGCCGTCCGCCGCAGCAGTGATAGTCAAAATGGATCCCCCACCGCCCTAAGGATAGTCAAAATGGAACCCCTACCCCCCCCCCCCCCCCCCCCCCCCCCCCCCCCCCCCAATCGCCCCGCACTCCGGAGAGCCTCGTCGGCGACGAGGAATTTCATGAAAACAGGTAGTAGCCGCTTCATCCAGTTCCATGGTCAGCGACACCCCACTCATCTCGGCGACCTTCCCCTTTTGTGGCCCGCGCCACCACCTCGCTCACCTGGATCGCCACCAGGGATGACGATGGTGGGCCGACTGTGCCAATAGAGGAGGTGTCTGGGTTGTCACCACCGCGCGGTGCAACCGTCATCATCAAGGTGTGTGTCATGTTGCCCGACCACTATGTTCGCATGGCGGCCGCCTCCTCATGCGCCTTGTCGAGTGTGAGAACGACTACGTCGACCGATCTGCTCTCGGTACCTAGTGGTGCCCACGAAGCCGACTCTAGGACAGTAGAGGAAAACTAGTCAATGACGAGCAACCAGCTGCGGTGCCAGCGATGCCCCGGTGACGATGCCCTCAGCAGGATGCTTCGAGGACGTAGTGAAGTACCAGTACACCTTCGGTAGCAGCCCGCTGCATCAGATGCCTTTGCTAAGGATGGTTCATTGAGATCTACTGCCAAGGTTGAATTGTTTAGTTGTATGCCTTAGATGGTGCATTGGGATCGTTGAGGGAATTTTTTTGTAGCCGTGTGTACTAGGAGTGGTTAATATGCCTCTAATTCTAGCATAATTTTTTTACACACTTCTTGGTAAAAATATCAACCCATGAAAATTTTGTTGCCGATTAAGTTTATCAGCTGATTAAAATGCCGGACTATGTGAGTGTGTATTGAAGGTGTTTGATGAAATGTTTTGTAGCACCCCCGGACCGACACTATGCAAATCTAGCAATTTTCGCTAGCCTCTGCATAATATCGATCCTAACCTTCACAAATGAAGTACATCATTGAGACATGGGCATTGTGAGCTTCCGTGATGACGAGTTTATCTTGAATGTTCGCCATCAGGGTGGCACATGCATCAAGGGGACACATGCACATCCGATGCATCATGGTAGTTAAGCGTTGTTATCCCATTTTAGGAGCCAATCTTCACTTGATTTCCTATCCAGAATTCCACTTGATCAATTATAAACACCTTGATGTACATATGTATATATCCTGATCTGAATTCTCCCGCCAACCATTAATTTAATGGTTGAACTTAAGTTGACGGACTCATTATGTCATAGATACTTCGAGGTTCAGTTGGCGCTAAAGAAAATTTAGTTATCGTAGCAAAAATAGTTTAGAGGCATGGTAATTTGATGTGTGAGCATGTGACGGATTAGTATGCTAGGATCTTGATATTTTTTGTTGCCAGATGCTGGATTTACCATGTGAACAGAAGAGATTAAGCAATGACCATCTCGCTTTGTCAAAGCAAGGCTTTATGGTTTTTAGGGTTTAGGGTTAGGGTTTACAACAACATCTAGGTTGTTACCTTTTAGAGCAAAGCTAATTCTTGCAGAGGAGGCAATGTCTTCCCGGACAAAATAAAGAGAATGGCTTAGATTTAGTGTCCTTGCCTAGAAATTCTAAAAAGTTATGACAAAAGAAGAAAAAAGTCACTTAAGATAATGCCTCGAAAGCACGTGTTGTTGGGAAGCACATGATGGCTTACCACTTTATGCCTTGGTGGAGGCAAGCTATCAATCGACGTCACCTTCTTTCTTCCGTTGACACGCCTTTTACGTAGATCCCAAGGGTCAAGATGACCATTGCAGACCTTTGGAGCCCCACCATGTAACTTTAAGTTGAGGTTGCATCTTTGCTTTAATCATTAACCATTAATCATATGATCTCTCGTGCCCATTTGCATCTCTCCTTTGACGAATTGCGCTTGTTGCTTTTAATATTCCATCACACACAATAATCATGAATATGTCTCGAAATAGGTTGCGTTGTGTTCATACTAAACTTAAGGCCCAAATTCTTGTGGGGATATGTGCCTTACTTGAGATCGTTTAGCTTAGTCATCGGGCGATGTAGTTTGAAGTGCGACACAACTCGACATGATGCATAGGTGAACACTTGAAAACAAGCACCATCAAAGTGCCATGAAAGCGCATCATGCTTGGTGCACCACGACATACATCATTGAGATGTGGGAATTCCGATCTTCAGTGATGGCGAGTTTATCTTGTCTATCCGCCATCAGGGCACCACATGCATCGAGGGGACACATGCACATTCGGTGCATAATGGCGGTTAAGCGTTGTTATCCTATATAAGGAGGCAATCTTCACTCGATTTCCTATGCCATAATTCCACTAGATCAATTATAAAAACATATTTACAACTTGACGTTCATCTGTGTCCCGATTGAATTCCCGAGCAAGCTACATTATGTAATGGTTAAACTTACGTTGCTGATCTCGTTCCGTCATACATTCTCTGAGCCTCATTTGGCGCTAAACAAACTTTGGTGGTCCTAGCAAAATTAGTTTAGAGGCATGGTCATTTGATATGTGAGCATGTGAGGGACTAACATGCATGTTAGGATTTTCCATCTGTTCAAAGAGATTAAGCAATGACCATCTCACTCTATTAAAGCAACTAGTTTGGGTGGTGCAGCAACATCTGAACTGTTAATTTTGAAAGCAAAGCTAATTCCTGCGGAGGAGCCGATCTTTCCGGACAAAGTAAAGAGAAAGAGTGAAAAATAATAGAGAATGACTTAGGTTTATGTCCTGCCTAGAAACTATAAAAAATATGAAAAGAGAGAAAAATTAAGGTCACTAAAGATAATACCTTTAGAGCACGCGTTGTTGGGAAGCATATGATGCCTCGTCACTTTATGCCTTGGTGGAGGCATGCCATCAATGGGCATCACCTTCTTTATTCTTTTGCCATGTTTTTTCGAGTAGATGACAAGGGTCAAGATGACCATACAGACCTTTGGAGCCCCACCACCCATTCTCAACAAAGATAAATAAGCTCAGAATTGGTCTCGTGAAAAACCTAGCATCACATGATAATATGCAATGTAACTCAAAATTGAGGTTGCATCTGTTAATGACGTCCAATCATGCATAAAGAAGGATATTAAAAAGAATGCCAAAATGCGGTAGAAGCAAGCTTATCGAAATGATTGATTTGGCACCCGTCGTTAATTAAGAGTGGTCTATGGGTATGCTACTGGAAATCTCGCTAGTTGAGAATGAACGTATAGGTAATTAAAATGAGCATGTGCATGTGTGCGCGTGCTGAGCTTCAGTCACATTTCTGTACATGTGCAAAGAAACTAGCATCCCGCAGCATTGCCAAAACTGCTATAAGCGCTCCCCGGACGAAACTTCCGCGTGGTTTCGTCTGCCCATCACATGCTCCCGCTCGCATATCACAGCCTTGCATGTTTGCATGCAGCCACCCGAGCAGCCTTGTAGGAGTACTACCCGAGCACATGATGTTTCACTCACTCATCGCCCCACACCATACATAGCATGAAATTAATGAAATTTTCCCTCAAGAAAATAATTTAGGCAGCATTGCCTCTCTCTCTCTCTCTCTCTCTCTCTCTCTCTCTCTCTCTCTCTCTCTCTCTCTCTCTCTCTCTGTGTGTGTGTGTGTGTGCGCGCGCGTGTGTTTGAAGCCCAGGATCGACACGTCGCAGAGGCGTCCCTTTGCATCGCACGCGACCACACTCGCTACTTAAGCAGCTACACAGTCCACACCAGCGCCCAGCAGGCTCCAACACCACCCCTTCCTCTGTGTCCAGGCTCCAGCACGCACGTCGCTCGCGTAGGGAAAAGGAAGCACCTCCCACATCCGACGAGTGACGGTGAGTCTCTCGCCGAAATTGAACCGCGTTCGGAAGCATTTATCTTTCTTCTTGCTCTTCCTCTTTCTTCCTGTTGAAGATAACTAAGATGCGTCAGTGCCTCATCTTGTCCAGGTTTCCTAGCTGCTTGGATTCATGGACTCCCCGCAAAAGAAGGCTCATGCATCCATGGACGGCAGCAAGGCGCCTCATCTGCTGCCGGTGACCCTGGCCAAGAAGACGCCTCGTGCGGATCCTGTCAGACGAGTCAGTGCATGGGCGCTCCTCACCGCCTGCCACATCGCGCTCTCCATCGCCATCGGCTCCGGAATCACCTACGCACTCAACCACTTCCACGTCCGTTGCAGCCAGGTAACGACGAGTCGCCTGATTCCCCTTCCCCTACCCCTTGGCTGGTGCCCTTCTCCATGCCTTCTCAATTTCCGTCCTCCCTCCACAGTCCTCCTTCTTTCTGCGCTGCGACCAGCTGACGGACGCGGAGGAAGCCGTGGTGAACGCCCTAGGGATCGGGCTGCTGTGCTGCCTCGCGCTCCAGGCGGCCGCGGCGGTGCTGGCGCTGCGGCTCCCGTGCCGCCGCCGCCGCCGCGCCCTCGCCTACCTCGCGCTCGTGCTCACCATCGTCGGCGACTTCATCATGGCCGCCATAGCCCACACCCTCCTCGTCGCCGACCCAGGAGACCTCTTCTTCCGGATCTGCTCCACCGGGGGCCTCTTCGTCTACGCAGCAGGAGACATCATTAGCTTCTTGGCCCTCCTCCTAGGAGGTGAGGAGTAGGACCGAGAAGCAGGGCGAGCAGTACATAGGCAGCGATCATGTCCATGGATCACCTCGTGAGGTACTGATGAGTGACTGATAAATAGTGAGTACGCATTATGCTAGCTGCGACAATTGACTGGGTGCCGTATGCGTGAATCTACCAGTGTACTCGACAATCCTAGTTGGAGTACGTATTTGTGTAATGTGTTACGTACCCTGAATTGTGCCATGCAGTAGTATTCCACCTTTCCTCTGTAGTATGATCAGACATCATTTATATGCTTATTTATCCAACTTCAGTATAATTGATGTTGGTGAGATTACCACTGGCGTGTCTAGAGTTGTGCAAATGCAACTTACTGATTCTGTAAAGTTCTGCACCGATAAATGTCTCATCATGGTTTTTAGCCCATAATTTCGCTTGCTTACATGTGTTTTTTGAGAAAAGGAAATAAAGTGCAGAGGAAAATTTTCAGATTACACATGTACTTTACAGATGCTAGCTGTGACAATTGTTGATCGAGTGCCGTATGCGTGAATCTACTAGTATACTGGACTGTTAATTGGATAGGCCGACGATCCTAGTTAGTAGTATGTTTGTAATGTGTTACCCTGAATTGTGGCCGCCTTTCATGTAGTATATATATCAGACATCATCTATATGCTTATTTATCCAGCTTCTGTATAACTGATGATGGTGAGATTGTCACTGGAGTTTATTCATCCAGTAAATATATACTTATATGTTTACCATTCATGCAACCGCTGGTGTATCTAGAGTTGTGCAAATGCAACTTACAGGTTCTGTAAAGTCATGCACCTATAAATGTCTCATCATGGTTTTTAGCCTGTAATCTCGCTTGCTTACATGTGTTTTTGAGACAAGGACATAAAGTGCAGAGGAAAATGTTCAGATTACACGTACTGACTGTTTGTCTTGCTTGTGCTAATTTCGTTCGTGCATGATTCAGCTAGTGTTTAAGGTGGCTCCCTTTATTTCCAACTTTTACTCTGAATCTTACTCGTGCATGCATGGGAATGTGGTTTAGTTGGTAATTTAGTTTTAACCGCATGTGCGCTTGATGATCAGGCACAGCCACGGATGCCCTAAACTCGCTGCAACGATCATTTTGTGCTTGTTCTGTTAAGATGTACCCAGACTGCATGTAACCAATGAGTGGGACTAGACTACACGCAACAAATCCAGATGCCAAACAAAACTAAACTGCATATTTTAGCTAGCTACCTCATTTTATTTGCACAGTGATTTTTCTGCTAGTTTGGTAGCATCAGCATCGCATGTAACCCGCGTGCTCTGTGCACTGTGCACTGCTGGTTGTTAGAGCAGTGTATGTTTCATCACACCACACCTTGCCCATTTTGCCAGCCCGGGTAATCGTGCCATTGCTGCTTTGCCGAGCTCGTGACTGCATGCGGTAATGGATGCATGCATGCCACCATGTGCACTGCCCTATCTTTGCCAAGAATATGAGAGGTGGTGGGGCTGCAAAGGCCTGTCAAGTGTCAACATGGTTTTTTATTTCACAAAAACAAATGGTCTACACGGCTTGACCCATGTCATCTACTCCAAAGATTCTCAAAAGCAGAAGAAGGAAAAAAAAGATGACAATGATTCATGACATTCACGCACGTCTCCTGGATCATCTATCTCAGCTTAGCCCATGAAGAAAGCAAACCAATGCAAAGCAAAAACCACCACACTTGCTCAGGTAGCACTGAGCACAGCCAAGCTAGTTGATTTACCCAAGTGAGACGGTCACTGATTAATCCGTTGCCAACACATGGAAAACCAACAGATCAAAATTAAAGTCCAGCGCTCCCAACACATGAAACTTGTTGGCATCTAGCAAAAAAAAAAAAAGACAGTATCCTAGCTAAATAATCCCTCAAGTGTGCTCTCAAGAAAAAGAAAAAATTCTTCACATGCATTCTCACATATCACTTAGCGACTATTGCTACTGACGACAAAATTTGTTTAGCCTCAGTCAAGGGTCACAAAATATACTACGACATATAACGAGATCATCAACATAACCTTAACTGCTAAATTAAGGTAGCTTGCGCCAGAATTCAGATGGGAATCCATATGCTGATCAAGTTCTAGGTATGCTTTTGAATTGATCAAGAGGAATACTAGCATAGGAAATCAAGTGAAGATTGGCCATGAAGGGGAAAAGGAGAAGACAACACCGAATTCTTTCATGGTGTTGAAAGGAACAAAAGAAGGAGAACCAATATCTTTTGTCAGAATCAGGGATAAATTATTAATCAAGAGACACATGACAGCTTGGAGCATGCTACCTCTTTTACAAAGAATCGTTTGATCACACCAAAAAATTTAGCCTGTAAACTTAGGGATCGGAGGATGTCTACAACAATGGCTAGTAACTGAATTGTAACTTTTTCTTAGGGTGGTGTGCCAAAGCACACCTCAGGCCTTTGTCTGGATTTTTATGTGCATACTGACCTGATCCTCTCAAGCTCTTGGATGGGGGTTGCGGGACCACTGTTGAATTGAGTGAACCCGACCGCGAGTCGGATTTGATGACCTTGCAACCGGAGACATAGTACAATGGTTTGGAGTTTCGTCCTGCTGATTGAGGTCCTTCTTTTGATGCACTTTTTCCTTTGGGAATCCACTCTCGACATGCTTATCAACATGAGGAGCACTATATGAGCGCTCGAGTCCTTTGATGGTCAAAATAACCATGCCATTGTGCCTATCCCACTCGATTGGAGGATTTCGAGCCAAAAGACCAAGAGGATATGTGACTACGGGCTTAAAAATACCGACGGCCACAAATACAAACACATTTGGGATACGCTCACTGGTTTTGGTGAGACGCCAAAATAGCATTGACCGGCCATATCATATCATCACTGACGCGCTTTTGGCCTGTTAGTGGTTTAGGGTCAGTGATGACTTCGGCCTCACAGATGGGTGATACATCTCAAACATATCTATAATTTTTAATTGTTTCATGATATTATATTATCAGTTTTGAATAGTTTTATAGCATTTTATATTATTTTTCTAAATCGAGGCTTATGAACCTTTAGCAGGGTCTAAGAATATCATTCAATCAGTATATAACAAGGAAATGAAACCAATTCCATCAGCTATCTTGAAACTAAACATACCGTGTCTATAGCTCCATGACACGATCGATTTTTTCGCACCCACTCTGAAAAAACTTTCCTCTTAACCCAATCCTTACGTAATAATACCTTGCGTAAGAGGATAACAATCAAACACGATGAAATCCATAAAAACTAATGATACATCTTCAACGTATCTATAATTTTGATTGTTCCATGCTATTATATTATCAATTTTGGATGTTTTATATACATTTACAAGCAACTTTATATCATTTTTTGGAATAACCTATTAACTTAGTGCCCAGTGCTAGTTGCTGTTTTTTGCTTTTTCTTTTACTTTGCAGAATATTAGTACCAAACGAAGTTCAAATGCCACGAAACTTTTTGAATTTTTTTTTCTAGCAATAAGAGACCCTAGAAGCTTTGGGAGGGAACGAGAAGACAAAGGAGTGGCCCACTAGGCCTGGGGCGCGCCCTGGTGGGTAGTGGGGCCCACAAGCCTCCGTTTGTCCTACCTCCGCCTCTAAAAATACCCTAAAATCACAAAACCTACCAAGGAGTTCACGAAATACTTTTTTCGCCGCCGCAAGTTCCAGAACCACGATATCCAATCTAGAGGCCTTTTTCGGCACTCTACCGGAGGGAAAACGATCACGGAGGGGTTCTTCATCATCCTTACTGCCCCTCCGATGATGCGTGAGTAGTTTACCACAGACCTACGGGTCTGTAGTTAGTAGCTAAATGGCTTCTTCTCTCTCGATGTTCTTCCATACAATGTTCTGCTTGATGTTCTTGGAGTTCTATCCGATGTAATTCTTTTTTACGGTGTGTTTGTTGGGATCCGATGAATCGTGAGTTTATGATCAGATCTATCCATTAATATTATTTGGGTTTTCTCTGAACTCTTTTATGCATGATTAATATAGCCTCGTATTTCTTCTCCGATTTATTAGTTTGGTTTGGCCAACTAGATTGATTTATCTTGACATGGGAAAAGGTGCTTTGTAATGGGTTCTATCTTGTGGTGCTCCATCTCAATGACAGAAAGAGACATGACACGCATGTGTCGTTGCTATTAAGGGTAACAAGATGATATTTATTTCATACGTGAGTTTATCTTGTCTACATCATGTCATCTTGCTTAAAGCATTACTCTGTTTTTCCATGAATTTAATACACTAGGTGCATGCTGGATAGCGGTCGATGTGTGGAGTAATAGTAGTAGATGCAGAATCGTTTCAGTCTACTAATCTTGGACATGATGCCTATGTATGATCATTGCCTTGGATATCGTCATAATTATTTGCTTTTCTCTCAATTGCCCAACAGTAATTTGTTAACCACCGTATGATATTTTCTCGAGAGAAGCCTCTAGTGAAAACTATGGCCCCCGGGTCTGTCTTTTATCATATATTAAAACCAAAAATACATTACTGTAATTTTCTTTTATTTATTTCTTTTTGTATTTTTGTCAGATCTATCAATCAAAAACTATACAATTTACTTTTTCTCATAACCGTCGAGGGATTGACAACCCCTCTACGCGTTGGGTTGCAAATATTTGTTGTTTGTGTGCAGGTGCTATTTATATAGTGTTGTTTAGTTCTCCTACTGGATTGGTAACCTACTGCATCATCCTCTCCTCTTCGAGGAAATCCCAACCCAACTCACAAGTAGCAACTAACTAGATGGTGACGCCTTGAATTTAAAGTTGAACTATTTGCTCCTGGTTAAGCTGTAAGTGCCTAAGAAATCAGTTAGGCCCGAACCTTTTGAGTCACCTATCTTTATAGCAATAGATCAAGATTCGGGTCCTTCGGCTAGATTTGATGACATATGGGGTTGTGAGGGGCCTAGCTACCAGCCTTTGCCTGCGTATGAACGGGTTGCCAGGGCACATGCCCGGGCGCTGCTCAACACTTTTACACATGGTCTGGCTGCCTGGATCCTCACCAGTACAGACCCTTATCGGCTGGTGCCTATGAGGCACAATAGGTAAACATGAACTGACCATGTTCACGCGCTTACCGACTAGAGCAGTAAGAAGGCACAAAGAACAAATGTTTTCCCACGCTCCCGTGGTCCCCACTTGCTGGTTTCGCGCACATCCGAAGATACCTTGCCTATCCGGCCTCTTGTCGTAGCTATTCCTGGCGGACTAACAATTTTCGGATGTCTACCTAGCTTTTGCCCGCTGCAGAACCTGTCCGGTTTTGGTTTCCTCTTGCTTCTGTTGTAACATCCCCAGATGTTCACCCTGTCATCAAGCTAATTAATGGGCCATGTCATCATCTTTCACCAAGTCAAAATGCCACTTGACCCAAATCCAACTTCAAGTTCATATTCTAAAATGAAGTCAAATAATTATTTCTTCCAACTGCAAAGCAAAATAGTGCATCATGTTTCGAATATTCCTAAGGCAATTATAAAATTGGAACCAACATTTTTGGAATTTCCAAAATGCCCCTGTGAATTAATTTAGAGGTCCAGCAGCATTAATTTTGGCCTTCCCCATAAAAAATATATTTAACTTTTTCCAATTTCCCTGAAACTTTTTGTGCTGGCCCAGTATATTGCCAGATAATTTTGTGCAAAGTTTCTCCCTTAGCAAAAATCATTTGTTAGCTCAGTTTAATGCAAACAGGAGCTATCTTCTTTTGACAGAAAAATAAATGGGTAGAAGTTCTTGTTCACTTTGGCCCGTAACCACAGCACCAGGCCCAGCCCATCTTCTTCCCCCGGGTCGGCTTCCTGTTCCTCGGGCACGCCCGACCGTGCCCAGGGGGCGCCACCGCACCATCTCGCCGGCGACGCCCTGGCGGGATAAGGGCGAGGCCGACGCCTCGGGCCTCCTCCCCCCACCTACCTCCTCCCACTCACCCCTCTCCCCCTCGTTCTCTCTCGCCCACACGCTCGCTCCCATTACCAGATCCCCTCGCCCGAACGCATCCTGTCGCCGCCCGTCATCGACTACCGCGGCGACAGCCGTCGCCGACGCCCGAGTCCGTGCCTGGGAGGACCGCCGGCGTCGCCTACGTCGCCTGCGCCCAGGGACGCAAGACCGAAGCCGCTGGAACGCCGCCGCGCCGTCTGCCTCCTCTGCTCCACCGTCGATCTCCACCACCGGCGCATTCCGGCCACGCCGAGCCCTCCCCGAGCTCCGCTGTGAGCACCCGCACCCTTCTCCTTTCTGTATGAGCTCGGATCCGAGCTGGAGCTGACGCTAGCCGCCTCCGAACTCTGCCGTTGCTCTGTAGTCGCCGTTCGTTGCGCTGCTCCGTTGCCGCTCTGGCCGCTCCGCGTCGCCGCTGGCCGCCGCTATCCGCACCTGCCGCCTGCTGGCCGCCGCTATCCGCACCTGCCGCCTGCTGGCCGCGCCGGCCATGCTCGCCGTCCCACGCCCAGGCGCGCGCCCGCGCCGCGCAGCCCCGCCTGCTGCTCGCTGCTGCTGAAACTGCTGCTGCCGCGCTACAGTAACATTCAGTTACTGTAGCGTGCGCTAGCTTTTGTGAATTAACACTGATCAGCCCTTTAGACAGCCTCAAAACAACAGCTAAACAAAGTCTAACCTAGCTGGAATTAATTTGTGTTGATAGTTCACATGACAGGCTCCAACTTACTCCATTGGACCAAACTTAGATAATGCATGGATAAATTCCTATAAAAATGACAAAATGCTAAGTTCTGTTAGTGGACAGACAATTAACCAGTTTCTGAAATTAACAGCGAGTGGCACTTTTCAAGCAAAGTTTTGGTTAAGCAAATGAACTCTATCAGTGATGACAATGATACCATCTTGTAGATCACAGACAATTGATCAAGATTGGTGAAGGGCACTAACCCATAGGATGAATAGAGCAATAGCTACAAGCTCTGGAAAACAGCTAAATATTGTTAGAACCTGAGGACTTAGCAAATTTCAGTGATCTCAGAAAATTCATTTAAAGCTTCGGAAAATCATAGAAAAATAACGCTAGCTCGGATGGAAAAACTTTATACATGGAAGTTGATCAGAACAATCCCACGAATCTATCCATGCTATCTGTTGCCATGTCGGAACTCTCTACGTAGGAGAACTCGTAACTTTTTGGCCGTTTCCGGTAGATGAATAGTGCCGGTATGTCTGCTAATAATTCCAACTTTAATCCTAAAATAACTAAATTGGTTTAGATAGGTCTTTAGGCAACCCTGCACTGCACCCTAGCTGTCACTTGCCTCTAACACCGCAAACGTGCAACCGTCCCCCTCCGGTTCACCTGTCTGACAGACGTCCGGAACCGGGAATACTTCTCGGATGGGTTTCCCTTCCTCGGCATCGCGTAGCGCTGCGTTAGATCACACTCGACTCTGCGTGTTACCGTGCTTTGCTATGTGATTGCTTTTGTTACCATGTATTTATATTGTTTCTTCTCCCCCTTTCTCCCCGGTAGACCCCGAGACCGCTGACGATGCCCTGGTGGTCGACTACTTCACCGTCGAAGACCCTGCCTTTGCTGCCAAGCAAACAGGCAAGCACCCCCATTTTGAGCATGCCTATATCGCCTACTCTCTTCTCTCTTATGCTTGCATTAGAACTGCTACTGCTACTGTCTTCCTATATCTGCTGCATAGCCTGATTATTGTACCCTGCTTTGTTACCTTACCGGTTATCCTAGACTGCTTAGTATAAGGTGGGTAGAGACACGACCGAGACCCCCACTTGATCCCGACTGCCCTGCTGGACATCAGAAGACCCGATCATCGGGATTGAAGACTAGACCCTGGCACCGCACATCACTTCCCCTTAGTTGCCGACACTGCTGGGTTACCATCGAGTGCCGAGGGTGATACCTCGTCAGCACTTCTGATGTTAACCTTGTAGGTTAGTTACTCGGTCGTGGTAAGCGAGGGTGATTCCTCCTACACCACCCCCGATAACGACGTCGTCGCGCAACTCCTCAAGGTGGACCTCGAGGGTGATTCCTCCTTTGTTCACCTTGATGATAACATCGAGCGGGAATTTCATCGAGGGTGATTCCTCAGGGTTCCCTTCGGTGTCCGACACACAGTTACCTTGGATATTATGACTTGACTATGAACCACGATACTAAAGACGGGTCGGCCCTGAGGGGTACCCGCGCGAGCTTATTGCGAAGTGATGTGGAGTTGGGTTGACCTGGATGGTGCCCGCGAGATAACTACGAGGCGTGGCCGGGCATTCTTAGCCCTTGCCGCAAGTCCTCGAGACGGGGCGACGGGGTCACATCGATCATGAGTCTCTGCTCGTTTCCGCGCGCTCCTAATCCACTACGGTTTGGATATTTGATCCGAGGGGCCTCTGGCCCGATAGCACTAACCATCACGTGGGCATAGTATGGGCGTTCTGCGTCGTACACATCAGCCGAAGCTTGTTTGACGTCAGTAAGGAGCGGCGCACGCCGAGTTGGACTGGTAACGCAACCGCGCTTGTATAAGGGGTTGCTAGGTCTGCTCTCGGTGGCCCCGTAACGTGCAGGAGTTCCCGGGGCGATGGCCCAAGACCCCTGGGGGCATAGGTTTAGTCCGGCGTGCTGACCTCTCTTATAAGTCTAGGTCGGGTTGCGGCGTGTTGCTTAGCCGAGGCCGGGCATGACCCAGAAAAGTGTGTCCGGCCAGAGTTAAGTGAGCGTGGTGGGTAAGTTGGTGCACCCCTGCAGGGAAGAAACTTCTATCGATAGCCTGTCCTACGGTAACGGACACTCGGAGTTGTATCCCGATCGGTACAACTAGAACATGTGATGAGAACTGGATAGTACGGCTCTGGGATTGCTTTCTCGCAGGGAGTCGAGAAAGGATCTCAGGTCGAGGTTGATGATATTACTACTACTACTTTACATTATGTTCATCTGCTCTCTCCTGATGCTGCAAGACTGTCGAAGATTGTTGAAGATGCTAGTCTTCGATAGGACTAGGCTTCTCCCTCTATTCTGGCATTTCTGCAGCCCAGTCCACTAATACAGCCCCCTTTTGAAAATGTTGCATATGTAGTGTAGATCCTTGCTTGCTGAGTACTTCGGATGAGTACCCACGTTTGCTTTATTTTCTTTTTCCCCCATTTTCCATTTGATGCCACCAGACGACGGAGCCCCTGAGCCAGAAGCCCCAGCCGACGACCAGTACTACTACCCGCCTGGCGAGTACTACTACTACGAGGAGCCGTTCGACGACCAGGAGTAGGATCGGAGGGTCCAGGGCAGGAGGCCTACGCCTTTCGATCGTAGTTTTTTTTATTTTACCCCGCCTCTGTGAAGGCTTATCTCTCTCTCTCTCTGTAATATATCTGTACTCAGATATCTAATGCTTCCGCTGACGCTTGTATGCCATCGAGCTATGTATTCGAGCCCTCGAGGCCCTGGCTTGTAATATTAAGCTTGTATGACTTTATTTATGTTTTAGAGTTGTGTTGCGATATCTTCAAGTGAGTCCTTAGGCTTGATCGTGCGCATTTGCGTGTATGATTAGTGCATGATTAAGCCGGGGTCGTCACAGGTTGGTATCAGAGCCGACTGCCTCTAGGAATCCCCCTTCCCAATTCCTTGGCCGAAGTTGAGTCTAGTGGTCTGAAACTGATTTTGCTAACTTGGCTATGTGGCTTACGGACCCACGTCGCCAACTGGGTGGTACTAACATCTTTTACTTCTCGATCTTTACTCTGGGATTCTATCCTCTCTTCTATTCGGGTTTTGCAAAATTACTAAACGCCGACACTTAGGATCACGTAATTCATATCCATCCGGAGAGCTGGATTCAGTGCGATTTTCCTGTCATTGATCTGATTAGTCTGATAATCATTTTCCTTTCCATTGTTTTGTTTAATTTTTCTCTCCGAGTTGTATTATACTCCGAGTTGTCATTCGATAAGACCGGATTCTGCATCAGAGTGCACACGGAGAGTAGGATCCAGCAAGTTGATCGATCTTCGGTGTTCTCTAAACTCGACTTGAGGTTGGGTTATCACCAGATCCGTGTTCGCGAAGAGGATATTCCCAAGACCGCATTCGTTACACGCTATGGTTCCTATGAATACACCGTCATGTCATTTGGTCTGACGAATGCTCCAGCTACCTTCTCCCGCTTAATGAATTATATATTCATGGATTACCTCGACAAATTCGTCGTGGTATATCTGGATGACATCCTGGTATATTCAAAGAATAAGGAAGAACATGCCGAACATCTTCGTCTTGTTCTGGAGAGACTTCGAGAACACAAGCTGTATGCCAAGTTCTCTAAATGCGAATTTTGGCTTCCTGAAGTGACCTACCTTGGACATGTGATTTCCAAGGACGGTATTGCCGTTAACCCGGAGCGTGTTCAGGCTATCCTTGACTGGACTCCTCCGAAGAATGCCAAGCAGGTCCGAAGCTTTCTCGGTCTAGCCAGCTATTGTCGCCGATTCGTCGAGAACTTCTCCAAGATCGCCAAGCCCCTGACTAATCTGCTCCACAAAGGCGTTAAGTTTGAGTGGACAGACAAGTGTCAGGAAAGTTTCCAGACCCTCAAGGACAAGCTCACTTCTGCTCCAGTGCTTGCTCCTCCTGATTCTCGCAAGGACTTTGTCATATATTGTGACGCCTCTCGTCAGGGATTAGGCTGCGTCCTAATGCAAGAGCGGCGAGTAATTGCATATGCTTCACGTCAATTGCGTCCACATGAAGAGAATTATCCAGTGCATGATCTTGAACTTGCAGCAGTGATGTATGCATTGAAGTTATAGCGACATTATCTTCTGGGTAATCGGTGTGAAATTTATACCGATCACCAAAGTCTGAAATACTTATTCACTCAACCGGATCTTAATCTCCGACAACAACGATGGTTAGAAGCTATTGCGGATTATGACTGCGGTATTTCTTATACCCCGGGCAAAGCTAATGTAATGGCCGATGCCCTGAGTCGCAAGTCATATTGCAACAACCTCATGGTTAGGCAAGCTCAACCTCGTCTTCACGCAGAACTGACTCAGCTGAATCTGCGAATTGTTCCCCAGGGTTCTCTTAATAACCTTGTGGTACAGCCAGACCTTCTGAAGGCTGTTAAAGAAGCGCAAGCCAAAGATGCTGAAATTGACTTGATGAAGAAGGAGCTTCACCTTGCTAAGTATCGGGATTTCTCAGTTGCTGAATATGGTACATTATATTTCAGAGACCGCATAGTAGTGCCTCGCTTCGAACTGATGACTGACAAAGTCATGAAGGAGGCCCATGATACACCGCTATCTATCCTTCCGGGTAGCACTAAGATGTATCGAGATCTACGTCAGAGGTACTGGTGGTCTAGGATGAAGCAGGATATTGCTCGTTATGTTGCCGAGTGTGACGTTTGCCGTCGCGTGAAAGCAGAACATCAGAAACCTGCTGGAATTCTGCAACCGCTCCCTATTCCTCTATGGAAGTGGGATAAAGTGCAAATGGACTTCATTACTGGTCTTCCCAAGTCTCAGAAGGGTCACGATGCCATTCTTGTCGTCGTCGACCAACTCTCCAAGGTTGCTCATTTCCTACCTGTTAAGGAGACTATCACCGCTAGCCAGCTAGCAGAACTGTACATTGCCAGAATTGTTTCCCTCCATGGTATCCCGAAGGAGATTAGTTCAGACCGTGGTGTTCTTTTCACTTCCAAGTTCTGGAAAAGTTTCCAAGAAGCCATGGGAACTCATATTACCTGGAGTTCCGCATATCATCCTCAGTCCCAAGGCCAAGTTGAGCGCGTTAATCAAGTGCTTGAAGACATGCTTCGAGCTTGTGTTATATCCTTCGGTAAGAAATGGGAGGAATCTCTCCCGTATGCCGAGTTCTCTTATAACAACAGTTATCAAGCCAGCTTAAAAATGGCCCCATTTGAGGTTCTTTATGGACGTAAATGTCGAACCCCTCTGAATTGGTCAGAAACTGGGGAACGACCTCTTGTTGGACCGGACATTATTCAGCATGCCGAAGAACAAGTCCGAATTGTACGGGAGAATCTCAAGGCGGCTCAGGACCGTCAGAAGAGCAACTATGATCGCAAGAGATGGGGTCTGACTTATCAACCAGGTGATCATGCTTATCTCCGAGTCACTCCTATGAAGGGTACCCGTCGTTTCGGAATCAAGGGCAAGCTAGCTCCTCGCTATATTGGTCCTTTCCGCATCGTGGCTAGACGGGGACAGGTGGCATATAAATTGGAGTTGCCGCCACAGTTCTCTCATATCCATGATGTCTTCCACGTGTCGCAACTTCGAAAGTGCTTCAAGGAATCCCCGCACCGTGCAGTGGATCATGAGATGCTCGAGCTACAAGATGATCTTTCCTATAAGGAGCATCCGATCCGCATCCTCGACGAAGCTGAGCGCCGTACTCGTCAGAAGACGACCAAGTTCCTAAAAGTGCAGTGGTCGAATCACACTGAAGACGAAGCCACTTGGGAACGCGAGGATCATCTTCGGGAAGAATATCCCGGACTTTTTCCTTCTACCTCCTAAATTCTCGGGACGAGAATTTCTTTTAGAGGAGGAGATTTGTAACATCCCCAGATGTTCACCCTGTCATCAAGCTAATTAATGGGCCATGTCATCATCTTTCACCAAGTCAAAATGCCACTTGACCCAAATCCAACTTCAAGTTCATATTCTAAAATGAAGTCAAATAATTATTTCTTCCAACTGCAAAACAAAATAGTGCATCATGTTTCGAATATTCCTAAGGCAATTATAAAATTGGAACCAACATTTTTGGAATTTCCAAAATGCCCCTGTGAATTAATTTAGAGGTCCAGCAGCATTAATTTTGGCCTTCCCCATAAAAAAAAATATTTAACTTTTTCCAATTTCCCTGAAACTTTTTGTGCTGGCCCAGTATATTGCCAGATAATTTTGTGCAAAGTTTCTCCCGTAGCAAAAATCATTTGTTAGCTCAGTTTAATGCAAACAGGAGCTATCTTCTTTTGACAGAAAAATAAATGGGTAGAAGTTCTTGTTCACTTTGGCCCGTAACCACAGCACCAGGCCCAGCCCATCTTCTTCCCCCGGGTCGGCTTCCTGTTCCTCGGGCACGCCCGACCGTGCCCAGGGGGCGCCACCGCACCATCTCGCCGGCGACGCCCTGGCGGGATAAGGGCGAGGCCGACGCCTCGGGCCTCCTCCCCCCACCTACCTCCTCCCACTCACCCCTCTCCCCCTCGTTCTCTCTCGCCCACACGCTCGCTCCCATTACCAGATCCCCTCGCCCGAACGCATCCTGTCGCCGCCCGTCATCGACTACCGCGGCGACAGCCGTCGCCGACGCCCGAGTCCGTGCCTGGGAGGACCGCCGGCGTCGCCTACGTCGCCTGCGCCCAGGGACGCAAGACCGAAGCCGCTGGAACGCCGCCGCGCCGTCTGCCTCCTCTGCTCCACCGTCGATCTCCACCACCGGCGCATTCCGGCCACGCCGAGCCCTCCCCGAGCTCCGCTGTGAGCACCCGCACCCTTCTCCTTTCTGTACGAGCTCGGATCCGAGCTGGAGCTGACGCTAGCCGCCTCCGAACTCTGCCGTTGCTCTGTAGTCGCCGTTCGTTGCGCTGCTCCGTTGCCGCTCTGGCCGCTCCGCGTCGCCGCTGGCCGCCGCTATCCGCACCTGCCGCCTGCTGGCCGCGCCGGCCATGCTCGCCGTCCCACGCCCAGGCGCGCGCCCGCGCCGCGCAGCCCCGCCTGCTGCTCGCTGCTGCTGAAACTGCTGCTGCCGCGCTACAGTAACATTCAGTTACTGTAGCGTGCGCTAGCTTTTGTGAATTAGCACTGATCAGCCCTTTAGACAGCCTCAAAACAACAGCTAAACAAAGTCTAACCTAGCTGGAATTAATTTGTGTTGATAGTTCACATGACAGGCTCCAACTTACTCCATTGGACCAAACTTAGATAATGCATGGATAAATTCCTATAAAAATGACAAAATGCTAAGTTCTGTTAGTGGACAGACAATTAACCAGTTTCTGAAATTAACAGCGAGTGGCACTTTTCAAGCAAAGTTTTGGTTAAGCAAATGAACTCTATCAGTGATGACAATGATACCATCTTGTAGATCACAGACAATTGATCAAGATTGGTGAAGGGCACTAACCCATAGGATGAATAGAGCAATAGCTACAAGCTCTGGAAAACAGCTAAATATTGTTAGAACCTGAGGACTTAGCAAATTTCAGTGATCTCAGAAAATTCATTTAAAGCTTCGGAAAATCATAGAAAAATAACGGTAGCTCGGATGGAAAAACTTTATACATGGAAGTTGATCAGAACAATCCCACGAATCTATCCATGCTATCTGTTGCCATGTCGGAACTCTCTACGTAGGAGAACTCGTAACTTTTTGGCCGTTTCCGGTAGATGAATAGTGCCGGTATGTCTGCTAATAATTCCAACTTTAATCCTAAAATAACTAAATTGGTTTAGATAGGTCTTTAGGCAACCCTGCACTGCACCCTAGCTGTCACTTGCCTCTAACACCGCAAACGTGCAACCGTCCCCCTCCGGTTCACCTGTCTGACAGACGTCCGGAACCGGGAATACTTCTCGGATGGGTTTCCCTTCCTCGGCATCGTGTAGCGCTGCGTTAGATCACACTCGACTCTGCGTGTTACCGTGCTTTGCTATGTGATTGCTTTTGTTACCATGTATTTATATTGTTTCTTCTCCCCCTTTCTCCCCGGTAGACCCCGAGACCGCTGACGATGCCCTGGTGGTCGACTACTTCACCGTCGAAGACCCTGCCTTTGCTGCCAAGCAAACAGGCAAGCACCCCCATTTTGAGCATGCCTATATCGCCTACTCTCTTCTCTCTTATGCTTGCATTAGAACTGCTACTGCTACTGTCTTCCTATATCTGCTGCATAGCCTGATTATTGTACCCTGCTTTGTTACCTTACTGGTTATCCTAGACTGCTTAGTATAAGGTGGGTAGAGACACGACCGAGACCCCCACTTGATCCCGACTGCCCTGCTGGACATCAGAAGACCCGATCATCGGGATTGAAGACTAGACCCTGGCACCGCACATCACTTCCCCTTAGTTGCCGACACTGCTGGGTTACCATCGAGTGCCGAGGGTGATACCTCGTCAGCACTTCTGATGTTAACCTTGTAGGTTAGTTACTCGGTCGTGGTAAGCGAGGGTGATTCCTCCTACACCACCCCCGATAACGACGTCGTCGCGCAACTCCTCAAGGTGGACCTCGAGGGTGATTCCTCCTTCGTTCACCTTGATGATAACATCGAGCGGGAATTCCATCGAGGGTGATTCCTCAGGGTTCCCTTCGGTGTCCGACACACAGTTACCTTGGATATTATGACTTGACTATGAACCACGATACTAAAGACGGTTCGGCCCTGAGGGGTACCCGCGCGAGCTTATTGCGAAGTGATGTGGAGTCGGGTTGACCTGGATGGTGCCCGCGAGATAACTACGAGGCGTGGCCGGGCATTCTTAGCCCTTGCCGCAAGTCCTCGAGACGGGGCGACGGGGTCACATCGATCGTGAGTCTCTGCTCGTTTCCGCGCGCTCCTAATCCACTACGGTTTGGATATTTGATCCGAGGGGCCTCTGGCCCGATAGCACTAACCATCACGTGGGCATAGTATGGGCGTTCTGCGTCGTACACATCAGCCGAAGCTTGTTTGACGTCAGTAAGGAGCGGCGCACGCCGAGTTGGACTGGTAACGCAACCGCGCTTGTATAAGGGGTTGCTAGGTCTGCTCTCGGTGGCCCCGTAACGTGCAGGAGTTCCCGGGGCGATGGCCCAAGACCCCTGGGGGCATAGGTTTAGTCCGGCGTGTTGACCTCTCTTATAAGCCTAGGTCGGGTTGCGGCGTGTTGCTTAGCCGAGGCCGGGCATGACCCAGAAAAGTGTGTCCGGCCAGAGTTAAGTGAGCGTGGTGGGTAAGTTGGTGCACCCCTGCAGGGAAGAAACTTCTATCGATAGCCTGTCCTACGGTAACGGACACTCGGAGTTGTATCCCGATCGGTACAACTAGAACATGTGATGAGAATTGGATAGTACGGCTCTGGGATTGCTTTCTCGCAGGGAGTCGAGAAAGGATCTCAGGTCGAGGTTGATGATATTACTACTACTACTTTACATTATGTTCATCTGCTCTCTCCTGATGCTGCAAGACTGTCGAAGATTGTTGAAGATGCTAGTATTCGATAGGACTAGGCTTCTCCCTCTATTCTGGCATTTCTGCAGCCCAGTCCACATATACAGCCCCCTTTTGAAAATGTTGCATACGTAGTGTAGATCCTTGCTTGCTGGGTACTTCGGATGAGTACTCACGTTTGCTTTATTTTCTTATTTCCCCCATGTTCCATTTGATGCCACCAGACGACGGAGCCCCTGAGCCAGAAGCCCCAGCCGACGACCAGTACTACTACCCGCCTGGCGAGTACTACTACTACGAGGAGCCGTTCGACGACCAGGAGTAGGATCGGAGGGTCCAGGGCAGGAGGCCTACGCCTTTCGATCGTAGTATTTTATTTTACCCCGCCTCTGTGAAGGCCTAATTCTCTCTATGTAATATATCTGTACCCAGATATCTAATGCTTCCACTGACGCTTGTATGCCATCGAGCTATGTATTCGAGCCCTCGAGGCCCTGGCTTGTAATATTAAGCTTGTATGACTTTATTTTATGTTTTAGAGTTGTGTTGTGATATCTTCAAGTGAGTCCTTAGGCTTGATCGTGCGCATTTGCGTGTATGATTAGTGCACGATTAAGCCGGGGTCGTCACAACGAGTCTGATCGTGCCGTCTGTTTCTCCTTCGGAACCCCCTACATAGAAGAACTCGTAACTTCGGACCCGAATCCGGCAGATGAATAGTGCACACATGTCGGATATTAAATCCCAGATTAATTCTAAAAATAACTAAAATGACTTAGATGCATATTTAGGCAACCCTGCACTGCATCATAGCATCACATGCACCGTATTGCATTTGTTTGCATTATGTTTACCTATTTCTTCCCCCTCTTCTCTCTCGGTAGACCCCGACGTTGACGTAGCTCCCGAGGCAGACGCCGCACAGGAGTACGACTACGTCCCCGACGATACTACTGAAGACCTTGCCCTTGCCCCCGAGCAAACAGGCAAGCACCCCCATTTTGAGCATGCCTATATCGCCTATTCTCTTCTCTCTTATGCTTGCATTAGAACTGCTACTGCTACTGTTTTCCTATATCTGCTGCATAGCCTAATTATTGTACCCTGCTTTGTTACCTTACCGGTTATCCTAGACTGCTTAGTATAAGGTGGGTAGAGACACGACCGAGACCCCCACTTGATCCCGACTGCCCTGCTGGACATCAGAAGACCTGATCATCGGGATTGAAGACTAGACCATGGCACCGCACATCACTTCCCCTTAGTTGCCGACACTGCTGGGTTACCATCGAGTGCCGAGGGTGATACCTCGTCAGCACTTCTGATGTTAACCTTGTAGGTTAGTTACTCGGTCGTGGTAAGCGAGGGTGATTCCTTCTACACCACCCCCGATAACGACGTCGTCGCGCAACTCCTCAAGGTGGACCTCGAGGGTGATTCCTCCTTCGTTCACCTTGATGATAACATCGAGCGGGAATTCCATCAAGGGTGATTCCTCAGGGTTCCCTTCGGTGTCAGACACACAGTTACCTTGGATATTATGACTTGCACTAAACTATGATACTAAAGACGGGTCGGCCCTGAGGGGTACCCGCGCGAGCTTAACGCGAAGTGATGTGGAGTCGGGTTGACCTGGATGGTGCCCGCGAGATAACTACGAGGCGTGGCCGGGCATTCTTAGCCCTTGCCGCAAGTCCTCGAGACGGGGCGACGGGGTCACATCGGTCGTGAGTCTCTGCTCGTTTCCGCGCGCTCCTAATCCACTACGGTTTGGATATTTGATCCGAGGGGCCTCTGGCCCGATAGCACTAACCATCACGTGGGCATAGTATGGGCGTTCTGCGTCGTACACATCAGCCGAAGCTTGTTTGACGTCAGTAAGGAGCGGCGCACGCCGAGTTGGACTGGTAACGCAACCGCGCTTGTATAAGGGGTTGCTAGGTCTGCTCTCGGTGGCCCCGTAACGTGCAGGAGTTCCCGGGGCGATGGCCCAAGACCCCTGGGGGCATAGGTTTAGTCCGGCGTGCTGACCTCTCTTATAAGTCTAGGTCGGGTTGCGGCGTGTTGCTTAGCCGAGGCCGGGCATGACCCAGAAAAGTGTGTCCGGCCAGAGTTAAGTGAGCGTGGTGGGTAAGTTGGTGCACCCCTGCAGGGAAGAAACTTCTATCGATAGCCTGTCCTACGGTAACGGACACTCGGAGTTGTATCCCGATCGGTACAACTAGAACATGTGATGAGAACTGGATAGTACGGCTCTGGGATTGCTTTCTCGCAGGGAGTCGAGAAAGGATCTCAGGTCGAGGTTGATGATATTACTACTACTACTTTACATTATGTTCATCTGCTCTCTCCTGATGCTGCAAGACTGTCGAAGATTGTTGAAGATGCTAGTCTTCGATAGGACTAGGCTTCTCCCTCTATTCTGGCATTTCCGCAGCCCAGTCCACTAATACAGCCCCCTTTTGAAAATGTTGCATATGTAGTGTAGATCCTTGCTTGCTGAGTACTTCGGATGAGTACTCACGTTTGCTTTATTTTCTTTTTCCCCCATTTTCCATTTGATGCCACCAGACGACGGAGCCCCTGAGCCAGAAGCCCCAGCCGACGACCAGTACTACTACCCGCCTGGCGAGTACTACTACTACGTCGGAGGGTCCAGGGCAGGAGGCCTACGCCTTTCGATCGTAGTTTTTTTTATTTTACCCCGCCTCTGTGAAGGCTTATCTCTCTCTCTCTCTGTAATATATCTGTACTCAGATATCTAATGCTTCCGCTGACGCTTGTATGCCATCGAGCTATGTATTCGAGCCCTCGAGGCCCTGGCTTGTAATATTAAGCTTGTATGACTTTATTTATGTTTTAGAGTTGTGTTGCGATATCTTCAAGTGAGTCCTTAGGCTTGATCGTGCGCATTTGCGTGTATGATTAGTGCACGATTAAGCCGGGGTCGTCACATCTGTCATGACGAGCGGATGTCGGGTCGGCCTGTGGGGTAGGTCCACCAGTTGGCCTCGTTTAGATCTGAAGGAGTCCTATTCATCCTATCACCATTGTTTGTCTGTCTGTCTGGCGTCTTCAGATGCTTGCTCACCTTTTGGTTCTTGCGAGATATAGCCAATTTCAGTGCTCATTTCCTTGTGTCATGCTGGGTGGGTGTTGGGCTCTCACACGACGACATCAGCCCAGGTGGGAGCTCGAAGCGATATCGGAGCCACCGCCGCCGCCAAGTAGGCTCGAAGCCTTCGACAATGAGTAAGGTTGAAGAAGCCCTTGCAAAATGAAGCAAGAGGAAGGCCAGTGTGACCAAGTCCAAAAAACGACACAAAAAAAATAAATTTGTAGGAAAACTCAGCGGACTTAGTAAAAAGACCAAAATACCCTGACTCGGCTCACCCCGACTCGAACAGGTGGATGACTTCAACGAGCAGTGACCAAGGCACAAAATGGCTCGTGCGAACTAGACAACCACCCCAGCAATGTGCAATCGAAATGCACGCCGACCCTGTTGAAAGGACCACGATGTCGCCTAGAGGGGGGGTGAATAGGCGTTTTAAAATCTTTTACGGATTTGGCTATATCCTAATGCGGAAATAAACTAAGCGGATACTTTTCAAGCACAAATCCTAAATATACTAGGCTCACTAAGTGCACCAACAACTTAGCATAAACAAGATGAGAACAACAAGGATATGAGTAAGCACAAGTAAGTTACACGAACTTACTCAATGTATATCACGAGATATGGAAATGAATGTTACAAGCTAGCAATACACACTAAACACAAGATAGAACAATAGTAGGAAGTATGAATTGCGGCCTATAAAGTGTTGGCCTAAATAATCTCTACGATATGGTAACCAACACAATATAATGAGGACAACAAGAATAGTGAATGCACGGTCAAGTGACCAAGATAAACCACAAGTAAGGAGTTGGGGTTAGGGATAACCGAAGTCACGGAGACGGTGATGTATCCCGATGTTCACTTCCTTGGAGGGAAGCTAGTCACCGTTAGAGAGGTGGATGTTACCACGAAGGCACACCAACGCCACGAAGGCTCACCCTATTCTCCTTGAGATATCACCACGAAGGCGATTCCCAACCACTAGTGGTAGACCTTGAGGCAGCCTCCAAACCTTCACAAACTTTCCGGGGGACAAATCACAAGTTGATTCCTCACCGGAGCACTCCTACCGCCTAGGAGTCTCCAACCTCCAAGAGTAATAAGAACAAAGGGGAAATGCTCAAGACTTTCTCAAGTCACAAATTCCTTTGGCCAAGAGAGGGAGGGGGAGTGGATCTATCAATGGGTGAAATCTCTCTCAAGAACTCTCACAAATCTCTCAGGGATCTAAGATTTGAGGTAGGAGAAGGAGAGGGAGCTTTTCTGAAATGTGGGTGAGGATATTTGTGTTGCTCAACCCCTCCACGAAGTGGTGAAGGGGTATTTATAGTATGGGCACAAATCTGGCCGTTGGGGGGAATTCTGCCCAGGAAAGTGTCGGATGTCCGGTGGATTACCGGACGTCCGGTGGCAAAACAGGCACCGGATGTCCGACGGCTGTAGCACGCCATCAGACGAATGTAGCAGGATATTTGCGAAACAGGTTTGACGGACATCCGACACTTTCCGGATGTCTGGTGACCGGACGTCCAGTAAGTACCGGAAATCCGCCCGTTTGCTGCTGGATATGGCCATTGGATTTCCGGATGATACCGGACGTCCGGCCAAATAAAAAAACAGCAGGAACCCCAAAACTAAAACATGCACAACTTTTTCATACGGACTCCGATTTTGATGATCTTGGGCTCGTTTTGAAGCTATGGAAAAACTCCAGGTCCTCACATAGAGAACCACCCAAGATAAATCAAAATGGAGGGTGCAAAGTATGCAAAGGTTAGATCATATATTTTGGGAAACTATTTGGCTTTGGATTTTCTTTGGTATATAGGATATGAGTGGAATTGTGTATAGAAGATGTTGACTTGAGCAAATCCATCACGAACCCCTTTGATCCCCTCTTAATAGTGCGGGATCCCTATAACTCAAGAATCATAAAAGAGCTACACTACATAGCTATCGAGAATCCATTCTTGAGTGTATATGTTTCTTTGGTGGTCATCACTCCACAACACTAACGTCAAAGGAACTAATACCTTTGACACGAACCGTTCAATTAAGCTTGATGTTGATGTTTCTTCTTGGCTCAAGATGAAGGCAAGACATTGGTGAAGTCTTCAAGTCGCTCCCCCATACACAGTGTGGGAAGCTTTGCTTTGTATTCATCTTCACTTATCCATCATGTGATCATCCACAAGCTTCAAGCATGTAATCCTTCGGGATGGTTATCTTGAACTTGCCCTTGTCAACCATGATCACCAACACTTGATGTCATCCTCTCATAGACACTTGAAATCTCTCTCTCGATGCGAGCCCATGAGAATCACCTAACCCTCAAAAACATAGACAACACATAGTATGGGTTAGTACACAGAGTGCAATTGATAATTTCTTATCATACCACAAGATCCTATGTGGTGCATCATTTGCGCTCGTGTGTTGACCATTTAGAGTTCGATCTTTGAGCTTCATCTTGGTCAACCTATATCTCTACTCCATGTTTAATCTTGACGTCTTGAAGGGTATATTGAATTCTTCACTTGAATAGTTTGCTTGAATACTTGATCAATCATGACTCAACACATGAGTCCATTATGATCATATCTTTGAGCCACTCCTAGAATTCATCATTCAAATCATCCTTTTAAGATCTTGATCCATTATGGCTCAAACCATAGCTCTAAGCATGGCAACCCTTAAGATACTCCAATGAACTTCATTTTGATCATCTCAATGTAATTGTTGCTTCAAAGGAGTTGTCTTCCATTATTCTTCAATCATTTTCCAATGGGACTAACCTTCAAATGTATATCTCAATGCAAACATTAGTCCATAAGGATTGTCATCAATTACCAAAACCACACATGGGGACTACATGTACTTTCAATCTCCTCCATTTTGGTAATTGATGACAATCTCAACAAGAGGGTTTATATAATGATTTTTTACACAAGCACGCAATTTTTTTCGAGGATAAATTGTATACTTGCGGTGATTTTGATAGCATCAATTATCACAAAGAAACTTGATGTTTATCAAAACCGGTTGTATACACAAGCATTTGATGTTAGTAAGACCGCAATATATAGAGCAAGCTCCCCCACAATATATGCATGTGTGAATGAACTTTGAATTTCATTGCATATATTGGTTGATATAAACTAGTTGGAGATTTCTCTATATATTCATTCATGCAACAAGCATATATAACTAGGGTGGATAAGCATAAATGACAACAAGAACTTCAAAAGATATTTATCTTAAACCCTCTAAACTTCGCCCCCATTGGCAACAAATGCCAAAATGGAAGACAAAACATCTAGAAGACCAATATAGTTTGAGTTCCTCCTTGATGTGTGCATATCACAAAATGTGAGTGAACGCAAATGCACATATTCAATAATGAACAATTTGAGGAGCTCAGAATCTATAGAATGCAACCAGATATGAAAACAAGCATTAGACATGTGAGGAAAACAGTCAAAACACATGAGTGCGCAAGATTATATGCCAAACATACAAGCACTCACGACACAACCTCTTACCGAAGCCACCATAAGAATAAGAGAAAACAAACAAAGTGGCCGGCAAGGAATAAATGATATCAAGGAAAGATATGAACTTTCTCATGTATAAAAATTTCTGAGTGGCCAATCATAATCATGATATGTATCCACAAAGAAACTTCGCATACACAAAATAGACGCAATTGATAAGAATATGATATACACAAGTGAATCCATTATTATACAACTGAAACCTAGTCATGATAGCAAGGCACATGGCACAAAGCACATGGCACAAATTGATCTCATTTGCATAACACAAAGTGAAGCAAGCAATCAAAAGATCCGATGAGCCAAAAGGATAAAAGAATATTATGATTTGGGCAAAGGAGTGTTCTAAGGAAAATAGAGAAGCTCCCCATGATTTGTGCACTATTTAGATTTTTTGTATTTGGATGCAAGTGCACAAAATAGGATAATCACTCCCCCAAAATCAATAGGAACACAAAGCAATTGCAAGCAGGTATAGATAAGAAAAGAAGCCTAGCATTTGCAACAAACATATGGTTGAGCAACATGTAAATGAGGCAACCTAAGAATAGGCACAACCAAAATGATGTGTGTGAGTCATGTTAAAGCACTTGAGAAGACTAGTATAAGGATGAGAATTAAGCATCAACATTGTCTTGAGTAAATGAGATACAAGGTGCAAGACATGTCCTTCCCACACACACGAAGTTAAGAAGGTCACACACACATCAAGCAAATGGGTTCACAAGCTCACTAATAGCAAATTAAAAATCAAAGCTTGTGACAACCCATGATGAAGATAGGAAATAATAGGCTTGTCAAGACAAGCATGAGGACAACAATCTTCACCAAACATGAGTGCACTAAGATGCAAAGAGGTAAGACATGCACTCATACAACAACTGCTTCCATGGAGCCACCAAAGATATAAAAAGTGAATGAAATGGTGGACATGAAAGAGTAGGGATATCAACTAGAGATGTAACTTCTATCACGTGTATAAGATTCTAGGTAGATGATATCCACAAAGAAGGATGTACACATAAAATAGTTACAAAAGGAAAGAATAAGATATCCAAACGGGAGTCATAAAATATACCAATGAGATCTTTGCTTGAAAGCATAGCACGTGGCTTAATATAATCTTATTGTATATTAATGAACTCCAAACACACAACCATCAAAGACATCACAACTAGCAACAAGAGATCATTGTTGGGATGCTTTGAGAAAGGAAACAAGTATCACAGGAACGAGTCAAGGAATTCATGCCATGATGCAACCTACACAAGGTTGACCCCATTTCTTTATATATGCATGAAGTAAATACTTGTTACCAAGATAGCATTGGTATGAAGTCGTAGATCAATAAAATGTCCAAGCTTGGCTCTAATTTCCTCATAGTGCCACCACCTTCATGAATAAGCCAAGCACCCAATGCTTCTCAAATGTACCTAAAACATTTTAAGTACAATATGGTCCCCAAACTTATTGGGTCCGGAGTAGTTAGCATAACTACAACACATAGGGTAAAACCACTTAAATATGTGCATATTGATATGAATTTGAATTTCATGCATATCTTAGCTATTAAGAATTTGATGGATTTACCATATATATATTGGATCAAATAAGGCAAACAAGGCATGTGAATTTACACATAGTAAATATGCATGCACAAGCCTACCAAAATCCAGGGAGATACAAATTGGACAAATGAACACCTAACCGTTAATACTTCCAATAACATCACTAGTCATTCATGTCGTCCAAAATAAATCAAAGTGACAAATCAACATATGATAGCACACAAAGTTCAACATATGAACCAAGGAAAAAACCAATGAGCATATAAGATATGTATTGCACACATACTCATAGGAATATCTCACTCAAGTAGATATAGGACACTATAAACAATGAGATAACAAACTCTCATATAGAGCAATAAGATGAATTCGAACAAAATGGTATTTCGGGTTATCATTCGGTGTAGAAACCAAATAAGTACATGATCATCTATACTAACACAAGCATAACATAAGAGTTTAGAAATAAACACAATGCTTGGATAGCATATTATTAACAATCCAACTAGATAGATCATCATGCAAAGCAACAATTGGAATAGCTTTAATCAAACGATTTTCCAAATATGATTTTAAAGATAACCATGGGCAAAACCGCACAAGAATGCCATACGTAAACAAGGCATTGCATGCCACGGAGATATAAGATAATCTCAAATATAAATTCTAAGTGGCATCCCTCAATTGTTCATATTAACAAGGATTGTGATATGCACAAAGCATATCACTCCCCCATAATATGATGATCCATGTATTATCCACAAGAAGCAAATGAAACCCAACTAAGGATAATTAATGGATGAGAATTTGAGTTTCAAATGAGATTTACATACCACATAGTAACTAGATAATATTGCACTAACAATACTAGGTGGTATCCCACATATATACACATTTAAGGTTTGTGATATGCGTAAAACATAGCACTCCCCCATAATGTGATGATCCATTAATATCTCAAAAGAGCCAATGAAGATTCAACTAATGAAGCAATAAAGGCTCGAAACCACACACACAAATATATGAAGTGCATTGCGACCTACACATGCTAGATAACACAAATCAAGCATACTAGGAAGCACAACATATACAAGCACATGCTAGGTACAAAACCTAAACATGCAAGGGACTTAGTAACTTTTAATGTAAACAATGCAAGTACAAGTTACCGCAAAGAGGAGCATTGGATTGATAGATATGATGATAATCCACTTGACTTGGCATTAACCATAACATATGGTGAAAATAGTTTTTCTTCATGAAGTAGCCAAGTCTCCAATGCCCTCCACACACCTATTGATCAAGTTTGAGCTTGATGGTCCCCAACCAAGTTGGGTCCTAAGAAGTTAGTAACAATAGGATTGGCAACCCAAATGGTCTTGTCCACTTTCAAACTTCTTTGGGAACCCACAAACTTGGCAAACACATTGCCAACAATATCCTTCCTTAGCGAATAATGATTATTGACTATAGGAGGCTTAGATATGTTACCATTGGGACAAGATGAAGCTATGTGTCCCTTCTCACGACAAACATAGCAACATGTGCCCCCTTTTCTTTTCTTCTTTATTTTCTCAATTTGAGAAGCATCATCATGGTTCATCATGGGTGGAGGCCTTTCTACATCTTGAGATTGAACTTGAGGCCACTTCCCATGTTGCTTCTTATTTGAAGCCTTCTTCTTTAGTGGACAAGATCTCACATGGTGTCCAACATTTTTGCACTTAAAGCAAGTAATGTTGGCCGAATTCTTGACTTGATCTTGTCCCTTCTTCTTGTTCTTGGACTTCTTCTTGTTGGAGATGAAATCAAGTCCTATTTTGTCTTGAGGATCCTTTTGCACACTCAAGATATTATGACAACATTTTTCCAAGTCTTTCTTCAAACTAGTGACTTGGGCCTTGAGCTCTTTATTTTCCTCTACAAGGTTAGTATTAACAAAAGAACTAGAGGAAGTAGAAGCTTCATTGTTAGAGCAACAAGGCATGGTGAGCAATTCATTACAAGATGTACCAATATCATGTAGAGAGGAATTGCAAGGACTAGCACATGGCAATAAGGCATTTCGAGTAGAAGATGTGCTAATATCCACATGAGACTCACATGATTTTACCTTGGTGACCATAGCCTCATGAGCTAACTTTAACTCATCATGAGAGATTAGAAGATCCTCATGAGTGCCTGAGAGCTTTTTATGACTTTGTCCCAATTTCCCATAATTGCTAGTTAGCAAATCAAGTTGAGTCCTTAGCTCAACATTTTCTTTTAATATCGATGCTTCACACAAGATAGAGTTAGTAGCACAAGCATCATTATCAATATGAGAGGAGCATGTAGAAGCTAGAGACTCTGCATGAGTAGCTTGAAGTTCCTCATGAGACTTAGAGAGTTTGCTGAGCTCTCCTTTGACCTTCTTGTAGTCAAGGTCAAGGTGCTCAAAATCCTCTTTAAGTTTACAATGAGTAACTTCAATCTCTTCTTTTAAAGACCTCAAGTCACTAAGACATTGATGAGCCATAGCAAGTTCATGTTCAAGTTGTTCACTTTTTGCTTGCTCGTAAAGAAATAAGTCATTATGTTTTTTAAAGCAAGCAAGAACATCTTGGAGCCTTTTATAAGTGTTATTTTTAGCTCTACGAAGAGTTTTCCCAATCTCATAGAGATTTTGAGTCAAGACTTCATCATCTTCCTCATTACAACTATCATCATTATCACTAAGAGAAGATGATACCTCGTCATTACCTCTTGCCATGAGGCACATGTGAACACAGGGGGTTGATGATGATTCTTTTGGAGAAGAGGGTTCTTCATCAACCAAGCGTGCCTCATTTTTCTTGATTTCCTCTACATGGTTAGTTTCACAAAGAGAACTAGAGGGAATCACGGCATTTTGAATATGGCAACACAAACGACCAAGCATATCATCACAAGAATTTATGAGTGCATCATTAGATGATATGCATGGACTCTGTACACAAGGGTGTACGATGTTTTCGGTGTTTGATATGCTCGTGTCCATAGAAGATACATCACTAGTATCAACATAAGCAAGATCATCAATGATGAGCTTAATACCATCATCACGAGATATTTCTTCACTCACCATGTCATTACCTTGTGGTAAGCCACAAGTTGGTGAAGTGAAAGATGTTGAGGTATGCAAGTAATCAGAGGTGGAAGCAATAAAGAGCTCTTCATGATTTAAAAATGTAGAGAACTCCTCCATTAACTCCCCAAAAATAATATTGTCTTCATCAAGATTAGACCCACCATATATATCTTCAATTTTGGTCCAAGCCTCATGAGCCAACGAACAAGACGAGATTGACTTGAACACCTCGAAGGTTATAGCTTGGTGAATGACACTTAAAGCTTCACAATCAAGATGCATATCATCAAGTGACGGAGATTGTCCATCCTTTAGATTTGAATTCCCTACAACCACAATCCGCAAAGCATTTGGACCCATGGACCGAAAGTGACAAAGCATGCGTAATCTCCACATAATGTAATTTGTGCCATTAAAACAAAATGTGTCACCGTGCACTAGTTAACTAGTCGACATCGTTACTCTCTAGGCGGTTAAGCCTAATAAGGAGAGACCTAGCTCTGATACCAATTGAAAGGACCACGATGTCGCCTAGAGGGGGGGTGAATAGGCGTTTTAAAATCTTTTACGGATTTGGCTATATCCTAATGCGGAAATAAACTAAGCGGATACTTTTCAAGCACAAATCCTAAATATACTAGGCTCACTAAGTGCACCAACAACTTAGCATAAACAAGATGAGAACAACGAGGATATGAGTAAGCACAAGTAAGTTACACAAACTTACTTAATGTATATCACGAGATATGGAAATGAATGTTACAAGCTAGCAATACACACTAAACACAAGATAGAACAATAGTAGGAAGTATGAATTGCGGACTATAAAGTGTTGGCCTAAATAATCTCTATGATATGGTAACCAACACAATATAATGAGGACAACAAGAATAGTGAATGCACGGTCAAGTGACCAAGATAAACCGCAAGTAAGGAGTTAGGGTTAGGGATAACCGAAGTCACGGAGACGATGATGTATCCCGATGTTCACTTCCTTGGAGGGAAGCTAGTCACCGTTAGAGATGTGGATGTTACCACGAAGGCACACCAACGCCACGAAGGCTCACCCTATTCTCCTTGAGATATCACCACAAAGGCGATTCCCAACCACTAGTGGTAGACCTTGAGGCGGCCTCCAAACCTTCACAAACTTTCCGGGGGACAAATCACAAGTTGATTCCTCACCGGAGCACTCCTACCACCTAGGAGTCTCCAACCTCCAAGAGTAATAAGAACAAAGGGGAAATGCTCAAGACTTGCTCAAATCACAAATTCCTTTGGTCAAAAGAGGGAGAGGGAGTGGATCTATCAATGGGTGAAATCTCTCTGAAGAACTCTCAAAAATCTCTCAGGGATCTAAGATTTGACGTAGGAGAAAGAGAGGGAGCTTTTCTGAAATGTGGGTGAGGATATTTGTGTTGCTCAACCCCTCCACGAAGTGGTGAAGGGTATTTATAGTATGGGCACAAATCTGGCCGTTGGGGGGAATTCTGCCCAGGAAAGTGTCGGACGTCCGGTGGCAAAATAGGCACCGAACGTCCGGTGGAACACCGGACGTCCGACGGCTGTAGCACGCCATCAGACGAATGTAGCAGGATATTTGCGAAACAGGTTTGACGGACATCCGACACTTTCCGGACGTCCGGTGACCGGACGTCCGGTAAGTACCGGAAATCCGCCCGTTTGCTGCTGGATATGGCCACTGGATTTCCGGATGCTACCGGACGTCCGGCCGCTACCGGACGTCCGGCCAAATAAAAAAACAGCAGGAACCCCAAAACTAAAACATGCACAACTTTTTCATACGGACTCCGATTTTGATGATCTTGGGCTCGTTTTGAAGCTATGGAAAAACTCCAGGTCCTCACATAGAGAACCACCCAAGATAAACCAAAATGGAGGGTGCAAAGTATGCAAAGGTTAGATCATATATTTTGGGAAACTATTTGTCTTTGGATTTTCTTTGGTATATAGGATATGAGTGGAATTGTGTGTAGAAGATGTTGACTTGAGCAAATCCATCACGAACCCCTTTGATCCCCTCTTAATAGTGCGGGATCCCTATAACTCAAGAATCATAAAAGAGCTACACTACATAGCTATCAAGAATCCATTCTTGAGTGTATATGTTTCTTTGGTGGTCATCACTCCACAACACTAACGTCAAAGGAACTAATACCTTTGACACGAACCGTTCACTTGAGCTTGATGTTGATGTTTCTTCTTGGCTCAAGATGAAGGCAAGACATTGGTGAAGTCTTCAAGTCGCTCCCCCATACACAGTGTGGGAGCTTTGCTTTGTATTCATCTTCACTTGTCCATCATGTGATCATCCACAAGCTTCAAGCATGTAATCCTTCGGGATGGTTATCTTGAACTTGCCCTTGTCAACCATGATCACCAACACTTGATGTCATCCTCTCATAGACACTTGAAATCTCTCTCTCGATGCGAGCCCATGAGAATCACATAACCCTCAAAAACATAGACAACACATAGTATGGGTTAGTACACAGAGTGCAATTGATAATTTCTTATCATACCACAAGATCCTATGTGGTGCATCATTTGCGCTCGTGTGTTGACCAATTAGAGTTCGATCTTTGAGCTTCATCTTGGTCAACCTATATCTCTACTCCATGTTTAATCTTGACGTCTTGAAGGGTATATTGAATTCTTCACTTGAATAGCTTGCTTGAATACTTGATCAATCATGACTCAACACATGAGTCCATTATGATCATATCTTTGAGCCACTCCTAGAATTCATCATTCAAATCATCATTTTAAGATCTTGATCCATTATGGCTCAAACCATAGCTCTAAGCATGGCAACCCTTAAGATACTCCAATGAACTTCATTTTGATCATCTCAATGTACTTGTTGCTTCAAAGAAGTTGTCTTCCATTATTCTTCAATCATTTTCCAATGGGACTAACCTTCAAATGTATATCTCAATGCAAACATTAGTCCATAAGGATTGTCATCAATTACCAAAACCACACATGGGGACTACATGTACTTTCACCTGTCACGCCAGCGATGCACAAATTTCACGCACCCCATCCGTTGCAACTGGACCATCCCGAAGCGGGGGTGAGGACGCCGACAGGTGGGTCCAAATGGCTCGTCGCGCATGAAACAATGGGCGACAGAGCTATCGCGAGCACCCCGAAGCCGCCGCATGGCAGTGGCCCCAAGTACGTCCGCGGTCCACCAGTCATGAAAACCCAAGGTGGGTCGCCCGGGTGTGCGCCGTCCGGACAGATCAGATGGCGCAGAGAGACTCCAAGAGGCCCTCGTGGCACACCACCAAGAAACTGATTGCACGGAGGGCACTCTCGCCTTCGAGGCTCCCCAGGAGGTGAGTACTCCAACATCCTTCATAGGAGTATAATGCCTTGGATACGATGCATGCATGTTTTTGGGATGTTATACTCCAAAAATACAATCCCCGTATGTTGATGTCCCCTAGAGGCGTAGCGGCATGTTTGGCGGCCAACGGAGGATCTCATGACATGGCCACACCAGTGTGTGATAAGCAGCAAAGCCACCAATGATGGCACGTGGTGTCCATCAGCAGCGCTACTTAGTTGTGGCGTGGTGCAGTAGGCATGGTGTCGACGCCATGTCAAACCACCATTAGAAAGGCATATAATATGGAAATACTAATTTCATCTTGTTAGTCCGCCATTTGGGTGGCACATCCTTCGATGGGACAGATGCACATCTAGTGCATCGTGGCGGTTATATGTTGTTATCCACTCAAAGATGCTAATTCACACTTTATTTGATATGCCACAATTCCTCTTGATCAATTCTAAAGCATATTCACAACTTGATGTGCATATGGATTCCCATTTGAATTCTCGCACAAGCTACTTTAGTTTGATCGTTAAACTCATGTTGAAGATCTTGTTATGTCATGCATTCTTCGAACGCCAGTCAACGCTAAATATGAGAGCGTGTGATGGATTAATCCGTTAGGTTCTTGATTTTTTTTCCTAGTTGTTGAAATTTTTCATGTGTTGAGAGGTCATGACTTCCAATGGATTGAATTTCTAAGTGCCCAGAATAGATTACACAATGACCGTCTCACTTTGTTAGAGCAACTATCTGGTTACAGTTAGTCGGTTGTGTAGGCACCATGGTCCAACAATATATGAATTGTTCGTTTTAATTAGGTCAATGCTAATTCCTATAGATGATCCACTCTCTTCCCGCCAATGTAAAGGATATGGAATAGGGAATGACATAGGTTTGTTGTCCTCGTGTAGACATTAGAAAAAATTTGTGAGTAGAGAGAAAAATTAATCTTACTCAAGGTAATACCTTGAACATATGCGTGCTAGGGAAGTACATGATGCCTCATCATTTTATGCCTTGACGAAGGCATGCCACCAATCCCCGTCACTTTCTTTTTATTTTTGACACTATTTTCGAGTACTTCCTCTGTAAATAAATATAAGAGCATTTAGATCACTAAAGTAGTGATCTAAACGCTCTTATATTTCTTTACGGAGGGAGTAGATGACAAGAGTCAAGATGAACCATGCAGACCTTTGGAGCCCCATTCTCGATTCCCAACAAAGATAAATAAGCTGATGATTGGGTTCGTAAAAGACCTAATGAATGATCCATCACGTATTAACAATAGGAAATTAATGCAACTCAAAGTTGAGCTTACCTGCTAATGACAACCAAGCGAAAAATGAATAAGTAAGAGCAACTCGAACGGGGAGACCCATTTCCCACGTTCGTTTGGGTCGACGCGGACAAAAACGCCGGCCCAACGGGCCGACCCATTCTCGAAATCCATCCTTATCGCGTCCGCGCGGACCCATTTTCGGCCCAAAATAGCGCCACAAATGCGTCGGCGCGGACGCGCCGCGCGTCCCCTCGATGTCCGTCGCGGTCCCACTTGTCGGCCGCCCAACCACCACCCACCTCTTATTAAATGCCAGCGCCTACCTCGGGGCCCGCCTGGCAGCGTGTGGAAGGTCCGCGAGCTCGTACTTTTTAATGGAAGCGTGCGGCGGGGCCGGCTCATCCACTTCCAACACCCGTCCATATCTGGCCACACCGTGCTCCCTCGCCGGCGACCAGGAACCCTAGCAAGCCCAAACCACCATGCGGTTTTTCAGTGGTAAGAGGAGGGGGAAGCTGACCCCCGGTGTGAGCTCTTCCCGCGGCTCGCCGGGGCGAGCTCTTCCACCGCCGCCCCCTAGACGCGGCTCGCCACCGGAGCGGCAGCGTCTGTACATACCAGTCCACCAGGCGCGGTGGCACTGGCAGTACCGCCGGCCACTGCAGTATCCGGATGTCAACCTGCCTCACGGCTGGCATCTGGATCCGCAGCGGATCCCTATTTCGGCAGTGCCACGCACGCCACGGGCGCACGCCGAGGAGGTTCGCCGGCGTCGCGAGGCCGTCACTCTGGAGCAGCGGTGGATGTGTGCTTACGCGCCAGACTCCCCCAACTGGGAGCGCTGGTTCGCGCTAGAGCATGAGGAGGAGCGCCGCCAGGGCGTTCACGTCGACCACGACGTTCCTCCGCCACCGCCTGAGATTCTGCCGCACGAGCAGGACGAAGAGGCGGCGTACCAAGCCGCCCTCGAGCTAGCCCTGCAGCACACACTGGAGGCGAGCACGATCGAGGAGGAGGCCCAATGGGCTGGGATGGAGCGCGCCCTCGCCTTGTCTCCGCCGCTCTTCGACTCGCCTCCGCCGCCGCTCATCGTCGAGCCCAAGCCAGAGCCGGAGCCGACGCGGAAGCGCTCGCTGCCTCCACCCACTTGGCCGAAGGAGTCCTACACGTGGACCGGCGAGTACCGCGAGTGGGTGAGCGCGCCTCCGGTCCACTACGCCGCAACGTCGGAGGAGGTGGCGGCCTACCTTGAGCGCTGGAAGGCGCACTGGCTCGCCCAGGAGGAGGCCGACGGTGAGCGGCAGATGCTTTGTGAGTAGGAGCTGCGCCGCGACGCGGAGATGCTGCGGCTTGAGGAGGAGGAGCACACCCGGCGAGCCGCAATGCCGGCGCCCCAGCAAACGCCAGAGGAGGCTGGCCTGGCAGCTTACCAAGCGGCGTTCGGGTGGGCTGGCCCTGCTCCCGTCTTCATCGACCTCACCGGCGGCGATGGCGACGTCAAGGGCAAGGGCAAGGCGGAGGACGTCTAGGGCAGCGTGCGGGCACAGACTTTTTTATGTTTTTATTAATGTTTAATTAGGTTTAAGTGGACTTTGACCGACGGTTGACTGGCCGAAGTAAAGCAAAAGGAATATGGAATGACATGGTTTGTTGTCCTTGTCTAGACATTAGAAAAAAAATCATGGGAGAGAAAAAATAATCTTATTCGAAATAATGCCTTGGACACATGCGTGCTTGGGAAGCACATGATGCCTCATCACTTTATGCGTTCATAAAGGCGTGCCTCCAATCCCCATCATTTTCTTTCTGTTTTTGACACTCTTTTCGAGTTGATGACAAGGGTGAAGATGAACCATACAGACCTTTGGAGCCTCATTTTTCATTCCCGACAAAGTTAAATAAGCTGATGATTGGGTTCGTAAAAGACCTAATGATGAATGATCCATCACGTAGTAACAATAGGCAATTAATGTAGCTCAAAGTTGAGCTTACCTGCTAATGACAGCCAAGCGGAAAATGAATAAGTAAAAATCAAACGGTTCAGCCACAATGTTGTACTACCAGCTAGCTGATCGAAATGTTGTATGAGCTGCCATTCCCTAGAGACTAGAGTGGTATGGGTGCTGGTGGTAGTGCAGGAAGCACGCGGGTGGTTCACATGCGTACGCTGCATCGCTGCTAGCCTGCTACTGTACTACTCGATACATCCGTATCTAGATAAATTCAAGTCAACTAATTTGGAATGGAGGGAGTAGAAATTACATCAGTTGGAATTTACTGTGCAGCCTTTTACTGGCATGCGCCCACGTGCATGTGTGTGTCATGATCCATGGTCTTTAGCCTGTGATCTCGCTCGCTTACAGGCATGATAAGGAAAGAAAGAGCAGGGGGAAATGTCGGGATTATATACATGCATGTAAGCATATGTTACACAAGCACTGCTAATCTGCTATATAGTGCCGGATTCCGGGGGCCATAATTAACATGTGAATCACAGATATATCTTGTTCCAAACATAATAAGTAGTGCTGTATCCAAGCTCTGAATTTCAGGCAACAGAGCACACGAACATGTTCAAGTATCTCATTCTCGGCAGCTCCCAGATGTTTAGTTGAGTTGAGCAGCGACTTGTGCATCACAGAATCTGTCCCTCTCTTCTCTCTATTTACCCAACATCACACGGTCATCGACTCACCGTGATACTAGCTAGGAACGAAAATTCACCACGGGAAAACAAAAATGCACGAATATAAGTAAGTAAACTGCAGCAATTTCACCAACATCAATCATAGGAAAGCTGGATATATATAACGTACTTATGTCTGATTATACTACAGAGGAAAGTTCGAACACATCAAACAAGACCACAATTAATCCAGGCTGATTATATATATAGCCCCTATTCCATTACCGCGTAACGCAAATATACTACTCATCAGTCCTCATCACCTCCCATCAGTAGACGAGGTTGCCCCCGGCGAAGAGGGAGACAGAAACGGTGCAGCACATGCCGCCGAAGAGGGATCGTGGCAGGTCGGCCGAGATGAGGAAGCGGAAGGTGACGACGTGCATGTAGAGGCCGACGATGGTGAGCGCGAGCGCGACGACGGCGAGGGCGCTGCGGACCCAGGGGCGGCGGCACCGGAGCAGCAGCGCCAGAGCCGCCGCGGCAGCCTGGAGCGCGGCGCAGCACAGCATGCGGAGCCAGAGGGCGCTCAGCTTGGCCTTCTGCGCGCCCGTCAGCGCCACGCACTGCAGGACGAACACGTATCATTCCGACTTGGTGCATGCATGATGAACCGATCGGAGATTCAGAATGTCCAGTATGCAAGATTGCAAGGGGTCGTAGTTAGTCGCGTTCGCGTACCTCGCTGCAGCTGGCGTCGTAGTGGGCGAGTGCATAGGCGAGTGCCGGGCTCAAGACGGTGAAGCAGGCGTTGAGGAGCGCCCACACACTGGCCTGCCACTGCCAGACGGCAAACGGGATCAGCTTCATGGCGTCCATGGTCTGCCGCAAAACGAAACGAACGACGACACTAGCTTAATTTCAACTGGGAGGAAGAGGAAATATTTTGCTGCCGGCGGGAACGAGGAGGAGGAGACGGGGAGGGGCTCACCGTGAGTGCCGGGATGGTCTCCTTGGCCACGGTCACAAGCAGCGGATCGCACATCTTCTTGCCGTCCATGGTGGATCCAAGGCTCCGACTCCGAGCTAGCTACGCACGGCTAGGCTTCAATTTTCTTTCTGCGAAAGAAACAAGAAAGACTTATAGATCGAGAGGATAAAGCACGCATTCATTCAGAGGGAGGGGTTGGACGGGGGGAGGGGACTCACCGAACGTCACTGCTCGGATGGCTATGGCTTGGTGGTGCCGGAGCGCTAGCTTGGGAGCTGTTTAAGTAGCCTCTTGATGCGAGGAAGGGAGATGGGAGTCCAGTGTGGTGCGGTCTCTGAACAAGTATGTGATCGATGGCATGATCTTATCTCATCCCATCTCATGGGCAGTGACAATGGATGAGCAGAGGACACAACCGGGAAGCTGCGTCCGGGATGATTTTTTTTATTTTTATTTTTTTGCGGGTTAATGTGTGGGTGAAATTGTATGCACAGGGCAGTGAAGACCTAGCTAACCGCGCGGTATTTTTTTCAACTAGTGTGGCTTCTACTCCAGTAACATAGGCACATACATCTTGCATCTTGCAACTAGTGTGCCGTGCGTTGCTGGTGTGCTGGCCATGCTCTGTCACTGCACTGTTCTATCTTTGCCTTAACAAGATCGAAAGGTGGGGCTCCAAGGCCAAAGGAAAAAGCATAAAAAGGATGATGACTGATGACAATGACCCAGGTCTCCCTAACTATTTCTCTTCTTTTTTCAGGAAATCTCAATCACCATCTCATCTTAATTGCTCCGCTTAACAAACCAAACCTACGCAAAGTAAACACTACATGAAAAACATTATACGCCACGTATATTGAGCGATACGGAATGAACATTATCGGGGGCCCGGCATATAGGTTGTACATGGAAAAAGAAAGTCAGCAACCATTGGATGCTCGGCAAAGCAAGGTGTACGGCAAGTACAGCCAAGAAAACACACCATGTAAGAAAGGACCTCAGCAAAAAAAATTACAAGAGGCACTCGCCAAAATATAGGGTCTCGGCACGCGGACACATGTCCCTTCGAACCGGATTTGACGGCTCCGCGTGACGGTGGGTGTTATTTGCCCAGTATCCACTAACAGGCACTTGCCTTCCATTTTTGCATTTTCAGTTTTGCATTTCCTTTTTTTCTAATTCAGATAAGTGTAAGCCGAATGCCTGGTCGACTTACACTATGCATTTCATTTTTTGCTCTTCGATTTCTTAATGCACAATTTTTTTTAACGCTTCCATTTGTATTACTTTTTTTTTATTTCTTTCTCTCCAGGCCTTTAGTATTTCCCACCCTTTAGTTTCTTCCCCTCCCTTTCCTACTCTTTTTCATTACCACCACTATTTCCTCGCCCTTTCTCCCCCTCTGTTTCCTTATAGTATTTTTTCCTTTTCGCTTCAATTTGTATTTCTTTATTGCATTTTTCCACTACAAGTTAACTTCCCTAGTTCTTTTTAAGTTTTTAGTTATAAGGTCGAAATATCGTTTGTGTTATGTAAATTATGTTCAAACTACGCTGAAATCAGACGTGTTTGATAAAAAATTGTCCGGCTTGTTGAAATGCGATTTGAAATGTATGCAGGCATGGTTGGATGGGCCCCCGCATCATTGTCAGCGGAATGCTCTCCACATTTACTCGGACAAATACGGTATCCGATATGGGAGTCAGCGTTACAGATGCCCTAAGGTATTTGATTTAGAGCAAACCTAATTCCTGAAGAGGATCAAGTCTCTTCCTTGCAAAGTAAAGAGAAAGAAGAATTGAGCTTTCTTGAGATGATGACTTAAAAAGTTTGAGTTGTTGGAAAGTAAATGAAAGCAATAGAGACTGGCTTAGGTATGAATTTACTAAAGCAGGAGAGAGATAGAGAGAAAGAAGAATTAAGCTTACTCGAGATGATGACTTGAAAACTTGGGTTGTTGGAAAGTAAATGATGCCTCACAACTTTATTCCTTGTTGGGGGCATTCCATCAATCGTCATCGCCTTCTTTCTTTTTTTTTACATGTTTTTTGATTAGATGACTTGAACCATGGACCTTTGGAGCCCCACTTTTCATTCTCAACAAAGTAAGATAAGTGGATGAATGGGGTCATAAAAAAACATAATGGATGATCCATCACGTAGTAAAAATAGGCAATGCAACTCAAAATTGAGGTTGTACCTGCTATTGGCATCCAAGTGTAGAATAAATAAATAACAATGTTGGACGAGCCACCAGTCGTTTAGAGTGGGATGAGTTGCACGAAGCACGCCAAGTTACACGTGTATGCTACTGTAGTAGAAATCGCACTGGATGAAAATGACCGTGCAGCTAAAATGAGCTATGTGTGTGTGTGTGTGCGCGCGCGCGCGTGTGTGTGTGCGTGTTTTGTGTGTGTGTGTGTGTGTGTGTTTTGATCTTCACTCACAATTATGGTGTGTAGACTTTTGATCCGTCGTATTTCCATGTAGGCTCGAGTGGTCTGACATCATCCAAGGTATTTGATTTAGAGCAAACCTAATTCCTGAAGAGTAGTCAGAGCGAAAGAAAAGCAATAGAGAATGACTCAGGTATGTTTCTAATTTTGGAATTTAGTGAAGTGGTTGAGAGAGAGAAGAATTGAGATTACTTGACACAATGTCTTGAAAACTTGCGTTGTTGAAAAGTAAACGATATCTCGTGACTTTATCCTCGTTGGAGGCATATCGTCTATCGTCATCGTCTTCTTTCTTTTTGTACACGCTTTTTCGATTAGATGACAATGATCAAGTTGAGGCATGGACCTTTGGAGCCCCACTTTTCATTCTCGACAAAGTTGGATAAGTGGATGAATGGGGTCGTGAAAAAGATATAATGGATGATCCATCACATACTAAAGGTAGGCAAAGTAACTCAAAATTGAGGTTGTACCTGCTAATGGCATCCTAGCGTAAAATGAATAAATAAAAATATTGCGTGAGCCACCAGTCGTTAGAGTGGTATATGAGTTGCACGAAGCAGGCCGGGTTTTCATGTGTATGCTACTGTAGTAGAAATCGCACTAGATGAAAATGACCGTGCAGCTAAAATGTGCGATGAGCTCCACTCACATTTCTGTGCACCTGCAAGGAAATTAAGCGTCCCACCCAATACATTGCCGAAGAGGGTAATACGCGCTCGGCAGACGCAACTCTCCACACCAAACAACTCGCGTCGCTCGGCTATTTAAACAGCTCCACACCAAACACCGTCGCCTGCAGACTCCAACACGTCGCTGGCATATAGTAGCAAGCCAAGAGGGAGTACCGGAGCTAGGAGGGAAGCTCCGAGCAGTGACGGTGAGTCCCTCCTCTACTTGTCTTCTTCTTCTTCCTCTACTTCTGTCGTCGAATTGTCACGGCAGATGTCCTAGTATAAGGACTTAGGTGTGGAGCCATCGCGACGCGGTTAGTTTGAAGGGGTTAAAATGGGACAAGGGACACAGAGTTTATTCAGGTTCGGCCCCTCTCAACGAGGTAAAGCCCTACTCCTGCTTTAGGTTGTATTGCTTGGGTTTTGATTACCAGGGAGCGAATATGCTTGACCTAGCTCTCGACTTCCCCTCCTAACCCGCCGCCGGGTCACCCCTTTATATACACAGGCTGATGCCCGGCGGCTTACAGAGTCCCGGCCGGCTCATACACAACGTGTCCGGCTCGGTAACAGAACTACACTTTCCTTAACGTACAAGTTAAACATATGGCGGTTTACGCCCGCGGGCCTCAAGTCTCCTCCGGGTCTTGGGCCTTCAATAAGCTTGCTTCGTGAACCGCCATCTCTTCTTGGGCCTCTTCATTATGAACCGCCAGTGGCATGACTCGGCCCCTCCTGGGCGGGTCATACCCAATAGTTATATCCCCAACATTAGGCCCCAGGTTGATGTGAACTTGTTCATATCAATCTTCAACACTTTGAAAAAATCCTTCCTCATCTATCCTCGCGGGATCTCCTAACCCGCCGTGACGTCATCTCCTGAAATTGCGGTAACCCGCCGTGATGTCATCTCACATTAACATCACACGAGGCCCAAATCATAATATGTCGTCACTTTAATGAATCTCCAAAAATCGAGGCGTCTGTGCTGTCACATGTTCATTTTTCAATCTCCTCGATTTCCACGCATGCCACTTATCCTTTCTGCCTTATAAATAGGGCCAGGGGTCCCTTTCACTTTCCCCCTTACCTCCTCGTCTTCATCCTCTTCCTCATGACGCTTCCAGCTCCTGAGCTCCGCCGCCGCCGTCGACTTTCGTCACTTCCTCAACTGCGGCAGCTGCATTAACCTGAACCGACAAGGGTTCGTCCGCACGCCTCCGCTGTTCAACAGCTCCGGCAAGTTAGTCCCTTTCTCTCACCGTAGATCCCTTTAGGGTTTCTGCGAGTTCGTCGGAGTTCATCTCCGTTCTTCCCTAGATCATATTGTTTTTGATCCAAGTGTAGTACCAATCTTGTGCGGTAGCAGTTTGGCACTTGTTTCTAATATCTAAACGCTTCCCCTCTATAGAAGATCTCATCTGAGCATGTGAACTGTCCTGCTGCCGCCACTTTATTTTTAGAATTTTCCTTCATTATCTGAACTGTTGTAGATCCAAAATTATAACATCGATCTGTGAAAACTGTTTGTCCAACACTTAGCAATTTTTCCGCTTCACAGATCTGAAAATCAATAATTGTGCGGACGGCTTAACTCATAAACCGTAAGCCGCTAGATACCATTAGTCCCCTTTTAAGCCGCTAATATGAATATCTGCATATTTCAAATGCTCATCTCCCGGCTTAACATAGTAACATTTCACCTTTGAATCCATGATCCGGTTAGTAAACAAAATCATAAGCCGGTAATGTTTTCGTCTTATAGGTCTTTTTTCTCAAAAATGGTCAAGACCGTCACTGCCTGCAACTGGGTCGTTTCCCGGGTCACCGAGGAAGATTTGAGAGATTATGTTCAGACTGGCGTTTTAGTCAAAAAAGAAGTCATCCACTGGAGGGTCCCAGGCAATGAGACTCGTCCTGAGCCCAAGGACGGCGAAGTCGTCGTCTTTACTGATCACATAAACCGGGGCTTCAGCCCTCCGGGCTCAAAATTCTTCCGCGATGTGTTACATTTCTTCAAACTCCATCCACAAGACATCGGCCCAAACTCCGTCTCAAACATCTGCAACTTTCAAGTGTTATGCGAGGTGTACCTTCAACAGGAGCCCACCGTAGAACTATTCAGAGAATTTTACTACTTGAACCGACAAAATGAATTCACTGATGGGCCTAGTTTAGAGCTAGGCAGCATATCTATACAACGTCGGAAAGAAGCCACCTTCCCAGCTGCCACTCTCCCCAGTCACCCCAAAGACTGGAACCAGACCAGGTTTTATTGTCAAGATACTTCGCCGGAAGGAGAAAACCCCTTGCCGGGTTATCGCGCCAGCCGGCTTAGTAGCAGACATCATCTTCCAGACCGTATCAGCACAGCAGAGCGGAAGAAATATGTACCAGTTTTTGCGAAGATCCGGGCCTTGATTGCCAACGGCTTGACCGGAATTGATCTAGTTCGCTGCTGGGTCGCCTGGAGAGTCTTGCCTCTAAGCCGCCGGCCCGGCTTAATGTGCGAGTATACCGGCGAGCTAACAGATCCTCAGTGCCACTGTCAGATCGAAATAACTGAGGAAGACATCAATAACATGACCAAGACTCTGCTGAATGAGGGCTTGGCAGATTGCAGTCAAGTCGGACTGAGTCCTTTCTGTACTCTGAATAAACCGCCAGCTATAATTTTTGAATCAAGCTCATACTTGACTCATATTTTGATTTGTATGGCCTGTTCATACTCATTCAAATGTTTACAGACCGATTCACCCTTTTGGACCAAGAAACTTCAAGATAAGCCAAAGAAACTCCGGACGAAGAGCAAGGCTAAAAAGCCTGCTAAGAAGAAAACCAATACCACCGAGTTATTTAACTTAGATGAGAATGATGATGATGAGTCGGAGGTAGAACTTGACTCCCTTGGCTCATTTTTTGTACATCTTATTAACAATGACCATTATCAGGATGATGCGGAAGCCAGCCGTGCAGATGATGACGAGGTAATTATCTTTTCCTCCGGCTCAGAACCTCTGCCAACACAGAAAACTCGACAAGCAAGCCGGAAAGTAAGATTTTCTCACCCTTTAGCTTACTTGGACCCCAACTTTCTTTTGAAGAAGCAGCAAAATGAAGCCCGCCGCACAACCCGGTGCAGTGGCGGTGGAGTTTTATCCTCCAGCTTACTGAATACCCCAGCACCTCGCAAACGTCGACCGGAGGTTTCAAAACTTTATGACTTAGATTACCCCAAGGCAGGTTTCTTCCGTCAACCTCTTAATTCGTCTGATTCAAACTATCAGTGAACATCTCACTCCTCCTCCGGCGACTCAACGGGAACTCAAATCCCGGCCTTCAAGACCGTGCCTGGGTAAGGGTGCATTCAATCAGTCGAAACTTCATGCTTTAATCAATATGCTGACATCTTTGTATTTTATTTTCCAGTGGTATGGCCAAGCCCAGCAAGAAAGCGAAACTGAACAAGCTGGCTGAAGACTCCAACCCTTCTGAGCCGGAAAAACAATTGCCAGAGACCTCTTATCCAACCGCTGAGGCCACCACTGATGATCTGCTACCAGAAGAGCACGACGTTACCATCGACCCTATGGTCGTTGAACCCGTTATCCCTAATCCGCCGAGTCCCATCAAGCCTACTGAGGAGAAGGCTGACGATGTCGTCATCACCGGGTTTGGTTATACAGCGCCGGGTAACCCCCACTGTCTTATCCAAGCACAACGCCAAGGAAGAGATTTCTGCTGCTGACAAAGGCAAGTGGAAGGTAGACTTAGAAAGCTACGCCCACTTTGGCGCTCGAGAAATCCATTCCGGTTATTTGAACCGCTTATATACCAGCCGTGATTTTGAAGCCGGCTTAGTCAATCTGATGAAGGAACGTTATGAGGTAATTCAATCAACTCTTCCTCATAAGTATATTGCTATCAGCCGCCAAGTCTATAAAGTATGATAGGATTGAATACTCTGTAGACTTTCAAATAGTCGTAAAAATAGAAGAATATCATCACTAGTAGCCCCCAAGGGCCGGCTTAATTATTATGAATAAGCCGGGACTTATCACCATGCATGAAACCAATATCACAACATGTAGTCTTTATAAACCGGATCATATCATTTTGTCCGGGTCAGTAGATAAATTTGTCTTAAAAAAGAGCAATAGGCATTAGCCCCCAAGTGCCGAGGAAAATACTTGTATTGTGCTTGGGACTTTAAAAATAATCATGATCATAATACCTTCCATGTTTGTTCATGTCACAGGCTGAACTGACTGAGAAGGATTCACAGCTTAACGATCTGAGGGCCAATGTTAAAACTCAGCAATCCGAGACATCCAAGGCCAAATCAGAACTAAAGACTGCTTTGGAAAACATTGAGCAGCTTAAACAAAGCTTCAATGCTGATAAAACCGGCTGGGAAACCGAGAAGGCGGCTCTATTGAAGAGAGCAGAGGATACTGAAGCCGCTCTTAAACCGGTGACTGACGAGTTGTCCGGTTTAAGGCAGCAGATCCATAACATGTCATCAGCCATTTTTGGTAAGTAGTAAATATGACTCTTGTCATCCCAATAAACATATTATAAACATCTGCCGGCTTATTAACAAATTTACTGATACAGGCTCTCGGAGCGTCAAGTTGGGCTCGGATATGCGCATCAGGCTTAAGGCTATCTATACTCTTGTAGAACAACTATACACCAGTGCTCAACGGACCATTGCTGCTGCAATTCATAAAAAACAGCCGCCCATCCTCATCAAGGAAACTTTGGAAAAGTTGTCAGTGCTGCCCCAAAGGATTGAAGAGTTGAAGCGAGCCTCTGCCAGAGCCGGCGCTTTGACTGCCTTAAGCCGGGCAAAGGCGTGGCAAGCAGATCTTGATCCAGAAGACTTGGCCAATGGTTGCCCAAGTGTGAAAGAAGATGGGTCACCCTTTAGCGTTGATGACTTTGCAAAAATAGCAAGAGGAATGCATCCATTAGCAACCCGGCTGGCTGAAGAGACCAATCTATCTTAGTACCAGGCGGCTTATGATGCCAACAATAAGAAGATGAAGGCGCCGGTTCATTAAGAGGTGGATCTGATCCCACCGGAGCGTAAGCATACCTTCGGTCCTGACATTGATCCATCCAACCTTATTGATGATGAAGCTGTGTTTAGAGCTTTGACCGGTATCAACTGGTCTACGCCTAATTTCCAGCCAATGGATAATGAAGGAGCTGCAGACGAAGAGGCGCAGGATGACCCAGAGGCTACAACCCGCCAAGAATAAAAATCTGAATTCATGAGCCGGTGCTAGTCATAGTGTTCTGATGCTATATCAAAAGCACTTGTCCTTTTGGGCCTTCAGATGCCTTGTAATAGGCTAGTTTAAACAATTCCGCTTTATCACGCCATCGTGCGTGTTTTATTCGTATAACACTGCTGATCTATCATTTAAAGATCCGCCACTTATGCTTCTTAGTACCATCAATGATGCAAGGTAGTTTAATCATTTGTTCCTGCACATAAACACATAACAAGTGTCCTGGCAGTTTACCCCAGGGCGGGTGACAACACCTCTTTACAAAAACACTGACTAAACAATTCATGATCAGGGCCGACTTATCAAAACCTCATATAACAAGAAAATAAACATCATACCTGTGATGTTTAGGCACATTATTGTCTTATCATGTCAGCAAGGGTAACAGCCCAGACAGAACGCAACGCCCTGTACAACTTTATTCATACCGCCGACTTATCACGCCATCGCAGCTAGGGTTAACATCCCAAAGCTTAGAGCACAACACTCAAGCAAAATAATTATTATACACTGGCGACTTAAAGTCCAAAGCCAGGCCGGGTTAACAAACTCCGGATAAGTTCATATATAAACCATAAGGCAACATAGCCCTCATCGGTTTTTCAATCATGTATTAACATGTCACAAGAGATGAACCTCAAAAAATGTTCAAAATCAAATATAATTTAAAACCCAAGGCTTTCATAGGCCGCCAAGCCTCAAAATCAAGTGTTGTTCAAGGGCCGCACAGCCGCTGAGTTAAACCTTCATTCAAACCATGTAAGCCGGGCCTCACATGACCAATCGCCGTTTTAACCTTGACAAGTTCAGGGTCTATAAGATTGACTGTCAAGAGTACGGCGAGTCATTCCAGGATTACCTGGGCGGAGTGGCAAACTTACAAAGGCAGGATAACCCGGATGTTTTGGTGAATACACCTGGCGTCCAAGCCTATTACAAGGGTCAATCAAAGCTCTGTCCATTAACAGAGCCCCCATGTAATATTTCATTCCAGGCGTATAAGCCGGATCAGCTGGGTAGTCATAGCTATGCTTAATGAGCAGGAAGCCCCCAAGTGATTAGATGAAGTCATAATACTCATATTCTTTAGAAATGAAACGACAGAGGCCCTGAATTCAGGGATGTCGGCTTTATTATATTCATCATAATATATACATTGACAAGGTGTGTACATCATAAGAGCCGGTGGCTCAGGTGTAATAAGGCCGAAGATGAGCAATATTCCACGGCCGGCGGGTTTCCTCCTCCGACGTGCGTGAGTCCTTGTGGTCTCGAACATCGATAAGGTAGTATGACCCGTTGTTCAGATTTTTGCTGACCACAAAGGGTCCTTCCCAAGGTGGGGATAGCTTGTGCATATCTGTTTGATCCTGGATAAGCCGGAGCACTAAATCGCCTTCTTGAAAGGTCCTGGTTTTAACCCGGCGGCTATGCTAATGGCGCAGGTCCTGCTGGTAAATCGCCGAACGAGCCGCCGCCAGGTCGCGCTCCTCATCCAACAGGTTAATAGCATCCTGACGTGCTTTTTCATTATCAGCTTCAACATAAGCCGCCACACGGGGCGAGTCGTGACGGATGTCACTAGGGAGAACCGCCTCTGCTCCATAAACCATGAAGAAAGGCCTGAAACCCATAGACCTGTTGGGGGTGGTATTGATGCTCCATAATACTGAGGGTAATTCCTCTACCCAACAGCCCGGCGTCCTCTGCAAAGGGACCATAAGCCGGGGTCTGATACCTCTCAAGATTTCTTGATTGGCTCTTTCAGCTTGACCGTTAGACTGAGGGTGAGCCAACGATGACACATCAAGCCGGATATGCTCTTGTTGACAGAACTCTTTCATTGCACCTTTAGACAGATTAGTAACATTATCAGTAATGATACTATGAGGGTATCCAAAACGAAAGACCACCTTCTTGATGAATTGAACCGCCGTTGCTGCATCACATTTGCTGACCGGCTCAGCTTCAACCCACTTTGTAAACTTGTCAACATCTACCAGGAGATGAGTCTTTTTGTCCTTGGACCTTTTAAAAGGCCCAATCATATCCAGCCCCCAGACTGCAAATGGCCAAGTAATTGGAATCATCCTTAATTCTTGAGCCGGTACATGAGCTCGTCTTGAAAATTTCTGACAGCCATCACATTTACTGACCAGATCTTCTGCATCAGCGTGAGCCGTCAGCCAATAAAACCCATGACGAAAAGCTTTAGCAACTAGAGATTTAGAGCCGGCATGGTGACCGCAATCTCCTTGATGAATCTCCCTTAAAATTTCATGGCCCTCCTCAGGAGAAACGCATCGTTGAAACACCCCTGTAACACTGCATCTATGCAACTCCCCATTGACAATAGTCATTGACTTAGACCTCCGGGTTATTTGCCTGGCCAAGGTTTCATCCTCAGGTAACTCACCCCGGGTCATATAAGCCAAATATGGAACAGTCCAATCAGGAATAACATGGAGAGCTGCCACCAACTGTGCTTCCGGGTCAGGGACTGCAAGATCTTCCTCCGTAGGCAATTTAACTGATGGGTTATGCAAAACATCGAGGAAAATATTAGGGGGTACCGGCTTACGCTGAGACCCCAGCCGGCTTAAAGCATCAGCAGCTTCATTTTTCCTACGATCAACATGCTCCACTTGATAACCTTTGAAGTGACCAGCAACAGTATCAACCTCTCGGCGATAAGCCGCCATGAGTGGATCCTTTGAATCCCAAGTTCCTGACACCTGTTGAGCCACTAAGTCTGAGTCGCCAAAACACCTCACCCGGCTTAAATTCATCTCTTTAGCCATCCGAAGACCATGGAGTAAAGCTTCATACTCAGCTGCATTGTTAGTACAAGGGAACATCAACCTTAAAACATAACAAAATTTATCAGCTCGCGGGGAAGTCAATATAACTCCTGCCCCCGAGCCTTCCAACTGCCTGGACCCATGAAAATGAATAGTCCAATATGTATTGTCCGGCTTATCCTCAGGCATCTGCAGCTCCGTCCAGTCATTAATGAAATCCACAAGTGCTTGAGACTTTATAGCCGTCCGAGGCATATACTTCAAGCCATGGGGTCCAAGCTCAATAGCCCACTTTAGCTATCCTGCCTGTGGCTTCTCTGTTTTGAATAATATCCCCCAAGGGAGCAGAACTAACCAGAGTGATGGGATGACCGAGGAAATATTGCTTCAACTTGCGGCTAGCCATGAACACGCCGTAAACCAATTTCTGCCAATGTGGGTATCTCTGTTTGGATTCAATGAGCACCTCACTGACATAATAAACCGGCCTTTGAGTCGGATACTCCTTGCCTGACTCTTTCCTTTCAACCACAATTGCCACACTGACAGCTCTATTGTTTGCAGCCACATATAAAAGCAAGGGCTCCTTCTCAATAGGAGCTGCAAGAATAGGCGGCTCAGCCAGCTGTTTCTTAAGCGACTCAAACGCCTCATTGGCAGCATCACTCCAAACAAAGTTATCTGTCTTCTTCATCATTTGATACAAAGGGATAGCCTTTTCTCCCAGCCGGCTGATAAACCGGCTCAAAGCTGCAATCCGACCTGCCAACCGCTGGACGTCATTGATACATGCCGGCTTAGCCAAGGAAGTGATAGCCTTGATTTTCTCCGGGTTAGCTTCAATGCCTCTCTCAGAAACCAGGAAACCCAATAGTTTGCCTGCTGGCACGCCGAAGACGCATTTGGCCGGGTTAAGCATCATTTTGTAGACCCGGAGATTGTCAAAGGTTTCTTTTAAATCATCTATCAAAGTCTCTTTCTTCCTGGATTTCACAACAATATCATCCACATAGGCGTGAACATTGCGTCCGATCTGGTCATGGAGACAATTCTGAACGCACCGTTGGTAAGTCGCCTGGGCACTCTTGAGCCCAAAGGGCATAGATACATAGCAGAAGGCTCCAAAGGGAGTGATGAAAGCTGTCTTCTCCTGGTCCTTAACTGCCATTTTAATCTGATGATACCCAGAGTAAGCATCCAAAAAACTCAAACGCTCACAACCCGCCATTGCATCAATAATCTGATCAATACGAGGGAGAGCAAAAGGGTCAGCCGGACAGGCCTTATTAAGGTCTGTATAATCCACACACATACGCCAAGTGCCGTTTTTCTTAAGCACCAGCACCGGGTTAGCTAACCACTCAGGATGAAAAACCTCAATGATAAATCCAGCGGCTAAGAGCTGGGCCACTTCTTCACCAATTGCCTTGCGCCTCTCTTCATTGAAACGACGAAGAAACTGCTTGACCGGTTTAAATCTTGGATCAACATTAAGAGTGTGCTCAGCGAGTTCCCTCGGTACACCTGGCATGTCAGAAGGTTTCCATGCGAAGATGTCCCGGTTCTCACGGATGAACTCGATGAGCGCGCTATCCTATTTCGGATCCATGTTGGCACTTATACTCAACTGTTTGGACGAGTCCCCAAGAACAAAATTGACCATCTTAGTGTCATCTGCCAACATAAATTTCAACAGGGGGTCATTCTCTGTAGTTGGCTTCTTCAAAGGTGTCATATCCGCTGGGTCAACATTATCCTTATAAAACTTCAACTCCTCGGTGGCACAGGCCGACTCAGCATACGCAGCATCACCCTCTTCATAATCAAGAGCAATCTTCCTATCACCGTGCACCGTGATGGTACCCTTATGACCCGGCATTTTAAGCTGTAAATAAACATAACAAGGCCGTGCCATGAACTTGGCGTAAGCCGGCCGCCCGAACAAGGCGTGATACGGGCTTTTGATCTTGACCACCTCAAAGGTTAATTTTTCAACTCTGAAATCACGGTCATCTCCAAAGGCTACCTCCAGGGTTATCTTACCCACTGGATATGCCGACTTACCAGGTACCACCCCATGGAAAACAGTAGAAGACGTCTGAAGATCTTTGTCAGACAGATTCATGCGACGAAAAGTATCATAATAAAGGATATTGATACTACTGCCCCCATCCATGAGTACTTTTGTAAGCTTATATCCTCCTACCTGAGGAGCCACCACCAATGCCAACTGACCTGGATTATCAACCCGGGGCGGGTGGTCCTCACGACTCCATACGATGGCCTGCTCAGACCACTTTAAATAACGAGGTACCGCCAGCTCAACCGAGTTTACTGCTCTTTTATGGAGCTTCTGATCCCGCTTACATAAACTTGTGGTGAAAACGTGGTACTGTCCACTATTCAACTGCTTCGGATTACTCTGATAACCAGACTGCTGCTGCTGATTCCCTTGACCAGATTGCTGATTAAAGCCACCTTGATTGCCTTGGCCCTGAAAGCCAGAGTTTGAACCGCCACCACCAAAGCCAGGCCCATGAGAGCCGGGTCCTGAACCGCCATTCGGGCCATGATTGTTCTGGAAAAAATTGGAATTTCTATATTCCTTCATGATGAAGCAATCCTTCCACAGATGAGTGGCCGGCTTCTCATGCATACTATGCTTTGGATAAGGCTGATTCATCATCGCCTCAAGGTTAAATTTTGGCCCCCCAAACCAGGCCGGTTTTCCCTTGCGACGCTGATTATTATTCTGCATATTGGTGTTAGCCACAAAGTCTAAGTTGCCATCAGCCTTGCGCTTACCATTGCCGCCTTGACCTGCTGGGTTATGTTGCTGCCCTTTCGCATTGCTGCTTCTTTTTCCCTTCCCCGGCTTCTCATCATCAGACTCGGGGTCCTTTGTACTATCAGAGTCGGCATACTTGATGAGAGCCGCCATGAGCTCCCCCATGTCGTTGCAGTGGCTTTTAAGCCGCCCCAGCTTCTGCTTAAGGGGAACGAAACGGCAATTCTTCTCCAACATCAGGACTGCTGAACCGGCGTTGATACTGTCCGACGAGTGTATAATAGCTGAGATCCGGCACACCCAATGTGTTGTTGACTCGCCTTCACCTTGGACACAAGAATCCAAATCCAGGATTGACATAGGTTGCTTGCATGTGTCTTTAAAATTTTGTATGAAACGAGCTTTCAACTCTGCCCATGATCTAATGGAGTTAGCAGGGAGCCCCTTCAACCAAGTACAAGCCGGCCCATCCAACATCATGGTGAAATACTTGGCACATGCAGCATCACAAACATCTAGCATCTCCATGGCCATCTCATAGCTCTCGATCCAAGCCTCAGGGGGCTGATCCGCTGTATAATTAGGCACCTTACGAGGGACCTTGAAATCCTTAGGCAAACGCTCATTGCGTAGAGCTGGCACTAAACAGGGCACACCCAAAGTTCTGGAGGTCACTCCTGCCCCCACCGATGCAGATGGATAAACCGGCGACTGTTGTTGAGCCGCCAGCTGAGCCGCCAGGTCAGCCTCCCGACGCGCCCTGCCTTGATCCACCAAGGTCTGAGCATCACCACCACCGTGCGCCGGGTTATGCCCACGAGGCTGGTTATGGTGTTGTTCACTGCTTGAAACTGCTGGCGACTCAATACGTCGGCTATAACTCCGGCTGGGCCGAGGGGTTGAGTGAATCCTTTCGTGACTACAGGAATAAGCCGCCTGCTGATCCAATGCTGTCTAAAGAAGCTCTCTAACCCTTCGTGTCTCTACTGCAGCTGGTGACTCGCCTTCAACTGGCAGGGCCGCCAATCGCGTTGCCGCAGCAATCATATTATCCAAAGGGTTAGAATAATGACCCGGAGGTGTCGGAACATGCTGAGGCGGGGTATTATTCAAATGAGGCGGGTCCATCGCGCGCGGCTGAACCGGCATTCCGGTTATAGGTGCTTCGACCACCCGGTTCACCGCCGGTGGGTCACTGGTTCCTGCTCCAAGCGTGTTGAAGAGGTTCCTTGCCTCATAAACCGGGGGTAGTCAACTCTGGTGCCTCCTCCTCGTGATCTCGTTTGAAGCGTTCTGATCCAATGTGAGCCAGAAAGAGTCTGCCTGAATCCATTGTGCTTGGGCATCCAAAGCAGCCCGCTCCGCGGCCATCCTAGCGTTTTCAGCCGCCAGTTCCTCCTTGGCTTGGGCGATCTCATCTCGCACCTTTGCCACATCCACCTTATGCTGCTCCTGAGTATCCGGGGTTACCTCCACCCCCATTAAAGTCGCCAAAGCTTCCAACAATTCTGTGAGAACTTGAGCCGGTGGGCGCGCAGAACCGCTAGCACCAGCCGCCGCCATGGCTGTTGAACTGGAGGTCATCGCCGCGGCGGTTGTCGACCCAAGAGTCGGTTGTGTACCGGCCATGAAAATCGCGACCCTGTTCGGCGGCTCGTAGGGGTCCGTAATACTGTCATCAACGGAACAGCCCCCAAGCCGACCGTCTTGTAGTTGATAGATTGAGTTAGTCTCGCCGGTTGACGACTCACCATCAGAGTAGATGGCCGTCTCACCACCAGATACAGATCCTTCCTCCAATTCCGCCCCATGGATAAATCCAACAAAGGCGCGCTTCACAGCGGGTTGAACCCGGGCGGGTCGCGCACGCTGAGCCGTCTTGATGATGTCAGTGCAGGTGTCCGGCTCAGGGCCCGGTTCGCCGATCATGCCTATGAAAACGTGGATTCCGCCGAAGGGGACCCGGTACCCGTACTCAATTGAGCCGGCCTCGGGGCTCCAGCCTGCATCATCGATGTAGAGCTTGCCGCGACGACTCTGGGTCATCCGACCCACAGCGTATCCCTTAAGCCCTACGAAGCTGCCCTTCAGGAACTCGAAACCACCGTGCGTAGGCCCCACGATGGGTGCCAACTGTCGTGGAATTGTCATGGCAGATGTCCTAGTATGAGGACTTAGGTGTGGAGCCATCGCGACGCGGTTAGCTTGAAGGGGTTAAAACGGGACAAGGGACACAGAGTTTACCCAGGTTCGGCCCCTCTCAACGAGGTAAAGGCCTACTCCTGCTTTAGGTTGTATTGCTTGGGTTTTGATTACCAGGAAGCGAATATGCTTGACCTAGTTCTCGACTTCCCCTCCTAACCCGCCGCCGGGTCACCCCTTTATATACACAGGCTGATGCCCGGCGGCTTACAGAGTCCCGGCCGGCTCATACACAACGTGTCCGGCTCGGTAACAGAACTACACTTTCCTTAACGTACAAGTTAAACATATGGCGGTTTATGCCCGCGGGCCTCAAGTCTCCTCCGGGTCTTGGGCCTTCAATAAGCTTGCTTCGTGAACCGCCATCTCTTCTTGGGCCTCTTCATTATGAACCGCCAGTGGCATGACCCGGCCCCTCCTGGGAGGGTCATACCCAATAGTTATATCCCCAACAACTTTTTTCCTACTGGTGAAATATTTTTCTTCTTCTTCCTCTACTTCTTTTCTGTTGACATTAATCAAGATGGATCCATCCTATCTTTTTGGGGCAACAAATTAAACTAGCAGTGTGTTCTTGTTCTAGCTAGCTTGGATCCATGGACGACAAGATGTCCCATCTCCTGCCTGTGACCGTGGCCAAGAAGAAGATGCCAGTCGACGCTATCCAGCAGGTCAGCGAATGGGCTCCATCCTGCTGGCGAGGGATGAAACCCTACCACTAGCGAGGAGTCAAACCCTAGCGACGACGTAGTGACGGGAATGATCTGGATAAAAATCACACTGAAAATATAGCTAAAATTTGTACCGAGAATACACTTGAAATGTTTGAGAGGGAATGCCTGATTAATTCTAATTTTTTTCTTCTGAAAATACCCCTCGGGCTCTCTCATAATACATGTGACGTCGGCGTATTGCATTGGATCTGGACCGTCAAATCGGTTCGACGGACGGTTTATATCGACCAGAGGCACTGTAAACGGTCCTACACTCCTACATACCGTAGCTTGATCGATCGTGCATGGGTTCATGGGTAGGGTGCACGCATGTGACGTGCCCATGGCCAGGTAGGTAACCCGACCGCCAGAGTAAAACCATCGGTAAAGCTTAGGATATGCCGACGGCTACCGTCGGCATACAAGTAGCCGTCGACAAAGCTCCATATATGCGGAGGGTGGCCATCGGTATGGATACAACGACAGCCCGGACAGCGGCCATCGGCATAGTATTTTTCTCTATTATTTTTTAATTTTAAATTATTTTCTATTTCTATAAAAAGTTTGAATTTGATTAATTTAAATATGACTTATCTATACTTAAACATATACAAATTATATATTGATTTGGGGTACGATTTTTCATATATTATGAATATCCACTTTGTTTCTATTTTTGAATATGTTGACAATACGACCTCATGTACTTTTGCAAAAAGATCCTTATACTTTGTCAAAAACACAAGTAATTCATACCTGGATCGATTTTGACAAACTTGATATGTTTTTGGATCAGAATCTGGAAAGGATTCCGTTGGTATATTTTCAAATTTGAAAAAAACTAGAATCATGTTTGCTTCAAATTTGCAGAAAACACCTTCTTGATTTGACCTGTTTGTATATTTTTCATTCCTTGGCCAAATAAGGAAAATCGAGCTCTTTTCTGATAGTAGTCGACAAGGCGAGCTCGCTCTAGTGGTTATTTCACGTGGTTGTTGTTCAACAAATATAGCTATGCTCCCCGGCAACGGCGCGAGAAAAAGGTCTTGATAACCCATAAGTGTAAGGGATCGCAACAGTTTTCGATGGCAGAGTATTCAACCCAAATTTATTGATTCGACACAAGGGAAGCCAAAGAATATTTGTAAGTATTAGCAGTTGAGATTTCAATTCAACCACACCTGGAGACTAAATATCTACAAAAAAGTGATCAGTAGCACAGTAGTATGGTAATTTGATAGTGATAGCAGCAATAGTAACGGTAATAGTGGTAGCAGTAACTTTGTAGCAGTTGTGACTGTAGCAATAGTAATAGTAACTTAGCAAGAATAATATATGTAAAGCTCGTAGGCATTGGATCGGTGATATTGTTGGATAATGTTCATCATATAACAGTCATAACCTAGGGCAACAGAGAATTAGCTGCAATTCATCAATGTAATGTAGGCATGTATTCCGTAAATAGTCATACGTGCTTATGGAAAAGAATTTGCATGACATCTTTTGTCCTACCCTCCCGTGGCAGCGAGGTCCATAAGGAAGCTAAGTGATATTAAGGTCTCCTTTTAATAAAGAACCGGAACAAAGCATTAACACATAGTGAATACATGAACTCCTCAAACTACGGTAATCACCGGAAATAATCCCAATTATTATCACCTTGTGGTATGCGGATCATAACACATAATATGTGCATATAACTTGCATGGTAGGATCACGAACACAAATATATTGTTGAAAACATAAACGATTCAGATCTGAAATCATGGCACGTGGACCCTAGTGACAAGCATTAAGCATAACAAAGTCATAGCAATATCAATCTCAGAACATAGTGGATACTAGGGATCAAGCCCTAACAAAACTAACTCGATTACATGATGAATCTCATCCAACCCATCACCGTCCAGCAAGCCTACAAAGAGATTACTCACTCGCGGCGGTGAGCAGCATGAAATTGGTGATGGAGGATGGCTGACGATGACGATGACGACGAATCCCCCTCTCCGGAGCCCAGAACAGACTCCAGATCTGGCCTCCCGATAAAGAACAGGAGGTGGCAGCGGCTCCGTATTGTGAAACGCGATAAAACTTTCTCTCCTATTTTTTTTCTCGGGAAATAGGAATTTATAGTATCCGGATTAGGGTCAGCGGAGCCACGAGGGCCCCACCACCCACCAGGGCGCGCCCTGGTGCCTTGTGGGCACAGGGTGGCCACCCTCCAGTGGGTCTTGGTTCCAATATTCTTCATTTATTCCATAAAAAAATCTTCAAAAATTTCGTACAATTCTGAGAACTTTTATTTGTGCACAAAAACAATACCATGGTAGTTATGCTGAAAACAGCGTGAGTTCGGATTAGTTTCATTCAAAATCATGCAAATTGGAGTCCAAAACAAAAGCAAAAGTGTCGTGGTTTTGTCACGGCAGATGCCCTAGCAAAAGGACTTAGGTGTGGAGCCATCGCGACGTAGGTTAGCTTGAAGGTGTTGAGCGGGACGAAAGACACGAGATTTACCCAGGTTCGGCCCCTCACAACGAGGTAAAAGCCTATGTCCTGCTTCTAGTTATATTGATTGGGTATCGATTACAAGGGAGCGGAATCGCTTGACCTAGCTATTGATCAATTGTTTCTTGAGTTAACCCGCCGCAGGGTCTCGTCTTTATATACACAGTTCGAGGCCCTGGCCTTACAAGAGTCTAAGTCGGATCACACAACATGACCGACTCGGTTTCTAAGTCGCCTTGCCTTGCTAGGCAAGTCGCCATCGGGCGGCTCACACCTCCATGCCTTGGGCCCTCAACAGGCCCACCTCTTAAGACGCCTCCAGTCTTCATGTCTTCTTAGGCCCATTAACCTTTGCTCTTGAGTCGCCAATAGTGTAACCCGTCCCCTCCTGGGTGGGTTACACCGCGGGGTTATATCCCCAACATTAGGCCCCAGATTGATTTGAACTTGTTCATGTCAATCTTCACTGCTTCTGGTTGGCGAGTCTTCTTTTCCAATGCTTAACCTTCGAACGAATCATTGTAACCCGCCATGACGTCATGCGAGATAAATCCAGAGAACCTATGACATCACAACGGATCTTTTTGCATTAATTGGTCACCCGAGAATCAAGGCGCCTCCAGTGTTGAGATAATTATGACGACTTCTCGATTTCCGCGCCTGCCATTTTACTGTTTCACATTTTCCCTTATAAATAGGGACGGGGGGCTTCCTTTCTCACTTTTCCCCATGTCACCCCTTCTTCTTCCTTGCGTCGTCCGCTGCTGCTAGAGCTCCGCCGCCCCGACCGATCTTCACCAGCAACTCCATCAGGGCTGCTGCATCAACCTGATTACGTCCAGAAATCGGCGGCGCTCATCCACTCGTCATCAACATAAATAGTAAATAAATTAAAAAAATTCTGATTTTTTTAGATGTTCATATAGGTATAACAAGCTTGCTTGACAATTTTCATGTGAAACATGAATAGTCAACATGTACGTGAGTCCACATTATAGGAACTGTCTTTTCTTCTTCTTTCTGATCGCTCGGTAGATATTGGAGTTTGAGTCCATTATGAATTGTGTACATGATGGTTAGGAGATAAAGAAAATATTTGGATGCCATAGATAATGTGGGTCAATTTGAAGATATATAGATCTTGTGGTTGTGACTGAAAATAATCATAAATTGAAGTTCAGATTTTTATGATTTTTTAGGATTTTCTAGCATATTTATCTTCTTTCTTATTAGGTTTTCATTTACATTTAATATATAAAAATAGAAATATTATACAACTATATAACAAGTGAACATGTCAAGGGGGAGTGGAGGAGAAATCCCCACCTGAATATTGATCTCTATTCAATGGAAATGAGCCAGTTTATGAGGGAAACCATGATGAAAACTGTGATCCGGTTTATGAGGAAGACCAGATCAAAAAACTTGATCCAGTTTATAAGGAAAACTAGACCCAAATACAATATAACCTAGCGCAAAGAACCGGTAAACACAACACGCCCCATACATGATGGAAATATGCCCTAGAGGCAATAATAAAATGGTCATTATTATATTTCCTAAATCATGATAAAGGTTTATTATTCATGCTAGAATTGTATTGACCGGAAACTTATATACATGTGTGGATACATAAACAAATACCATGTCCCAGTGAGCCTCTACTAGACTAGCTCGTTGATCAAAGATGGTTAAGGTTTCCTAACTATAGACATGAGTTGTCATTTGATAACGGGATCAAATCATTAGGAGAATGATGTGATGGACAAGACCCATCCGTTAGCTTAGCATATTGATCGTTCAGTTTATTGCTATTGCTTTCTTAATGTCAAATACATATTCCTTCGACTATGAGATTATGCAACTCCCGGATACCGAAGGAATACCTTGTGTGCTATCAAACGTCACAACGTAACTGGGTGATCATAAAGATGCTCTACAGATATCTCCGAAGGTGTTTGTTGAGTTGGCATAGATCAAGATTGGGATTTATCACTCCGAGTATTGGAGAGGTATCTCTGGACACTCTCGGTAATGCACATCATAACACTACAAGAAATATGTCAACTTGCGACCATCACTATTGGTCACTGAATGGTCATTGTTTTTCATTTGCTACCTTTTTATGACCAAAAACAATTGGTCAAAAGCTGACCGTCTATAATGAAACTTAATGACCTTCTCTGTGATATGGTCGTAGAAGGCAACGACCAAAACAAAAGGTCGTTGGTCCTACGACCTTTTGTTTTGGTCGCTGGCTGTTTGCCCAGGCCATGTCGGATCTGACGTGGCAAGGTGACGTGGCAAAATTGTGACCAACTGAAAAGGTCGTTGATTAGAATCAGCCCGGTCCATTTCGACGCTTTACTTGGGCCAAGCCCAACAATTCAGCCCATTTAATTTTTTTTTGTTAATTCTGGTCAGCTACATGGACCACCACAACGGGCAAGCCCAACAATTCAGCCTTTTTATTTCATTGGCCATGGCCTTTTTGCGATCCATTTCTTTTTTGAGCCTCAGTTGTTTTACACTCCAATTTCTATTTCTTTTTAATTTTCGGCCTCTATTCCTATCAGTATATTTTGGGCCATAGCCTTTTCAAAGCCCAAATAGATTTGGTCCAATAAACATTTCGGCCACTTCTTGATTTGGCCCATACATGTATTTATCAAATAATATTTATATCATAGACATACAAACAACCCAGATTCAATGCCAATATATTTTCTAGTACAGAAATGCATTTCAGGTAAACAATATTATTCTAAGAATATGTACATAACTCCCAGCATTTGAATAACAAGTTAGCAAGCACATATACATCAAATTCTCAGGAAAATCAGCAGTACATCCAAATTCCAAGGACAACATTACAACAAAGTCCTGCATCTCCCTAGGAGCAGAAGGAGGGATAAGAGAGCATGCATGCATGCCTAGATCCTGCATGCCTTGCTTCTTCCAACTTCGTGCTAGAGCTCGCGTCAAAACATGAATGAAGGCAATCATCTGCATGTTATAAAACAAAATGGTTATGAACAAAATGCACGAACTGAAAGGAGCAAGCTATTTTGTATTTGAGAAACTGAAAAATGCATGAACAATTTTTTAGAAGGTAACTGAACTTCTGAGCAGCATTTAGACAGGAAAACAAGGGCTTGTAGTATACACATTAATTAGAACAGGATCGCAAGACACAAATATAATCTAGAATTGACAAGTACACATTAATTTTAACATAGCATCACTAGCTCTGTTGTTGTTTGCATATTAAACCATATGGAAAAATGCTCAGGAGTGGGATTTTTGTTGGAAGGGACTTACGGCGGCGACCGACTTGTTCTTGGGGTTCTTCTGCTTGAACTCCTCGCGGAACTCGCCCCTGACAAGAACCAACCAACAAACAGCAGGTTCAGAACAACGGCCGCCCGGAAACCACGGGGAAACAGGAAGGTGGTAAACATAAGGGCAGGTGCAACTAATAATTAACATCACAGGAGAGAAAACACAGATTGACTATATAAGAACAGTATATTCCTTAGCAAAAGATGCCGCTAGGACCTATACAGATTGACTATATAAGAAAAGTATATTCCAACGCAAACACATGACAACAAAATCCTCTTCAATTTAACATGAGATATATGATATGTAAGTCAGTCACATCTAGCAACTTGTCTAGACTCTGGACATTATTACATAGAGCATCCTCTTCAAATTCCAAATCTTTCTCTTCTTCACATATACTCTGTACAACATAATAGACAAGCCAAGCAAAATCTTCTAACTTGGTGGTAACAAGTCTACATATTTCAACTTTGAATGCCTTCAGATTAATTAGCAACTACCCAGACGCAAGGAGAGGAGGAGAGCATACCTTGGTTGCCGTCACCAGCCCAGCCGGGTCCTCCGTTCAACAAATCTGCAGCTTGTCGCCGAGATCCACTAGTCAGCCACTTGGCACTCAGGAACCAGCTTCTGCTTCAGCCCCAGGCTGCAACAAACACACACACGACGATACCATTATATCACCACCAAATGCGCCACATCAAATTGAAACAAGATCAAATCAAAGGAGTCACACAAATTCAAGGAAATGGTATAAAATCTGCCATCTTCCTGCAAAACATCAGTCACTCCCACCCACCATAAATTGCAATCTTACCCTCCAATTTAATAAGACATATAGTCAGTCATGTGTAACACCCTGGATTTTGCCCATTTTCTTTTTCTTTTGATTTTGGTCCGGATTCGCTTTTCTGTGGCTTAGTAGTCTTGCAACCTAGAGAGATCACCCTTGATTCTTCTTCCCGAGTGGCTTGCCAACCTCAAAACCATCCCAAGACCTTGTCATCTCCATCTTGGACCAATCCCAATATTCTTTTTCTTGGGAATATTCCTTTTGCTACTAAAGGAATAACCCTGTTTGCCCTGAGTTGTGAAGCAACCCACATTTCCATCATTCCCAAATTTCCCTAATAATTCACATAATTTGTTTGGGTCATATATTCCACAAATATGTCAAATTCTTTCTTGCCATGTTCAAGAATATTTCACAAATATTCCTTTTCTGATTCTGCCCCAGCTGGCAGTTTGTGAAGCAAGTACCATTTATAGTTTCTTGCTTGCTCTCAAACTTTTTGTGCACTCTTTCCTATCCATATCATTGCCACATGCCAAAATTCAACTTTATTTGGATATTAAATATCTCCTGGCTAATTTCCAAAGTTTCTGGGCAATTGGAATCTTTGTAAAGCAAGTGCTAGCTAGGTGTATCCAAATGAGTTGAAATTTTTCAGTCATCTTCATATGCTCAAATCATGACTCTCCACAAAGTTTTAACCTTATCCAATCAACTATGTGAGCACAGCAACAAATCTTTGTTTCTGGTCATATTTTCACATTGTGAAGCAACTATATTTTATATTGCTCCATAATTGCTGAAAATTTACCAGAACATTCTTCTGCCCATATAATGTATCTCCACAAAATTTGGTCTCATTCCATCTTTCCAATAATTCTCTAGAAGTTTTCTAAGATTCTGGTCAGAGAAGATAGCTGTGAAGGAAGTACCATTTTGGTTTATCCAAATGGTATGAAACTTTTACAGTATCTTCATATACATATATTACTAATATCCTCCAAATTTCAGCTCCATCCAAGCAAGTGTGTGAGTGCCACTTCATACTTTGCGGTTCTGTCCAGTAGAGCCCATTGAACTGCAAGTGCTATTTATCTTCATCCAAATGAGCTTCAAATTTTCAGACATGGTCATCTTAGAATTTGATCACACCATGCCAAAAACTAGAGTCTACTCCCTGCTCCATCTTCCTCTCCAAGTCTCAAACACCTTGCTGTTCTGGATAGAATCAGCTTGCTGTGGTCACCTCAAGTCTCTCTGTGCCTGTCTCTTTCCTCCTTGACCTCTTCCTACGGGTGACTGATCGAGTTGACATGGTGGGGTTGACCAGAACACGTGGCATCGCCGTGTCCACGCGGTGACCGCAGCCCTGGCACGCCATGGACGTGAGCTGTGCGTCGTTTGCTCGGGCCCCTCGTCTCCTCGTCGGTTCCGCGCGATTGGTCATGTCCAACAGCTCCCCCTCACCGTCCTCTTCTCCCCAGACCTCTCTCCCCCTCTCCCGTCCCCTCCCACGCGGTGCACAGGCAGTGACCGCAATCGGTCGTCCCTGGCACCGTTGCGTCCAGATGCTTGAGCTCTCCCGAACCTGCCCGACCTCTCCGCTCCTCCGCGAAGCTCCTCGACGCCGTAAACGACAGCCACGTCGCCCCGACGCTCCAGTGCAACGATAAGGACGCCACGGCGGCCGTCCCGATCGCCTCGGCCGCCCCGGCTATAAATAGGCCTCGGCCCGAGCCTTTCCGACCATCCCCGAGTACACCAGCCATTCCCTCTCTCTCCTAGCATCGCTCCTGCCTACTCCCCTTGGCTCCAGGAGCTCTCCCCGACTACCACAGCCGCCATGGCCGCCACCTCTGGCTGCTCAAATTCGAGGGGGCCGAGCCTTCTCTCCCCGTTCTGACCTCACAGGTGTCTTCTCCGAGCTCCAGTGACCCTCCCCACCCCCTCGTTCCAACGCCGGAGTCGTCGTGTCCACATGCCGCCGGAGCAACCGCCGCCTGCCCTCTGCCTCCGTGTGCCGTCGCGACCCCGGCCACTTTCTCGCTGCCCTGGTGGGCCTCCTCGACGCGCGGCTCCGCGGTGAACACTCCGGTGGCCTCATTTTCACCGGAGAAGTCTTGTGCCGCCGGGAATCTTCGCCGGCCGCCCTCCTCTGTTCCGCCACGGGCGTCGATGCCGTCGCCGTTCCAGCCCTCCCCGGTGAGAATACCGTGGCTGGTTGGGTGCGGCACACCGCCCTGGTTCCGCCGGTGGCCTCGCCTCAGCTGGAGGTGGCCGGAACCGGCCGGGCCGGCGCCGGCGAGCGCGCGCCCCTCCTCTGCATCGGGCGAGCGGGAGGTCGAGGAAGAAGACGCCCAGCCGTGGACCCCAGCGGCCCCACTTGTCATCCAGAGGAGCCCCGGGCCCGCGCAGTTTTATGTGGAGACGTATTCTGGAGAATACGTTTTCATATTTGGAAAGCGTATTTTCGTAGTGCTTTGGTCCAGAGTACGTTTTCCATAAGCGAAGGCGTATTTTCCTGAAGCCCATTTTCTGTTTTCTCAGCCAGGGACCCGTTTGTAGAGTTATTTTTGCAGATTGGTCCCTGAACTTCGTCGGGTTATAACTTTTCACCCGTAACTCCGAATCAGGTGAATCCAACGCCCACGTCTTCGTCTCGTCGAGCTCGTCGTGTTCGTATCACTTTCACTATATGGTCCCACAGTGAAAATGACCATTTTGCCCTTGCCCAAAAACAGCCCCTCCGGGAAAGAACTGTTTCCGGCAGTCAACTTCGCGACTATTCCACACTTCTTCCCGATGGTTCCTTCATCTCCAGGCAAGCCACAACTCTCATCTGCATCATTGCATTGCAATATCATAGTTTAACTAATTACTTTTATAGCAAGAAGGAGTTATTGGTGAAATGAATTGGACTATGCAATATTGGAGTTAATTCTCGGATAGGTGACTACCATGTTGAGTACCGGATTATTAGTGACTAGTAGCTTACCCACTTGTTGATGCTATGATGTTGAGATCACTGTCTATGATTATTTTGGAGTTCATCCGGCAGTTCGTAGAGATGAATTAGTAGCAGTGGCTTAAGCATACTGGTTATCGGAGTGTCAGCCATGACAGAAATATTATTCGGGGATTAGATATTTCATGGTTGACCTTGAGTCACCTGTCCGGACTTATCCGTGCAGCCACATTTGCCGGTATGGGACGGCCTTGACTTGGTCTGATCGCGTGCTCTTTCACCGGTACCGCCCGACAGGGAAGGTTATGCGTGCGCGCTACCCTGGCCCGGTAGGCGGCGATAACCTTGTGAGCCCAGTTGAGTTGTATGGTACCAGGTCCCCGTTTGGGACAGTTTAGTTTGGCCACGACGGTGGCAGGTGTCACGAGGTGACACAGGGGCCACCCAGGGCAGGACTCCGGGGGAGGATGAACGCCGGTGGTACGGTGGAGGAGTCACGGGTTAGGCAGGTTTCGTTGGAGCAACGCTGGTCCACCCGAATGGGATCACGAGGTCAGTGCTCCATAGTGTGGGTAAAGTGCGCAACCTCTGCAGAGTGTAAAATCTATTCGAATAGCCGTGTCCACGGTATTGGACAGTCCGTCCAGACCTCACTAGGTGGTCAACCATGGTAGTGATGATAATGATGGAAGAACTCGTCGTATGATCAAAAGTACTCGATGGATCGTGAGTATTCTGAGGGTTGTGAGACAACCCGGAAGAGAGTATGTTTGACTTGTGGTGCAGACGGAATCAGGTATATGATATGATAGCCATGGGATGGCTATGAGTTGAGTAGTCGGATGTCCTCATGCTTGGGAATTGGGATTTGGCACAGGTTTGGATTGCATCCTGAGATTATTTGGAGTACAAAATTAAATATGCCTTACCTTACTGCATTTACTTCAGAAGTTATCTTGCTAGATAACCATGCTTGTTAATTTTGACTACTATGATGTTGTCTCGCCTTAATGCTGATGTTTGTTGTGAGCTTGCGAGTACATTCAAAGTACTCACCTGGCGTGTCATGCCAGTTTGCAGGTCATGCCATGATTGCTTGCTTGTCGAGGATCCCGAGTTTGTGACCTAGGATACGCGTTCTAGCCAAAGTCCCTGCGGAGTGGAGTCCATCACCGTCGTCGTTGTTCCGCTGCTGAGAGAGTTACTCCGCTGTTAGCATAGAGCTACCCCAGGCAGGCGTAGTGTCGCCATGCCAATGTAATCCATGTACCCTTTGTAACCATATCCATAGTAATAAAGAGTTGATTTGTTCTATGCCAACAGTGCCGTATTCCAGAAGACTTGTCCTTGGGCTGGAATACGGGGCGTTCCGGTTTACTCTGAGCCGGGGTGCCACAGAAGTTGGTATCAGAGCAGGTCTAGCTATACGACGCGTGGTCTAGGCGTGAGCGTTAGTAACCGGTAGTTTAGGACCCAGTTGGTTTGCTGCACTTGTTTGTTGCATTTGTTTGTTGCATAGCATGCATATAGACTAGATATTATATCACTAACGATGGATCTGGTGAGTGTAGGTGGCATCGGTTTCGATTCCCTACCTGTGCTCTCCAGTTTGCATTTTTGTTCCTTGGTATGGTGTCATCTTCGTCCCAGCGGAGTGATGCCAAGGTGCTTAGGGGTGGCGATCACTAGCAAGATTGATGCACCGGTACCACACCAATATATTCTCTTCAGTCACCCTATCGTCTCAGTGATAGACAAGTTCTATCCCGGATCGTGCCATTCCACTAGCCGTTTCGGTAAACCTTATTGATCCTTGTTATCAGAAAAGGGCAATGCCTGCAAGCTTTTCTTTCCACCACTATCTCATTCCGCCACCTATTCTTTGAACGTGTACGGTTTTCTTCCGTACGCTTGATGATGATGTGGTCGTAACTTCTGTGTTCCGACCCCCGATCACCAAGTTCGTCCTTGCCACCGGTTCCATCCGTGTTAAGTCCGTGTTTGGTGTAGCCCTGTTTACACCAATTTTCTTCCACACATTGATTCACTTTTGTGCACATCGCCACAGCATGTTAGACCGTAATACCGGAGTTCTTGCGAGATTTGTGTGCCTAAGTAGGAATGCATATTATTGTTGTGAATAGCTGTAGGATGTGATATTGCTTGTGTGTGTGATCTTGCTGCTTTGTGTGCTTTTGTTTAGTCGTTTCTTTTGCTGTTTTTGGGCCCTTGGTGTTACCTTATTTTCCCCTTATGGAAGTTGCTCACCGACCCTGAACCCAAAGAAATCAGTGAAGAGACGGTCATTTGAAAGCTCAGCTCAGCAATATGGAATTCTCACCAGACTGTGTTATATCAGGAATATCGGGCCTGGATATAAATGATATCCTAGCCGGATTAATTATCAGCATCCAGTATACATCAGTGCAACTTTCACAACAGCAATGATCACATCAGCAAGAAGGCAAATTGTGTACATGATCCACAGTGCATTCTGTGCCAAAGGTATGATTTATATATAAGGTTTGAGTCTGCTATGAGTACAGTTTGAACCCTGCTATGTCTTGGAATCAAGTCAGAATGTGTTATGAACATAGTGTTCAGCAAGAAGGATAGCCTAATACCCTGTTGCATACAATGAGTAACCGACAGCAGTAATATCAAGGGATATATATATATATATATATATATATATATATATATGCACTGAGTCCGCATATGGCAAAGAAAAGCTTCAGGTGTAAGCAACCTAGTCTTTCCTTACAAGCTACCTGAGAAGCATACGACACAAGGATTCATGTGTCTTCCTTGATACGAGAAAAGGACATCTTCCGATGCAAGTATATGACAATGCATCCCCAGGGTCAGATCCGCAACAGTTGGTCCAAAGGCAAAAATCTGTCAGGACACAAGCTTGCGTCAGAAATCAAGTGGCCAGCTATTCATGTTTCCATAGACATGGTGGACATGCTGCCAAGGTCATATGGGTGACTCATACAATGATGCCAGCCCGATGAGGATCTAACTATTGCATGAGCTATGTAAGAAGAAGAATGCCAGTTATACACTTCAGAGTGATGACCAACAACCTATGGAGCAAGCCGACCATCTAATATATGCTCTATAGCATTGCTCTGTGTTATTCTGGTATGTTCAAATTATTATGCTCATACCTGTATGCCTAAGAGTGAGCTGTATGGGACGCGGATGAACCCTTGCCTGTCTTTCTTTGGTAACGGCACCACGCCTGTGTTCTGAGCTGTTTTCGGCCGTCCGGGGTGGATGCCGATTTTTATTTCTCTTATCAGCAACTGGCCCGTGTTCCGAGCTGCTTTTCGGCCGTCTCGGGCAGTTGTTGAATTTCTTTCCGTAGCAATGACCCTATGCTCTGAGCTGTTCTTCGGTCGTCTTAGGGAGTTGCTACTTTCTTCTTATCGACACCATCTCATGCTCTGAGCTGCTTTTCAGCCGTCTTGAGTCGGGGTTGAGTTACTCCAGTGATGTCCCTGATCTGGGTTGTAAAGACCGTTCTGGTGGCTACTGGTTTATTTGCCGATTTTATTCAAGGGTTCAGATGATCATTACCCTACAGCTACAACTTGTAAAGTAATATGCATGCCGGAATATCGCACCTGACAAAACCCATGGTTACCCGAAGAATCAAGAACACATAAGGCCAAGTTCTTTCAGCAAGGAATCCAGGCAAACAGAACCATAATGAAGGAGCAAGATTGGCTGTACAGGTATCATAATGGTTGCAAGATCAACATGGTACAAATACTCCAGACAGTCTGGCTCGGTACCAGTCACCATGGGTACATACCCACGGGGTCGATTTCATTTGCAAGGACCCCATATCGAGACAACCCGCCTAGCCAACTAGATATGCTCAGAATTGTCAGAAGAGGGCAACCAAGCTGGTCAGGTCAGCCGAAAGATTAACTTAGTAGTTCAAATTCAGCAACCATGTTAAAGCATTACACGGCCTACCATCCATATAGAGATGCCAACAGACTGAGTAAACAGAAGGATGAACAACAGTTCCTAAGCTTGTGTCTTCACATATGTGAATCAGCTAAAGGATAACCTGCCGTGAACAAGATTCTGCTGCCAGAACCACCGTCAGTCAAGTCTGCAGAAGATACCATTAGGTCATACACCTTTACCCTAATCATGACGGATGACAGTCAAATATTTGGTAGGAACCTTATACCCAAGACAGTGAAGATACCCAAGATGACCCAGCAATCTGTGCGAGAAGGCAGATTCTGTCAGGAGAACAGTACGATTCATAGTATTGTTTTAAGCTTGAAGGACACACAATCATTTGAAGTCACCCAATGCATTGAGTGAAAGATTTCGTGTCCACCAAGAGAATCTGTTCGCAACTCAGTGAACGGTTGATCGTATTAGACCTCGTCACGACACGTCCATGAGGAACCACCCTCGGACTTACGAGCAGGGCATATAGTTTGGTCAGAAAATTTATTACCCCAGATAGCATAGCAGATATAAAAGGATTGGAGTCAGAGTAACATATGAGGTAAGATTGGCCAGAAAAAGGGTCCAGTGAAGCAAACCACCCCGAAGCAAGGCAGTCAGTCATATGAAACTCAGTGGAAGCATTATACAAAGATAAAAAGGAAACCCGAGTTGGAAACGGTTTCCTCAAAGAGGAAATGTTCATCCCTGAGCAACCAAATCTCGAGGACGAGATTTCTTTAAGGGGGGTAGGTTTGTAACACCCTGGATTTTGCCCATTTTCTTTTTCTTTTGATTTTGGTCCGGATTCGCTTTTCTGTGGCTTAGTAGTCTTGCAACCTAGAGAGATCACCCTTGATTCTTCTTCCCAAGTGGCTTGCCAACCTCAAAACCATCCCAAGACCTTGTCATCTCCATCTTGGACCAATCCCAATATTCTTTTTCTTGGGAATATTCCTTTTGCTACTAAAGGAATAACCCTGTTTGCCCTGAGTTGTGAAGCAACCCACATTTCCATCATTCCCAAATTTCCCTAATAATTCACATAATTTGTTTGGGTCATATATTCCACAAATATGTCAAATTCTTTCTTGCCATGTTCAAGAATATTTCACAAATATTCCTTTTCTGATTCTGCCCCAGCTGGCAGTTTGTGAAGCAAGTACCATTTATAGTTTCTTGCTTGCTCTCAAACTTTTTGTGCACTCTTTCCTATCCATATCATTGCCACATGCCAAAATTCAACTTTATTTGGATATTAAATATCTCCTGGCTAATTTCCAAAGTTTCTGGGCAATTGGAATCTTTGTAAAGCAAGTGCTAGCTAGGTGTATCCAAATGAGTTGAAATTTTTCAGTCATCTTCATATGCTCAAATCATGACTCTCCACAAAGTTTTAACCTTATCCAATCAACTATGTGAGCACAGCAACAAATCTTTGTTTCTGGTCATATTTTCACATTGTGAAGCAACTATATTTTATATTGCTCCATAATTGCTGAAAATTTACCAGCACATTCTTCTACCCATATAATGTATCTCCACAAAATTTGGTCTCATTCCATCTTTCCAATAATTCTCTAGAAGTTTTCTAAGATTCTGGTCAGAGAAGATAGCTATGAAGGAAGTACCATTTTGGTTTATCCAAATGGTATGAAACTTTTACAGTATCTTCATATACATATATTACTAATATCCTCCAAATTTTAGCTCCATCCAAGCAAGTGTGTGAGTGCCACTTCATACTTTGCAGTTCTGTCCAGTAGAGCCCATTGAACTGCAAGTGCTATTTATCTTCATCCAAATGAGCTTCAAATTTTCAGACATGGTCATCTTAGAATTTGATCACACCATGCCAAAAACTAGAGTCTACTCCCTGCTCCATCTTCCTCTCCAAGTCTCAAACACCTTGCTGTTCTGGATAGAATCAGCTTGTTGTGGTCACCTCAAGTCTCTCTGTGCATGTCTCTTTCCTCCTTGACCTCTTCCTACGGGTGACTGATCGAGTTGACATGGTGGGGTTGACTAGAACACGTGGCATCACCGTGTCCACGCAGTGACCGCAGCCCTGGCATGCCATGGACGTGAGCTGTGCGTCGTTTGCTCGGGCCCCCTCGTCTCCTCGTCGGTTCCGCACGATTGGTCATGTCCAACAGCTCCCCCTCACCGTCCTCTTCTCCCCAGACCGCAACCGGTCGTCCATGTCGCCGTTGCGTCCAGATGCTTGAGCTCTCCCGAACCTGCTCGACCGCTCCTGAGACCTCTCCGCTCCTCCGCGAAGCTCCTCAACACCGCAAACGACAGCCACGTCGCCCCGACGCTCCAGTGCAACGATAAGGACGCCACGGCGGCCGTCCCGATCGCCTCGGCCGCCCCGGCTATAAATAGGCCTCGGCCCGAGCCTTTCCGACCATCCCCGAGTACACCAGCCCTTCCCTCTCTCTCCTAGCATCGCTCTTGCCTACTCCCCTTGGCTCCAGGAGCTCTCCCTGACTACCACAGCCGCCATGGCCGCCGCCTCTGGCCGCTCAAATTCAAGGGGGCCGAGCCCTCTCTCCTCGTTCTGACCTCACAGGTGTCTTCTCCGAGCTCCAGTGACCCTCCCCACCCCTCGTTCCAAGGCCGGAGTCGCCGTGTCCACACGCCGCCGGAGCAACCGCCGCCTGCCCTCTGCTTCCGCGTGTCGTCGCGACCCCGGCCACTTTCTCGCTGCCCTGGTGGGCCTCCTCGACGCGCGGCTCCGCGGTGAACATTCCGGTGGCCTCATTTTCGTCGGAGAAGTCTTGTGCCGCCGGGAATCTTCGTCGGCCGCCCTCCTCTGTTCCGCCATGGGCGTCAATGCCGTCGCCGTTACAGCCCTCCCCGGTGAGCGTACCGCGGCTGGTTGGGTGCGGCATACCGCCCTGGTTCCGCCAGTGGCCTCGCCTCAGCTGGAGGTGGCCGGAACCGGTCGGGCCGGCGCCGGCGAGCGCGCGCCCCTCCTCTGCATCGGGCGAGCGGGAGGTCGGGGAAGAAGACGCCCAGCCGTGGACCCCAGCGGCCCCACTTGTCATCCAGAGGAGCCCCGGGCCCGCGCAGTTTTAAATGGAGACGTATTCTGGAGAATACGTTTTCATATTTGGAAAGCGTATTTTTGTATTGCTTTGGTCCAGAGTACGTTTTCCATAAGCGAAGGCGTATTTTCCTGAAGCCCGTTTTCTGTTTTCTCAGCCAGGGACCCGTTTGTAGAGTTATTTTTGCAGATTGGTCCCTGAACTTCGTCGGGTTATAACTTTTCACCCGTAACTCCGAATGAGGTGAATCCAACGCCCACGTCTTCGTCCCGTCGAGCTTGTCGTATTCGTATCACTTTCACTATATGGTCCCACAGTGAAAATGACCATTTTGCCCTTGCCCAAAAACAGCCCCTCCGGGAAAGAACTTTTTCCGGCAGTCAACTTCGCGACCATTCCACACTTCTTCCCGATGGTTCCTTCATCTCCAGGCAAGCCACAACTCTCATCTGCATCATTGCATTGCAATATCATAGTTTAACTAATTACTTTATAGCAAGAAGGAGTTATTGGTGAAATGAATTGGACTATGCAATATTGGAGTTAATTCTCGGATAGGTGACTACCATGTTGAGTACCGGATTATTAGTGACTAGTAGCTTACCCACTTGTTGATGCTATGATGTTGAGATCACTATCTATGATTATTTTGGAGTTCATCCGGCAGTTCGTAGAGGTGAATTAGTAGCAGTGGCTTAAGCATACTGGTTATCGGAGTGTCAGCCATGACAGAAATATTATTCGAGGATTAGATATTTCATGGTTGACCTTGAGTCACCTGTCCGGACTAATCCGTGCAGCCACATTTGCCAGTATGGGACGGCCTTGACTTGGTCTGATCGCGTGCTCTTTCACCGGTACCGCCCAACAGGGAAGGTTATGCATGCACGCTACCCTGGCCCGGTAGGCGGTGATAACCTTGTGAGCCCAGTTGAGTTGTATGGTACCAGGTCCCCGTTTGGGACAGTTTAGTTTGGCCACGACGGTGGCAGGTGTCACGAGGTGACACAGGGGCCACCCAGGGTAGGACTCCAGGGGAGGATGAACGCCGGTGGTACGGTGGAGGAGTCACGGGTTAGGCAAGTTTCGTTGGAGCAACGCTGGTCCACCCGAATGGGATCACGAGGTCAGTGCTCCATAGTGTGGGTAAAGTGTGCAACCTCTGCAGAGTGTAAAATCTATTCGAATAGTCGTGTCCACGGTATTGGACAGTCCGTCCAGACCTCACTAGGTGGTCAACCATGGTAGTGATGATAATGATGGAAGAACTCGTCGTATGATCAGAAGTACTCGATGGATCGTGAGTATTCTGAGGGTTGTGAGACAACCCGGAAGAGAGTATGTTTGACTTGTGGTGCAGACGGAATCAGGTATATGATATGATAGCCATGGGATGGCTATGAGTTGAGTGGTCGGATGGCCTCATGCTTGGGAATTGGGATTTGGCACAGGTTTGGATTGCATCCTGAGATTATTTGGAGTACAAAATTAAATATGCCTTACCTTACTGCATTTACTTCATAAGTTATCTTGCTAGATAACCATGCTTGTTAATTTTGACTACTATGATGTTGTCTCGCCTTAATGCTGATGTTTGTTGTGAGCTTGCGAGTACATTCAAAGTACTCACCTGGCGTGTCATGCCAGTTTGCAGGTCATGCCATGATTGCTTGCTTGTCGAGGATCCCGAGTTTGCGACCTAGGATACGCGTTCTAGCCAGAGTCCCTGCGGAGTGGAGTCCATCACCGTCGTCGCTGTTCCGCTGCCGAGAGAGTTACTCCGCTGTTAGCATAGAGCTACCCCAGGCAGGCGTAGTGTCGCCGTGCCGATGTAATCCATGTACCCTTTGTAACCATATCCATAGTAATAAAGAGCTAATTTGTTCTATGCCAACAGTGCCGTATTCCAGAAGACTTGTCCTTGGGCTGGAATACGGGGCGTTCCGGTTTACTCTGAGCCGGGGTGCCACATCATGTAAGCAACTTGTCTAGACTGTGGAAAGTTTGAAATTCAGTTTTTTTTTCTTTCCCCTATCTATACAAGAAACACTCGGTTGCTGTCAGGTATCAAAAATAATTCAACTTTCAGATAAATTTCATTTAGATTTCTCAATCGAGGTGACAGCAAGTCATTCATTGGTACACTCAACAGCCATAGACCGACGTTTCAAAGTAGTACGCACAACTACAGATAGAATTGACACAAGCAATTTTGCATTCCCTCTTGTAAGCTACTACGGAGATTACAATAGCTCACTTAATCACAAAGCACAGCGAGTAACCAGAGCAGAAACTAAGGACAGGTGGCTTCCAGGCATCAGAAATGTTCCAATTAGTACCGTAGCATATGTCATATCACAGGTTATCTTGAGCTCTGAGCAGTTAGATTACACTTATATTAGGCAAATGAAGCTACACATCAACTCACCAGCTTCTCTACACACATCGACACTGGCGGGAGGCAGCAGCACGGACCGTCGATGAGGTTGTTAAGTTTGGTTGGAAGTATAAGCATACATGTAGTTGTGCTTTAGGGGGCGAGGGGCAGTAGGCGTTGATGAGCACCACCTAGTCAGCCACCTGGCATTAGGGAATCACCTTCTTCTTCTGCTCCAGGCTGCCACACACGCACACACATCAATAACAGCAGAGTAAGAATGGAATGATGCTAATCTATTGAGGGAAAGGATCTGCTCTCATCATCAGTGGTGTTGCTCCTAGGCCAAGTGAGAGGAGTCAAATCATTTGCCAATGTCAGAAAGCTAGTAGGAGCATTAGGAGATGATAACACACACACACAGAGGATATGTTTGCTTCACTCAACTTGACATAATATAGCAGCATAAAAATACAATGGATCTACAATGGAGAAGGATATATATATATATATGGACATGGCCAGAGACATGGTTGCTAGCTAGCTAGCTTGTTGTCACGGATTTCGACTGCACCCAACCAAGAAGAAGCAGTCATGCCTAGTAATCTAAAAAAACAGAGTTTCATGGGTGGGAGAGAGCAGAGACGAGCTTTTACCTAGTCGTAAGAACAAGAGGGGGGGCTGCCAAACATGTCTCCGCTCTGCTTGGAGTGGCGGTCCGGCCATGGTGCTCTGCGTGAGGAGGGAGGGAAGCCACAGCGCGTCAGGTAAGGGAATGGAAGAGAAAGGAAGAGCAAATCGAGAGAATATCTTACCTCGGTGAGCAGCAGAAGGACGCGGACGGCCGAGCGGAAGCAGACGACGCCATGGAGATGGAGCACCAGGTCCAACCCATGGGGGCGCGGATCTGGAAGCTGGCCCCATGGAGGAGACGGAACTCCAGGTCCAGGCCCATGGCGGACCTGTCAGCCGCAGCCGCCACCGCTGTCATGGGGATGAAGCTCCAGGCCAAGCCCTTGCGGATCTGGGAGCCGCCGTCTGACCTGCTCGCGTGCACGATCTTCCTCTTCTCTTCCGATGAGGTGAGGGGAGGTGAGGGAAGGGGAAGAGGGCGGGAGCGCCAGCGGCGAGGTCGGAAGGAGACGCGACAGCCAGGATCGGGCGCCGGAGGTGGCGGTGCCAAGGGAGGAGTGCAGCGCTAGGGTTAGCGCGAGACAGAGGAGGGCTTGCTGTCGTGGGTGAGGTTCGCGCGAGAGAGAAGGGTTGGGTGGGGTTCGCGAGAGAGAGGGGGGTTTGCCGCCGTGGGATGGGATGGATGGATGGACGCATGGATGGACTGATGTTTGCCAGGTCATCGATCCAAACCACAAGTGATTCCACCAATCAGAATTAAGCTTAGGTAGTTTTGTTTTTTTTCTTTTGTTTCACTTATAATTTTCACCCTCTAATTCAGGGTAAACATTCAACATATTAACCACTTATAGTTTTCTAAAATGAACCAATAGTGTGCACATGTGTGTATCTTGGGATGACAAACAATGTTGATTTGGCGGGTTTTCATTTTCATTGCACAAAAGAGCCATTTTCCATTTTTCGAGTGCCCATTTGTAAAGAATCTACCATATATTTGTTGCAAAAATGGACCAAATCAATTTTCTAAAATATTAGGCCATATTTAATGTATAATTGACCAAATGGTTGGGTGTCAGAAGCTTTGATCAACCTCTCGTGAAAAAGACAAATTTCTGCCGATTCATTTGAAAGCGGGTCAAATTTGAACTGCAACTACCTTATAGTTTGCTCTTTATTTTTTCCAAAAATCATTTCTAGGTAGATAAGTATCTATTTCATTAGAGATATTCCAAAAAATTTGCAAGATTCAACCCCTAGCTACGAACGGTTATGCCCGCCATTTTGACCGCATTTTGAAACGGGCATAAGAAATTCAAAAAAAATCAAAAAATTGGAAAACCTTCACATTGTGTCATTATATGTGGTCAAGTTACCAGGAAAAATAATAAACTTGTAATATGGTAATTATTTTAAAAAAATGTTCTCAGAAATGAGCTATCATGTGTTAAGATTCATGGCTTTCAAGCCAAATGATCAATCTTATGGCCACATTCATGACATAGTTTGTTCAAATAATCTCATATCATGCACAAAGGTGCATCTTGGAATGGCAAACAATGTTGCCTAAGGAAGTTTCATTTTCTTTGGACGAAAAATACACTTTCCATTTTTCGAGTGCCCAAAATGAGTTTTTTTGTGAAGGACCTACCATATATTTGTTGCAAAATTGGACCAAATCAATTTTCTAAAATATTAGGCCATATTTAATGCACAACTGACCTAATGGTTGGGTGTCAAAAGATTTTATCCACCTCTCGTGAAAAAAACAAATTTCTGCCGATTCAGTAGGAAGCGGGTCAAATTTGAACTGCAGATGCCTCATAGTTTGCTGTTTATTTTTTTCAAAAATCATTTCTAGGTACATAAGTATATTTAATCAGAGAAACACCAAAAGTTTTCCAATATTCAACCACTAGCTAGGAACTGTCATGCCCGTCGTTTTGACCGCAATTTGAAACGGGCATTAAAAAATAAAAAAAATCAAAAAATTGGAAACCCTTCGCATTGTGTCATTATATGTGGCCAAGTTACCAATAAAAATAATAAAATTGTAATATGGTAATTATTTTTAAAAAGTGTTCTCAGAAATGAGCTATCATGTGTGAAGATTCATGGCTTTCAAGCCAAATGATCAATTTTATGGCCACATTCATGACATAGTTTGTTCAAATGATCTCATATCATGCACAAAGATGCATCTTGGAATGGTAAACAATGTTGCCTAAGGAAGTTTTCATTTTCTTTGGACGAAAAATACATTTTCCATTTTTTGAGTGCCCAAAATGAGTTTTTTTGTGAAGGACCTACCATATATTTGTTGCAAAATTGGACCAAATCAATTTTCTAAAATATTAGCCCATATTTAATGCAAAATTGACCAAATGTTTGGGTGTGAAAAGATTTTATCGACCTCTCGTGAAAAAGACAAATTTCTGCCGATTCAGTAGGAAGCGGGTCAAATTTGAACTGCAGATGCCTCATAGTTTGCTGTTTATTTTTTCCAAAAATATTTTCTAGGGACATAAGTATCTATTTAATCAGAGAAACAGAAAAAGTTTTCCAAGATTCAACCACTAGCTAGGAACGGTCATGCCCGTCGTTTTGACCGCATTTTGAAACGGGCATGAAAATTCAAAAAAAATCAAAAAATTGGAAAACCTTCGCATTGTGTCATTATATGTGACAAAGTTACCAGGATTTTTTTTCAAAGGGAGTTTTCATTTTGTTTACTAAAAAAATCATTTTTTATCATTTTCTGTGTGTGCAAAATGAGTTTTTTGTGAAGAACCTACCAAATATTTGTTGGAAAATATATTAAAAGAATTCACAAAAAACAAAAAAGCTGCGATATTGTGTCATTATATGTGACCTTCCAAGAAAGTTAACAAACTTGGAATACTACAAATATTTCGAAAAGTGCTCTAAAAAATGAATATTTTTCAAACTCAAAAACATTTTTGAATCAATGATTTTTTTGTAGCGATAGTTTTTTCTGAAAGTTGGGACCAACTTTTTTGTTGCGAATATTTTTCAATGAATTTCCCAAACAATTCTTAAAAATCATGAACGTTTATTTATACTTTTTTCCAAATCATGAATATTTTTTAATTTTTCATATGATATTTTCAACATCATGGACTTTTTTTGCATATGCGTCATTTTTTCAAAATCACGATCATTTTTTGAATCTGCAAATATTTATGATTTCTCAAATATTTTTGAAATCAAGAAATTTATTGAATTATTGAATATTTTTTGGAATTGGCAAGTTTTTAGATTTGGAACTTTTTGAAATCCCGAATTAAAATAGCCTTTTTTTCTCTTTGTAGATATTTTTTAGAAGAATTTTTCTCTTCGTAGATGGGCTAAAAAGAGAGCCTCAGACTATTTTTCGTATGGGCTTAATGTGGCCCAACTCAAACATTAGACCTAGCTACACGTTTCCTGGAAATGGGCTTTGGCCCAGGACGCGTTGGGTTGATACAAATAGTACTATGTTAATTTCTTACCATGAATGTGCTAGTGGTGTAGTAGTTCGCCCAGTTGGAGTTGTGCGTGAGGTCGTGGGTTCGATCCCCACGGGACTCGACCTTGCAAGTGGGTCCTGCTTGTCAGGTTAGTTCAGCGGCGGGTCCCACCCGCAGGGTAGTGGGTCCTACGTGTCAGGTAGGTGGCTGGTCCTACCCGCAGGGCAGTGGGTCCCAGGTGTCAGGTAGTTGGCGGGTCCCACTTGCAGGGTATTTGGGCCATGTATGGTGGGTCCCACATGTCAGTTCGGCAGGTCCTACCTGTCAGGTAGGTGGTGGGTCCCGCTTGCAGGTAATGGGTCCATGTGACAAATCCATAGGGCCTACCTGTCAAGGTTGGTGGGACCCACATGTCATTGGATAGCCGTTGTAGGTAGGTTTCATGGTCAACAAGTCAATGTGTGGGCCTCATCTGTCAGTGCTAGGTTTAAATTGACACATGAGCATGACACGTAGACGAAAATTGACACCTGGACATGACACGTAGGCGAAACTGCTGAGGTGGCCGCCCCTTCATTTCAACGCATCACAAATTAGCAATTATGACCATCTAGATTGGTCCTAATCGGCCAGAATTCAGGCATAGATCGGTGTTGTCTATGTTATGACCATTTCGTGTGAGAAAATAACGACCTTTTTAACTAGAATGGTCGTTATGATTTAGGGTTTGGACCCTCCCAAACAGCTTACGACCAATTGGTTCGAAATGGTCATAGATTTACGACCAATTCACCCACGGTCATTAAGAGAAGGTCACAAGTTGACATATTTCTTGTAGTGTAAGAAGCCTTGCAAGCAAAGTGACTAATGAGTTAGTTGCAAGATGATGTATTACGGAACGAGTAAAGAGACTTGCCGGTAATGAGATTGAACTAGGTATGAAGATACCGACGATCGAATCTCGGGCAAGTAACATACCGATGGACAAAGGGAATTACGTATGTTGTCATAACGGTTCGATCGATAAAGATCTTCGTAGAATATGTAGTAGCCAATATAGGCATCTAGGTTCCGCTATTGGTTATTGACCGGAGAGGTGTCTCGGTCATGTCTACATAGTTCTCGAACCCGTAGGGTCCGCACGCTTAACGTTCGTTGACGATATAGTGTTATATGAGTTATATGATTTGGTGACCGAATGTTGTTCGGACTCCCGGATGAGATCACGGACATGACAAGGAGTCTCGAAATGGTCGAGAGGTAAAGATTGATATATAGGACGATAGTATTCGGACACGGGAAGTGTTTTGGAGTGCACCAGGTACTCAGCGGGTCACCGGAAGGGGTTCCGGGCACCCTCGGCAAGTGTATGGGCCTTATGGGCCAAAGGAGGGGATAGACCAGCCCAGAAGGGGGCTGGTGCGTCCCTTCCCTTGGTTGTCCGGCCCTAGGGGAAGGAAAGGAGAAGGGGTGGCCCCTCCTGCCTTTCCCTCCTCGGGGGAGAAAGGAAGGGGGGCGCCACCTCCTCCTTCCTTCCTTCCACACTTATACAAGGAAAGGGGGGGCGCCACTTTGGGGAGGACCCCAAGTAGGATTCGGCCTACTTGGGGGCGCCTCCTAGCTGCTCCCTCCACCCCCACCTATATATATGTGGGAGGGGGCGCCTAACACAATACAACATTGTCTTAGCCGTGTGCGGTGCCCCGTGCTAGGCGCCCCCCTCCACCGTTTACAACCCCGGTCATATTTTTGTAGTGCTTAGACGAAGCCCTGCGGAGATAGCTTCACCATCATCGTCACCACGCCGTCGTGCTACCGGAACTCATCCACTACCTCGCCGTCTTGCTGGATCAAGAAGGCGGAGGACGTCATCGACCTGAACGTGTGCTGAACGCGGAGGTGTCGTACGTTCGGTGCTCGATCGGTTGGAACGCGAAGAAGTTCGACTACATCAACCGCTTTGTCAAACGCTTCCACTTATGGTCTACGAGGGTACCTAGACGCACTCTCCCCCCTCGTTGCTATGTATCTCCATGGATAGATCTTGCATGTGCGTAGATTTTTTTTTCATGCAATGTTTCCCAACAATACATAGTTACACCACAACGCAAGGGGTCATTTGCAGAAGTTATGACAGTTTTGATTTTACCTTTTACTGCTTGGTCCGATTGTACCGCTCATGCTAGAGGTTGTACCGCTCGCCGGTTATACCGGCCCATGCACCGGTCCAACAACCACCTGATGGGTGACTCCCGCGGGTTAGGTTGCGGTACCTGGGCGGTGGCTGGCCAGTAGTTCCGGTCATCACAAAATAACCGGTACTACCAGTGCTCAAAGAGGTTGTACCGCCTGGGGACTTAGCGGCCACCTCCAGTTGTTGTAGGGTGGTTGTACCGGTGTGTATGCCGCTCCTACCACCGGTCAAGGGGTGTTCCCGTTCGGTATAGGAGCGGTACTATAGCAGTACCTGGCCAGTTCTTTTGGCTATTAGTTTCTAGCCAGTTCAACCGGGCAGCCGAGTCGTTCTACCGCTTTACTCTCCATGGCCACGCATGTTGCCAGTCGCAGCCCCAGTTTACTAGGAGTTGTACCGCTCATCCAAGTGGTTGTACCACTTTAGTGTTTTTCTCCTGCGTACCAGGCAGATTTGTGGGGGGCTATTTAAGAGGGTCTTCTTCCCCAATGGACCCAATGACTTTGTGGGCGGCGATGTGTTCATCGAAGACTAGGGCTCGAGAGAAGATGAGAAACCGCTCTAACCCAAATTCAAATGACCACGCACGATGTCGTTTAGTTATAATTAAGTGCTATGTTAATGCAATCAAATTAATTCAAAAATTTAGGACGATAATACCCCTGGACTTAATTGGGCCAATTAAACTTAAATAATTTTTAGGTCGAAAATACCCTTGGGCTTTAATAAGGCTCAGTTAATCCCATCCATTAGATCGCCCATATAAGTCCCGTGAACAGCCACTACTAGGGAAAACCCTAGTAGTAGCGCTGGTTTTAGAGCTACTAGTAGCGCTTGTACAAGCGCTACAAGTAAGGTGCTACAGCTTTTCCAGCGCTACTGCTACACCTAGTTAGCAGTAGTGCTCGTGTTGGAAAAGCGCTGCTGATAGTGCTAAGTAGCAGTAGCGTTTCTTCTGAAAAGCGCTACTGCTTATTTTTCCTGTATTTTTGAAATTGCAGCTTATTTTCGCTGTATTTGTATAGGTTTTATATACAGTACTTTCATCATATGATTTTATGACCATGATTAGTTAGTATATACAACAGTGTGTGAAATGAAGGTGGATTAGGTTCAAGTGGAGGCAACATGTGGTGCATGTCGAAAGTATACTACTAATCCAAACTTGATCAAGTTTGGATTAGTAGTATACTTTCGACATGCACCACATGTTGCCTCCACTTGAATCTAATCCGCCAACACAAGCTATTTAATCATCATCATAGTCATTACCACCAACACTAGCTATTTAATCATCATAGTCATAGTGTAGCACATCATCATCTTCAAACTCATTCTAGCTAGCTAATCACTCCTGCTGCTCTCTCTCAGGTAAAATAGCATAAAACATGTGTAGCACTCCTGCTTCATCATATTGGAGCATGCAGATGAACCTGTCTCCTAATTGTGGGTTGCGCTTCTGATTGCTGCCCCCTAGTACTTCTCTGCTGCGATCCTTCACAATTTTGCTCCAGTCTTTGACTATTAAGACTTGCTCGCTTTGAGAAATGATGAATGCACTCATGTGCAATGCAGGATATCTTGGCCGTAAGCTAACCATTGTCATGCGACCTTTAGGCTCGATCCAACGAGGCACAACACTCATCGGGAGTCCCTGTTGAAGAACATCGTAGTAACATACTTAGCAATGAAGTTTAGCTTAAAAAATAATGTATGCAAAAGATGCAATGAGGACAAATAGTAAAAATCTTACCATCATTCCTAAATAGATGTGACCGTAGTTCAATACGCACACTAGTGGTCGCACATTTTGAGTACTAATATCTCGAAGTCCAGGAAAATAACCTGTCTTGACTGTATCAAGATCCTCAAGCCATGAAACATAATGACCTATCTCCTCGCAGTTTAGTTCAGCCCCGGCACAATAGTAGGTGCTGTCTACCAAGCGCCGGACAGGTTTGCTTGAATGGAAATAAGCTGTCAATAGAAATTAGTTGTCAACTATTTTTAAATAGACAATTTAAATTACTTAATAAATATGGTTGAGAAACTCACATAATGGTAGAACTGGAGGCGTCTGCACATCGACCCAGATGTCGATATTACCTTCAATTTCAGCTTCCGGACGAATATCAAAGGTGATAAGCATATCAGGCTCAAATGCATAAGCCTTGCATAGTGCTCTCCAATTTTTGCATTCAAAATAGGTGTAGGTGTCTGCATTGTATAACTTTACGGCAAAAGTATAACCATGCTCGGTCCTCAAGTGAACTCTCTTTACCTCTATACTTTCCATAGTACTGAAACCAATCTTATCCAAGACATAAATTCTTGCATGGCAGGGGATACACTAGTAGAATAGTAAAAAATTAAAATTATAAGTTGAAGCAAAAGAAGCAGAAGTCATGCTTAATTACGAAAAAAGACTTGTCGTTGTGACTTACTGTATCCACTTCGAAGTTCTCATCCAGCACGATGCTGAAGCGCCTACCACCAACTAGGTGAGGCCTGTCGCACAGGCCGCGCTCGTCTTCACAGTATTCGCACATACCGAATTCCTTTTCGTCGTCAGACATTTCCTATGTCCATAGTTGAAACATTAATTGAAAATCGATCGAAGGCAACTATCAGGAAACTCAACACACAGATCACTATTACTCAATATGCAACGGGTTGACTTTAGGTCTGTCGAGTCTTCCTTCCTAAACTCTCATCTCACGTATATGGTGGGCACTCCCTCTCTGATATTGCGACCGCCGGTGATGGTCGCTACTCCTCCTTTCCCTAGTGCATTACAAATATCTAGCACAAGGAAAAGAAGGAGAAGCGACCCCCACGACAATAGTCGGCATTCTTCTTCTCTCATATATGGTGGACACTCCCTCACCGATTTTTCGACCGTCGATGATGGTCGCTACTCCTTCTTCCCCTAGTGCATAACAAAGGTCTAGCACAAAGAGAAGAAGGAGAAGCGACCCCCACGACAACAGTCGGAATTCTTCTTCTCTCATATATGGTGCAGACTCTCCCTCACTGATTTTTTGACTGTCATGTATGGAGCCCCGACAGACTTAAAGTCAACTCGAAATGTCGTTTAATTCTCTTTCTAGCAAATCCGGGGCACTCGATATTTCCTACATATTCTAGCACAAGTCATGCTTAAATTCACGGAAAAATCCGGCATGACCTTTGCTAAAATAGGACATATCGAGCGCCTGAAATTTGCCGGAACGGAAATGAATCAACACTCTGGCAAAACATAGGCCACTCGGAAATGAATCAACACTTCGCACATGAGCATAAACTGGTGCTCATTGCATTTCAATGGTTCAATATTGACAAAAACATTTCAATATATCTTATAACCCGAACATTTTATTTGGTTAAGAAGCATAACTAAATACCCTAGTTCTACTTTATTCAACACCGAGGAGTGGAGAAGGAGGAGGTGGACTTTTAGCTCACTGACTCGGGTGTAGAGGAAGTAGAGGTAGCTCGGATGACGATCACTCCAAGGAGACACGACTCTACAAAGCCTGCATATTCCACCGAGTAAAATTTTAATTAGATCATCAAATCTCATATAGCATTCTTTGATGACAAAGTGATAATGACATAAATTCAACTAGTTCTATTATTTCAACTAGTTCAACTAAGCACTTACTAAAAATAAACTAGTTCTATTAATTTTCTTACTAAAAATAAACTAGTTATATAGTAAAATTTTAATTAGATCATCAAATCTCATATACCTAAATTTTCTTACTAAAAATAAACTAGTTCTATTAATTCAACTAGTTAAACTAAGCACTTAATATAAATAAAAATAATTAATTTTCTTACTAATTCAACTAGTTCTAATAACCTCTTCCGAATTAAATAAACTATTTCTATTAAACACTACTGAAAAACAGAAAAAACTACATTATACAAGAACAGTAGGGGGGATGAGGGAGGAGGAGGAAGGAGAGAGGGAGGAGGGAGGAGGAGGAGAGGGGGGAGCTCGGGTTGGAGGTGTTTGAGGAAGGGAGGAGAGACGGGAGGAGCTCTGAGGTGGCAGGAGACGAGGACAGGCCCCGGGAAGGAGTGATTGCAGAGGACGAGAACTAGTTTACGGCAGAGTCAGAGGAGGGGCGGGGTTCGCGCCCGCATTCCGTACTTTTTTTTGATCTCTGTGTTAGTTATTTTGCTTAGTGACGGCCAAGGGGCGTTTCCCCTAGGCAATCCAAGGTTTTTTTCGGGAGGAGGGAGGAGAGAGGAGGAGGTGGAGGAGGGGGTGGGAGGAGGGAGGGGGAGAGAGAGAGGAGGAGGGGAGGAGGGCTGCCGGCGGAGGCTTGGCCCGAGGAGGAGGGAGGAGGAGGAGGGAGGAGAGAGGAGGAGGAGGAGGGAGGAGGGAGGAGGAGGGATGAAGGGACTACCTCAGTGGAGGAGGAGCAGGAGCGGCGGCGGCGGGCAACGACGGTGGTCGGGGAACGGCGGCGGCGGCGGACGACGGGGGGTGCGGGGGAGCGAGAGTGAGAGTGAGAGTGGAGAGGGAGAGTGGGGACGCGCGGCCGGTTGGATAAGGCGCTTAGCAGTAGCGCGCGTTAGGATAAAGCGCTACTGCTAAACTCCATAGCAGCAGCGCTTTTAACTCGAGAAGCGCTACTGCTATGCCTGTAGCAGTAGCGCCTTCTGCAAAACGCGCTACTGCTAAGGCTAAGCATGTAAAAAAATCAAAAATACATTGGTCATCAATTATCTTTTTGTGTAGAATCTAAATTGTCAATAGGAATCTTTCCCGGTTTAAGAACCGGCGAAGATTCCTATTGCAGCCACAGATCCTACACATAGAGTTCAATGAAGACCAAGTGGTTGTGATGGTTTGAAAAGCACCATATTTAAGGTGATAAATATTCTGTTCGCGGAGCGAGGTGGGACTAAACTTTTGGTCTTATTAGGGGACTGAATTTATCAGTAGCGCTGGTTAGAGGAAAAGTAATATTGCTAAGATCAATAGCAGTAGCGCTTTTAACGAATGGGCGCTACTAGTATCCCTAGCCTACCTGCAACGGTCTGGCAATTGTAGTAGTAGCGTGTTTTCTAGCTACAACGCTACTGCTATGCTCATAGTAGCAGCGCTCGATTTGCCCAAGCGCTACTGCTATTTAGCAGCAGCGCTTCCTTTTTAAAAGCGCTAATGGTGAGCTCCTGTGTATAAGCATTTCCCTAGTAGTGAGCTCCTCGCGGATCCCGCGAACGGTTCGTCCAAGCACCGCAGATGCGATGCCGCCAAGGTATCCACACGTACGGAGACAACGGCGGCGGCGGACTGCTAGGTCCGGTCGCACGGCATGGGGGCATGGGGAGTGGCTACGGTTGTAGAGGGAGGAAAAAGATCAACCCTAGAAAGTGCATGCGCCCACTCCCCTTTATGTGGACCTTCGAGCTAGGATCAACACTTGAGGCCCACTAGGAGTCCATACCCAGTTTCCACTTGAATCCAATCCAAATGGGTTGCTACCCCTTAGGTGTGCGACACTATAGGTTCACGTACACATGGACACGACCCGAGTTGATAGTTAGTAGCGGCTCCTAGCAGAACATGTGAACTCCCATGTGTCCGAAAAGTTGTTAGACGAACCTAGACAATGTGTTATATGCAACATTCCATTTGCCTCACGATATATGTGTTTGTCGAGCTCAAGGCGAGTGCTTGTCACCCTTGTGGTAGCTTGATCTCTCTTCTCGAAACCGTGATACAGATTCCTGAACCGGATTAACTCTTAACCCAAATCGGATGGCCATGCTTTCCGAATCTGATCACTCAAGAGAGCCCAGAGAATATCTCTCCATATAGGAGGGCCAAATCCCTTCTTGGTAAACCATGTCTCGTGGCATGTCTCACGACTCACCCGGAAGTTACCTTTATAATCACCTAGTTACGAAGTAGCGCTTGATACACCCTAAGTGAGTCGATCCTCATCCCAAGAACATGCGAGGATCTTGGCACATACATTGTACTTGAACTAACAGATGAAAATATCTCGCCGCGTCTCAAAGTGGGTCTGTCCGACTCGGTGATCTCCATCCCGAGTCCATACTATCGGTTTAGCATCTCCATGCCCATGACTTGTGAAACATAGTCATCAACCGAATCGTATACTAGTCAAAGGGTATGTGTCCGCATAACCTTATCAACTAGGGACAATTAGAACAATCATCATACAATGTAAAGTCTCACAAACAAGTCACACTCTTATTGATACATATCACTGATGATGTTCAAGGACAATACAAAATACTCATGAATACTTAGGGAAATATCATCATCACATGATTGCCTCTAGGGCATATCTCCAACATGTTTGTTTTGTTTTGACTAATCGCAAGCAGTTCATCCGAGTGAGTGATCTGTATGCCGTCTATCGCACACATATGGACCTGGCTAATCGTTTGTGTTCTTTGGCTCGTCACAAATAGTTCGTATGGATCAACTGTATGCCACGTTTCGCACACGCAACTCTTATCTGAATCGTGCTTGATGGATCAGCCATCGCACATAGTTCGTTTTATTGGCGACGGTTTTATTACAATACCATTTGCAATTGATCCGTCCCACACAGTTTGGTCGAACGGTCTCCTATGCATGCGTCGTCTTAGGACCTTCCTGCAGTAGTGTAATCAAATCTAACCCTATCGGTACTATGCAGAAGGGACTGGCCAAGATTAGAGATGGCTAGGCACTTACATTTCAGAGGTCGATGTGAAGATCCGCCCCGATAAGGTTGATGCATGGCGTTGAGGATGATCTGGCCTCGCTTCAAGGAAGGGGGCGTCGCATCGAGGAAGGAGGAGATTAGGCGGCTCCTCGGAAGATCTGGTGCCGCATAACCCAAGGGGGATCGCGTGTGAGGGAGGGGGAGGAGGAGGGGGGTGCCACGGCGAGTGCGTGCGGCGGCGAACGACGGCGATCGAGGGCGGCGATGTGTTCACCGGAGAAAAGGGCTCGAGAGGAGATGAGGAACCGCTCTAACCCAAATTCAAATGACCACGCACAATGTCGTTTAGTTATAATTAAGCGCTATGTTGATGCAATTAAGTTAATTCGAAATTTTAGGACGATAATATCCCTAGACTTAATTGGGCCAGTTAAACTTAAATAATTTTTAGAGGAAAAGTACCCTTCGGATTTAATAAGGCCTAGTTAGTCTCATCTGTTGGATCGCCCATATAATACACGTGCTCTGGTGTATTACAATGGACTGTAAAATTTTCCAAAACCATTCGGAGTGTGATTGTTGATATTATCAATATCTCAATTCCCCATTCTTTTGATGACCTATCTTCTTTCAGGAAAGAAAGGAAACACTATGAAGTTGTTAACATCTTTACCGATGCTACCTTGTGGCGCTTATGGTGCTTTCGCAATGATATTGTCTTCTAGGATCGAAGGTAGCGAAGTGTAAAATGCATCCAGGCTTCGGTAGGCGCGCCAGTTTGACTTTGGAAGGTGCTCTGCGTCGGTGCTCAAGCAACGCAGCTTCTTGGGTGTCTTCGGCTGCTTGATCATCACTGCACGGAGCTGCTCAGGATAGCTTGGCATTCTTCTATGTCTGTAATAATCTGTTGCAGCTACTTTTGTTGTGACCGAGAGCTGAACATATGTGGTGTGGATACTTGGCCTCGGCTTTTTTAATAAAAAGTCGGGGCGGGGGGAACCCCTTTGATTTAAAAAAAATGCATCTGACTATTTTCCATGTCCCGGCTCTCTAAATTGATTAGTTGCCCTTGTATCTCAGCAGCTCCCAGATGTTCAGTTCAGCAGTCACTAGTGCATCAGTTCCGTCCCTCTGTATTTCCCAACCAACATCACACGGCGGTCACCGTGATAGTTGCGCTCTCGTTTGGCCAGGAACAAAAAATCACCAAGTGAAAACAAAATGCACGAAGGAGTCTCGTCAGGACAACCTGCCTCTTCTCTTATCCAAGTAACAGACTAGGATACTGATACTACTGGATTATATAGGTATAAACTGCAGCAATTTCACCAACGGATTAATCATACGGAAGCTGAATATAATTGTGGTACTCATGTCTGATCATAAGTACATTAAGTAACGCAAATATACCAACTAGTACTAGCTAGGAGAGCTAGCTAGCTACTAGATTCACACATACTCAGTCCTGCTGAACTAATCGGCTGCCCTGCTCATCAGTCATTCTGTCATCAGTTGTCACCTCCCAGGAGGAGGCCAAGGAAGCAGAGGAGGTCGCCCCCCGCGAAGATGACGATGTTGGCGGTGCAGAAGACCCTGGCGAAGACGTATCCTGGATCGGCGGCGAGGAGGAGGCGGACAGCGGCGGCGTACATGCAGTGGCCGACCAAGGTGAGTGCGAGCGCGCGGTAGGCGAGGGAGCGGCGGACCAAGCGGCGGGGGAACGGGAGCTGCAGCGCCAGCGCCGCCTGGAGTACGGTGCAGCAGAGCATCCCGAGCCAGAGGGCGCTCGCCTCGGCGGCCTCCGTGTCCGTCCACTGGACGCAGCGCAGGAGGAAGGAGGACTGCACCCACCCAGACGAAGCATGCATGAAGATGATGATGGATCGATCGAAACCATCCAAGCGCGCGGAGCGGCCGTAGTTACGTACCCGTACCTGGGTGCAGCAGTGGTTGTAGAGGCGGAGTGCGTACGCGAAGGAGACGACGGTGCCGCAGGCGGTGAAGAACGCCCATCCGCTGGCCACGCTCACAAGCATCTTCTCGATCGAATGGCTTGGCTTGGTGTGCTTTCTGAAGGAGTTTTGGTGGTGCCGGAGCGCTAGCTTGCTACTCCCGCGGTGTCCACCAAACCGGGTTTGACGACTCCGCGTGACTGTGGCTGTTATTTGCCCAGTGTCCACTAATAGACACTCGTCTTCCATTTTAGCATTTCTAGTTTTGCATTTCCTTTTTTTTTAATTCAGATAAGTGTAAAGCCGAGTGCCAGGCCGACTTACACTTTGCATTCCTTTTTGCGCTCTTCGATTTCTTAACGCGTAATTTTTTAAAATGCTTTCACTTCCATTTGTATTTCTTTTTTCTATTTCTTTCTCTCCAGGCTTTTAATATTTCCCACCCTTTAGTTTCATCCCCTCCCTTTCCTACTTTTTTTTTCTTTAGTTATACGGTTGAAATATAGTCCATTCTATGTAAATTATGTTCGAACTATGCTGAAATCCTCCGTGTTTGATAAAATTTGTCCGGTTTATTGAAAAGCGGTTTGAAATATATGCGGGCATGATTGGATGGGCTCCCGTATCATTGTCTGTGAACTGGTCTCCACCGGTCCCCGAACGAATACGATATCCGATTTGGAAGTCAGCGTTGGAGATGCCCTAAAGTATTTGATTTAGAGCAAACCTAATTCATGAAGAGGATCAAGTCTATTCCTTGAAAAAGTAAAGAGAAAGAAGAATTGAGCTTCTTCGAGACGATGACATGAAAACTTGGGTGGTCGGAAAGTAAATGAAAGCAACAGAGACTAGCTCGGGTATGAATTTACTAAAGCAGGAGAGATAGAGAGAAAGAAGAATTGAGCGCTCAAGATGATGACTTGAAAACTTGGGTTGTTGGAAAGTAAATGATGTCTGGCAACTCTATTCCTTGTTGGAAGGATTCCATCAATCATCATCGCCTTCTTTCTTTTTTTACACATTTTTTGATTAGTTCACAATGATATAGTTGAACCGTGGACCTTTGGAGCCCCACTTCCCATTCTCTTCAAAGATGGATAAGTGGATGAATGTTGTGTGTGTGTGTGTGTTTTGAGTTTTGAGCTTCACTCACAATTACGATGTGTAGACTTTTGATCGAACATATTGCCAAGTAGGCTTGAGTGGTCCGACATCATCCAAGGTATTTTATTTAGAGCAAACCTAATTCCTGCAGAGTAGCCGGTCTCTTCATTGACAAAGTAAAGAGAGCGAAAGAAAAGCAATAGAGAATGACTCAGGTATGTTTCTAGTTTTGGAATTTAGTGAAGTGGTTGAGAGAGAGAAGAATTGAGATTACTTGAGATGATAACTTGAAAACTTGCGTTGTTGGAAAGTACACCATGTCTCACAACTTTATTCTTTGTTGGAGGCATATCATCAATCGTCATCATCTTCTTTCTTTTTTTACACGCTTTTTAATTAGATGACAATAATCAAGTTGAAGATTTTTTTTCAAAACTATCACTTTATTTATAGCAATTTCGGAAACTATAACACACAATGTAAAAAAATCAAAAGTATGACCTCGTCGGCCTCGTGTTGGCCGAAGAGGGGGTTTTCGGCCAGGGTTTGGCCGAAAAGGGGTTTTCGGACGTGCCTGGGCCGAAGAGGTGCCTACCTGGGCCGAAAATTCCTTTTTGGTCAGCGGTAGGCCGAAAAGTCCTTTTTGGTCATCAGTAGGCCGAAAAGTCCCTGGGGCCCACCTTTTCATATGAGCGGGTGGTCGAAACTGCATGGCTCCGCTCTTCGGCTTATGTTAGGTCGAAAAGGTTTTTTTTTTGACTTATGAATGCTGTGCAACCATTGCCCATCTTAGACATTGAAAAAATATATTTTTGCGCAACCCTTTCCCTCAATATTTTCCCGCCAACTCTTTCCCTTCATATATTCCCGCCAACCCCTTCCCGCCATATGTTCCCGCCACCCGTTTCCCGCCAACCCCTTCCCGCCATAAGTTCCCGCCAACACTTTCCCTCCATACCGCAGTCATTCTTTCCCGCCATTTTCTCCTCTCTACCTATAAAACCCCCTTCACACGGAGGTGGATAAGTAGTCCAATTTAGTGTAGTCGAGATGTCCAATTATCCTTTTGATCGTAGTTTTCACCCTGAGATGCGCAAATGTCTTCTTAGGCTAGCCACCGATTTCAGGATGGACAATAGGATAGTTCCATGGGACGAACTCCTCGGTAGTGACACCATACTGAATGAGTTGGCTCACACATTACGTAGGTCTGGGTGGCCTGAAAGGACCTATGAGGAGGTACGTAAAGAACTTCTTAGGTTGCATGGAAGGTGGAAGAAGGTAGTGCAGACGAAGAGTGAAACTTTCTTAAGGATTGCAGCAGAGCATACATTTTTATGGACTGACGACAGCGAAGATGAAGACGATATCTTCATGCCGAGCACCAAGGCCAAGAGTACCGCACCGTCGAAGGGCAAGAGTACCGCGTCGTCGCAGGGCAAGAGTGTTGCATCGACGAAGGGCAAGAGTACCGCATCGTCGAAGGGCAAGAGTACTGCATCGGCGGTGGATGACGATGATGCCTTCATGTAGTATGTAAGCTGTAATTTTTTAGTTCAGCTCTACCGTTTAATTCATATGTACTTGTATCTTAATTATTGGTTGCAGTCTGTTTGGAAATGTAACTGGAATAACAATGCGAATTAATAGTAATATGTCTCTCGCATACATAAAACGATATATGTCTTCTAATCAGATAGAAGCAAGTGCGATATTAGCATATACATGAAGCATGTCTCATACATAGATACTGACTCACAGATGCAAATAGTCTAAAACTAACATAGATAATGACTTATACATAGATAACCATATCACTATGAGGGGCGACGACGAGTCTGGGTCTTCCTCGGGCGAGGACCGGAAGGCGATAAGCGCTGAGGCGGTGCACGATGCTCACGATAACCATGACCATAGACGATGTCTGTCACTGTCTGTGTCTCCTGCGACGGTGGTGGTGGTAGAGTGTGAAACACTGTCTGCGAGAAGTCATAAGTGTTTGCATCTTGGTCATCATTATGCCCGTCGCCCTCTAAGAACGAAGGACCACCACTAAGCATCGGTGACTGCACTGAATGCATGAACGGTTGTGACTGGTTGCCGCCTGCGGTAAAGTAAAACATGTAAAATTGATACAAATGCATGAACAATGCATGAACGAAGCACCACCACTAAGCATCGGTGACTGCACAGAATGCATGAACAGTTACTACAATGTTGAAAAGAATGTAGTAAGTAGTGTTACCTAGTTTCATCTGCTGATGCCAGTAAGCGGTCCCTAGTTGTGAAGGAGATGGCTGATGTCAGGAAGAGCTCCCTGATTGTGAAGGATGAGGTTCTAAATGGTGCACAGAGAGTCGTGGTTCTGAACGGTGCACAGAGGGTCATGGTTCAGAATGCTGTAGAGAGGGACGTGGCGGACGATGTGCTGGAGGAGGAACTGCAACATCCGAAGATCGTCTACATGTAACAGCTGCGTAAATCCCGCGCAGCTTGTCATCAAGACGCCTCAACCATGAGACGTGCTCTCGCGGTGGGATAGTATCTCCCCTCTGAAAGCGCTGCATTAAAGCGGAAACCTCCTCTCACGCCTCGCTTGTCAAGTCAACCTGTACACGAAGAGTTAACCAATTAGATCCTCGTTGTATGACAGACAACACAAATAGATAATCAATTGAATATGTCCAGGTTAAGAAAAGACTTAACATATGAGAACCATGGCACGTACCGCATGGTGTCTGGTTCCCACAACAGAGGCAGTTGGGTACATATCGCTGGTGAGAGGGGCTTCGATCTGATCAGGAGCAGCTGATGGAACCAAGTAGATCCTCGTTGTATGCCGGTAACGTTGCAGATACAACCCGAACTTGTCCCAGTTAAAGGGCCCAACCTCATCCCAGACATTTGTTGGCGCGGTAGTCCATTCGTCAACGTAAGGGGTAATGCTCTGAAGCCAATAAGCCATGGACTTGTTTCCTCCTAGGCGACTGTACCTGAGATTGACATGCGCGTTACATGATTAGGTTTATTCTGAATGCAGAGCTGAGAACTAAAATAGTATTACTACTTACTTGTGCACGTGTTCAGGTAAGTGTGGAATATCTGGAATGTCAGGCTCTTGACATAGACCGAACTGTCTCATCACCCTATGAAGAGCCATCTCCTCAACCGTCACGTCGAACACCAACTTGGCCTTGGTCATCCAATAGTGCTGATCTCTAGTGCACAATCCAGAAATCCCAACTGGGTACCTGGATAATATAGCCTGATGCGAGTATGGCTCCCAGATAACTTGATCCTCATGCAAACTATCAAACTGCGTCGTGAAGGACGGGTAGCAGCCTCTCACCTGGCTATGCGCAAACTGCCTCTGTGCATGACAACAAATAAGCATTAGTAATACTATTGAATGGCAAGAAATAATCGAATTAATTGTTACTTAATATGAAAGTACCTCTCGCCGTGTCCAAACAGACCCCATAGTAGGCAAGTCGCCGATAGCAGGCACATAAGCCCCAGCTAAGTCCTCCAAACCAAAAGGTTTATCAACGTAGACATAGGGTCGTCCAATAGGGAATCTCTCGTATGAACAGAGCTGCAACAATAATGGGCATCCAACAATACTTGATTTTCTAGACTTCAACAAGCAAGCTTTGCACAGGCCTTTGTACGTAGCCGCTAACACAGTAGAACCAAAACTCCTCTGCAGAATGTCCCCAGGGCAACGTGCGTCAGCTATCTCTCGTGCAATACCGATGAGTCGTGCATCGACAGTGGTCACGTGGTTCTCCGTAAACATCGTCTTGCCGAACAGCCAAAGAATATATGCCTCTAGGGACCGGTCAATCTGTGCCTCCGACAACTGAACATCGGGATATCCTAATGAGACAATCTACATAGAAACGTAATGATTGTATGAACATCGGGCAACTAAAAAAACAACATTTGTTTAAGTGGCCGTGAAGGTTACCTGAAACTGGCTCAACCATCTAAAAAGAGGCCCGTGAGGATCGTTGTCTATGGCCCTAGCAGTTGGCACCGCAGCCAAAAAACGGGTCTGCATCGATTCTGGCCAACCAGATTCTGCCTCTAAAGGACCTATGGAAGCACCTGCCAGAGGTAATCCCAACAAGTAAGACACATCCTGTAAAGTAGGCGCCATCTCTCCCTAGGGAAAGTGAAATATATGTGTCTCTGGTCTCCATCTATCTACTAAGCAGGTAAGGAGTGACTTGTCGTAAGAGAAACGTTTCACTTGCCTCTTGCGTAACTGCAATGGTTCACCTGCCTCATCTAAGTCCGGACCATCAACCCAGTCATCCAATGTACCCTCAACCAACCGTGTCAAGGGTAGAAGTCCAGCCCAACTTAACCTACAAAATAAAGAGATTGTAGCACACTGTTAGCGGCTATGAAAAGTATGTCAAATATAGTAAGTCATTATATGGATTCCATTATATGCACACATACCTATCAACCCATGAATCGTGTATCATCCAGTTAGACTTTGGGGTGCGAGTGACCAACACATCTAAGTTCTTGCCCGCTTCTATAAGGGCGCCCCGGTGATTTCTATCAATATTACCATTAAACAACGGATACGAAGACATATCTGCAATTCAAATAACAAATCTCAGGTGCAAATAAAACATAGTACAAACATATTACAAAGTAAAACATAGTCCAGACCATATTACAAATTAAAACATAGTCCAGACATATTACAAAGTTAAACATAGTTCAGACATATTATAAATTAAAATATTGTTCAGACATATTATGAATTAAAACATAGTCCAGATATATTACAAATTAAAACATAGTCCAGACATATTACAAATTAAAACATAGTCCAACATAGTACGACTGCCAATTATATAGCTTGTGAGTTATTTCTTCCTCGTCCGCTCCTTCGGCCTCGACTGCCACGACCATGTCCGCCTCTTGCTCCTGTTATCGCAGTCGTCGAAGTGGAAGCACTCGTCGATGTGGAAGCACCGTCTTTCTTCAGGTCGGGACAATATTTCATCCTATGCCCATAAGCGGCGCATAACAAACATTGTGTGGTTGCTCCACCAGCTTCAGATTGGTCCATATCGTTTTGGATGCGACGGCCTTTCGTCTGCCCCTACTTGTTCGCCGAAGGTCTGGATACTGGATGTATACTCTCTCACCGTCGTTTACCTTGTTGAAATTGCCAACGACTATAAACCCTGTCATCTCACCTATCCATGTGTTGAGCACTGCTTCTTTTAAATAGTATGGGGACACGAAGGAGATAGCGTCCAACTCAATCTGGCCACAGGCAGCCAACACATGTGAGCAAGGTAGGTGCAACAACTTCGGTTTGTTGCATGTACACTCACACGTTGGATAAAATTCCGTTCCAATTTTTACCTCGTGCGTCTTCACCTCATTTCCAGAACCAAAACCATCAGTAGGAAGCTGAACCTCATACCTCCTTTCCTGATTCCCTATGAGTCTGACAGTGTGCTTCTTTGCTTTCTCTATCTTCTTTGCCATGTACTCCATGACACGACTACAATAAGGTGTGTTGTGATTATCTGCAATATGCTTCTTTGCTAACTCGTTCCTTTCTCTAAAATATCTCAAAGTGCCATGGAATACAGCCTCCACAATAGCTGTGAGTGGCAATGCTCTATTCACTCTGAGTACAAAGTTATACACCTCTGCAAGATTGGTTGTCATGTGGCCATACCTAGCTCCATGGGTGTCATGCAGCAAAGACCAATTCACTGGAGGCTCTTTCTCTATCCACTCAGAAAAAATCTTTATTGCCCTACCATTCTTTCTCTTAGTATTAGGAGGGTCAATTGCTGGCAAGTCACAAAGACCTACTGGCTCCTCTAGATCCGCGATGAGTGCTGATAATTTAACCTGATCTTCTTCCATTTTCTTCCTCGCACGGACCTGCCTCTTAGTAAACTCATCTAGTTTTGACCAAATAAATCCGTATTTGCGCTGCTGGCTCTGCTTGCATAATTTTTTGAACAAGTTCATCAACCGCTTGTTCTTGAATTGTGAGAAAAAATTAGCCCCAAGATGGCGCATGCACCACCGGCTCTGCAAGTCCTTCCAAGGTGTTGGTTCGTCAGCTGTTGGATTCCTTAATGTTTTGACGGCCTACAATATACCAGCATGTCTGTCATGAATGACACACACGTTTGGTCGGTCCTGCACGATGGCAATTTTCACTTGCCGGAAGAACCATACCCAGCTCGGAAAGTTCTCACCCTCCACAAATGCCATGGCAAGTGGGATGATTTGATTATTCCCATCCACACCAATAGCAGTCAGGATTTGCCCTTTGTACTGACCGGTCAGGAATGTACCATCCACAAACATAACAGGAGGACAATGCCGGAAAGCTTCGATGCACATAGCAAAGGAGAAGAATACTCGTTTCAACACCTTGAAATTTGGTATACTAAGCAACCTCGTGTGTTGTACGTTCACATAAGTGCCGGGATTCCTCTCCTTCAGTATGTCAAGGAGACGGACAACATTATCATATGAGTCGAAGAACGTCCCAAACCTTTCCTCCATAGCCTTCTGCTTAGCCCTCCAAGCCTTCCCATAATGAATGACATAATTCCATCTGACCTTCACTGCTGTCTGGATGTGTTTTTCTTCCATATCTTTCTTCTCTACTATCTCAGTATACATGAGTTGCGCAATGAGAGTTGAAGTCAGGTTTGGATGATTCACCAGAAGGTTTTTCCTCACACAATTATATGGGACGACATTGGTGACAACCTAGTGGATGTCATACTTCGGCACATGCCCGTGCACCTTCCCAGGACAACCTGTTTCAACACATTTCACGGTATAGTTCGTTGGACTTGATATGTGTGTCCGGAAAACCCTCTGCGTAGACATAGCCCACTTTACCACCGCATACTTCAATTTTTTCTTTGTATCAAACATAGCCCCTATCTGGACTTGGTTCTGATTATACTGCCATGGAGTCTCATGGCCATCGTTGACCGTAAGGCCGGTGGATATGTCTTGATCCCATGCAGAAGGAATCGGTACCTCCGCTTCATCCTCGGAATTTTCAGAATCCAGTTCCTCCGCCAATCCATCCTCGTCCTCTTCCAGTATCACCATCTGCATGCATTTCATCCCCTTCCTCATCCCCATCGGCAAAACCAGAACCAGCTAATATTATCGACTGATTACTCTGCCCAGTATAATGACCACAAACATTGTGTGGCACGTAGTTCAACTCTTTCTCGGGTTGGCTAGCATCCACATCCGGTGGCTGTGACTCGGATAAATTAATCTCGCTAGCCACTTCACTGCCATGGCCGGGTTCATACCCCCTGTGGAGTTGTACGGTATTCTCCTCCTTCGTCACAGGTTGCACAAGTGCATATGGATGGATTTTTCGGTCTCGGCAACGTCTTAACAGGGTCAACCAATGCTAGCTCCTATCTATCGGCATCAACTCCCACTTGACATTTTTACAGGATTTGGTCCACAATGCATGAATACTGACGGAGCATACTTCAGGATCCAGCCCGAAACTAGTTGTCAACCAGTACTTCAACTGTCTAATGTCCAGTCTGTCCGGGTCTGTTAGTGTCATGACGCCATTTTTAAACTCGCTAAGATCAACCCCCAACTCATTATATCGAACATTACCAGCGCCATAGTAAACAGTCAAATTTACTAATTCGGACATTTTCACCTGTCAGACATTGTCATCTTCTCATTAATCACAACTAACACAATTATTATCCGCTACACTAACTAAAATCTCCTTAAATGCCACCACATACAAATTAACACTAACACAATTATTATTATCCGCTACACTAACACAATTATTACTCCGCTAAAATGCCACCACATACAAATTAACGCTACAATTCGCAATATAACTTATCTACACTAACTAAACTGTACAACTCAGAGAAAATTTGTGAGGACATGATTATACGTTAGCGGAGTACTTGCACCACCGAACAACGACAGCACCACCGCCGCCCCCTCGACGATCGGAGGTTCAACTCCGGATACAACCCAAGCTGCACCTCCTCCTCACCACCTCCTCCTCCACAGCTGCTGCTCCTCCTCACCACCACCTCCTTCTCCACCGCACCTCCTCCACCCCACCATGGCTCCTCCTCCCCAAACGCACAAAAAATTATCCCATAGCAAAAAAAACCACCGTAGGCCGTCGGAGAATGCTATGATTTATCTATTATGTGCCTTGGATGTGAAAATGGGTGGAAAACGGAGGAGATCGACGCGGGTTGGCTTTGTCATAGAGAAGAACGAGAGAGAGAGAGAGAGAGAACGCCGGAAACAGAGGCGAGCACGGGAGGAAGGAAACGAGCGCGACGGCCTTATCCAGACCTTTTCGGTCAAGTGTAGGCCGAAAAGCTTTTCGGCCGCTGGCAGGCCGAAAACGGGCCTTTTCGGTCGCGCGTAGGCCGAAGCTACTATTTTCGGCCTGCCCGTCACCGACGCCACCTCTTCGGCCCAGGTAGGCACCTCTTCGGCCCAGGCACGGTCGAAAACCAAACCCTGGCCGAAAACCCCCTCTTCGGCCAACACGAGGCCGACGGGGTCATACTTTTGATTTTTTTTGCATTGTGTGCTATAGTTTCCAAAATTGCTATAAATAAAGTGATAGTTTTGAAAAAAAATCCAAGTTGAACCATGGTCCTTTGAAGCCCCACTTTCTATTCTCGACAAAGTTAGATAAGTGGATGAATGAGGTCGTAAAAAAACATAATGAATGATCCATCACGTAGTAAAAATTGTGGTTGTACCTGCTAATGACATCCAGGCGAAGAATAAATAAATAAAATTGCTGGATGAGCCACCAGTCGTTAGAGTGGTAGTTTTTTTTTTTTGAAACGGAGATCTTTAGAGTGGCATGAGTTGCATGAAACACGCGCGCCGGGTTACACGTGTATTCTACTGTAGTAGAAATCGCACTAGATGAAAATTACCATGCAGCTAAAATGAGCTTAAATGTATGATGGGCTCCACTCGCATTTGTGTGCATCTCCAAAGAAATTTAGCGTCCCACCTACTACATTGCCGAAGAGGGTATTACGTGCTCGCCAGATGCAACTCTTTGTGGCTCGCGTCGCTCGGCTATTTAAACAGCTCCCCGTCTACTTCTTTTCTTCTTCCTCTACTTCTTTCCTACTGGTGAAATATTTTTCTTCTCTTTCCTATAATTGTTGTTGAGAATTAAACTAGCAGTGCATTCTTGTCCTAGCTAGCTAGATTGGACCCATGGACTCCTCACAAAAAAGGGCTGGATCCGTGGACGATGCTGCCCGGCAGGTCAGCGAATGGGCACTCCTTACCGCCTCCTTCGCCGCAAGTTACACAATCGCCTACCTATTCGGCCACTACCTCGTCCCCTGCGGCCAAATATGGCTATTCCTAACTGGTTAGTCGCACAACCAGTATCACAACCGCCTATGACCGTGTGGAGTGGAGCTATTTGCATGCTTGTCTGTGTAAGTTGGGTTTTGCCCCTGCGTGGATTGACTCTGTTATGAGATGTGTCACCAACGTCCGTTATGCTGTCCGAGTCAATGGTGAGCTCACTGATCCGGTGGTTCCTTCTAAAGGCATCCGTTAAGGTGACCCAGTTAGTCCCTACTTGTTCCTCTTATGCACTGAAGGTTTGTCTAGTCTGCTATTCCAGAAGGAGTGTTGTGGCGAGCTACATGGTATTAAAAACGGCCGGCAAGGCCCCTCTATCTCACACCTCCTGTTCGCGGATGATAGCATCTTCTTTGCTAAGAGTGACCAACGTAGTGTGGACTCATTGGAAGCTGTGTTAAAATCGTACTGCGAGGGATCGGGCCAAGCCATCAATAAGGATAAGTCTTCTATCTTCTTTGGACGACACTGTCCGGAGAGTGTCAAGAACAGAGTAATGAACCAGTTAGGGATTCACAATGAGACTTTTCATGATTCTTATCTTGGTATGCCTACTGAGGTTGGTAATTCTCCCACCAGCACTTTTAAATTCTTGACAGACAGAGCCTGGCAGAACATTTTTGGGTGGTCCGATCAGCCACTGTCAAGGGCTGGGAATGAGACTCTTCTGAAATCCATAACACAAGCAATCCCAACCTTTGTCTCGAGCTGTTTCCGCCTTCCGAAGGCCACGTGTGATAAATTCAGGCAGATTGTTTCTAATCAGTGGTGAGGTAGAGAGGATGGGAAGAAGAAGCTTCACCGGAGATCTTGGTCATGGCTCTCGACCCCGAAATCGCTTGGAGGGATGGGCTTCCGTGATATGGCTTTGTTTAATCAAGCTTTACTTGGGAAACAGGGATGGAGGCTTCTTACTGAGCCGAGTTCTTTGTGTGCACGGGTCCTGAAGGGTAGATACTACCCTAATAGCAGTTTTTGGAATGCTCCTGTACCTCGGACAGCTTCGGCTACTTGGCGTGGTATTATTCATGGCCGTGATCTTCTTAAAAGAGGGGTACAGTGGGGCATTGGTAATGGACGAGACACAAAGATCCTCTCTGATCATTGGATTCCATCTACACCTCCAGGTATGTTGCAGTCTCTTTCGCCTATACCAGCTTCTGCTACTGTTCACTGCCTTATCAATGAGGAGCAAGGGGCGTGAGAGGAGAAGTCTGTACGAGCCTTTTTTCCGGGAGGAGTGGCGGACAACATTCTGCAAATACCAACCAACAGAAACGGCGGAAATGACTTTGCTCGCTGGCCGTTTACCAAGTAAGGAGTTTATTCTGTCAAGTCTGCATATAATATGGCGAGGACCTGTAGTTTTCTGAATGAGAGGAGCAAATCTGGTTTGGGTCAGTGCTCTAGCTGGCCCGGGGAGGAGAAACTATGGAAAGCCTTATGGCGTGTCAAGGCCCCCAACAAGATGAAGATTGTTCTCTGGCGTCTAGCTCATGACTGCCTTCCCTCTGGTGACCAACTTCGGCGACGTCAGATTCCTACGCGAACAGACTGCTGTTTTTGTGGTCAGACCGAGAGTGTGGAACATGCTCTGCTATTCTGCCCACATGCTCGTGCTGTATGGGATGTGCTTAAGGCATCTTTCAACATCAGGCTACAGCGGTCCTCCTTCACATCTCCCAAGCAGTGGCTCTTCGACTTCCTTTCTAGTTGCTCGGATCAGGAAGCGATGATCATCACTGTCTCTATATGGCATATCTGGGAGGCGCGGAACGCGTCGAGGAACGAGCCGATGCCGCCTCCGCCGGGGCGCACTGCTGCCAGGGCCAAGGCTTACATTGACCTGATCCTCCAACACCTCTACAAGTCTGTACTTGCTTCCAGGCACGAGACCTCGTATTCTGATCGTCAATGGTCTCCGCCGCCGCAAGGTACAGTGGTGGCTTTCTCCGATGCGGCTGTGTCGGTGGAGCAACATAAATCCGGAATAGGGGTAGTGGTGCTCAACCATGAGGGCTTGTGTGTAGCTGCCTGTTCTGATCCGTTGAGGGGTGCACTGTCTCCAGAGGTAGCTGAGGCCTTAGCACTCCGTCGAGCGGTTCGTCTTGCATGTGATGAGGTTTTTGATGATGTTATCTTCAACACGGATTGCCTCTCGATGGTGCAGCGCTTGAAATCTTCTTCTAGTGACCGCTCGGTGGTGGGTTCTATTCTCATGAACGTCAATGTGATGGCAAATGGTCTTTCTTCTGCAACTTTCGAGCATGTTCGTCGGCAGTACAATGTTTTAGCTCATGTCTTAGCTAGATCTAGTTTGAGCTCTACTAGTCCATGTACTTTTCTTTCTGCTCCGGATTGCATCCGGGAGACTCTTTGTAAATTTGTTGCTTGATCGATAAAGACCGACGTTCTCTAAAAAAAAAAAAAACCGCTGCTGCTCCATGAGGATTTGAGCCGCCTGGCCCAGCGGGCCCCAGGCAAAAAGATGCATATGCCTTTTTCCCACTGGTATACGACCGATATACAGTCACATCGTATCCGCCTCCCCGTAAGACACCCATCCTGGACAATTCATTCCCCATCCCATCCCTCTCTCTTCCATTTTCTACCGGAAAACAAGCCATCCAGTTATCTTCCTCCCAGATCCACTCGACTCAGATCCAGCCGCCCGACGAGCTCGTCGTGCTAATGAACTGGTGTTCGTGACGGTGCCTTGCGCCCACTGTCTCCCCGCACCAAGCCGGCGGCTACCCGCGCAGGTCAACCACCACGCGTGTCCGGCAGCGCTGTTTCGCCGTGATGCCCATGGGCGCCGCGGCCATCAGTGCCCTCGCACCTAGATCTGCCATGGAAAGCACCAGATCTCTCAGCCTGATATAGCGACCCCGCAATATTCGCCGTGGTTTGGATTTGTTGTGCGGATGCAAACCGCACCCAACATTGACGCTCACAAGGTAAAAGTTACCCCGAGGTGAGCTTTGCTGTACTCGAATCCTGTTCTTCTCATCCCTTATTCTTACGTTTTTTCTACGATTTGGTGCATTTGGAGTAATCAGCTACTTTTATTTATTTAGATCTAGTCCAATTGAACAGCACTCGGTGGATGGATTTTTTCATGAGGAAGTTGTGGCCTTTGATTATGACACCGATGTCCAGTAGCACTAGCCTGATGATGGATTCTGATGGACGGACGCCTGGATTTCTTTCCTGTTCCTGAGCTCACTCTTTTTTTTCTTTACAAGTAAGTAATACTTGACACGTTTCTTAGTGCAGACAAAAAGGATATACATGGTGAGGACTTTACAGAATCATGGATGCTAGTCCATACCGGAAGAAATTGAGCCTACTAAAACTTGGTTAACGTGGAACTTTTGAGAAAGTACTTGTCTAACTGAATATTTATCATCAACTGAATATTTATGGCAACGATGCAAAACTTTGTAAATGCGGAGCCCGAACTTCGCCATTAGATCAGAAGAACTTTTGAGAAACTTGTTAACTCTGAATAACTATTTAACTTTTTTAATGCCTTCTGAAAAACTTTATATCAAATTCAGAAGAACTTTATCAGTATTTGATGAATGTGTTGAAATTATCACGAAGAACTTGCTTGGCGGTGTATTCGAGCCTTTTTGTTTGCATGACTGATTCAGCAATTGTATTGTATCTATTCTTGTGTTATTGCTCTATATTGACATGATAACCCATGTCACCGTCATTGCGCACTTTATATACCTGAATAAAGACCAAAAGAATACATAACTATAGTGCCATATCTATATATTGAGCACTTTATAAATCCAACCAGGCATTGATATCATCTTTGACCAAGAGATTTCCATGTGTCCTATTTAGTTCGCTGATTATATTAGCAAAGTTCATTGGATTTTCACATAAGGTTCATTGGAGTTTCCTGTAAAGTTCGCTGATTATAATAGCAAAGTTCATTGGATTTTCACATAAGGTTCATTGGAGTTTCCTGTAAAGTTTGCTGATCATAATAGCAAAGTTAATTGGATTTTCACACAAGGCTCATTGGAGTTTCCTGTAAAGTTCGTTGATTATAATAGCAAGGTTCAGTGGATTTTCCAGTAAAGTTCGCTGATTATAATACAAGTTCATTGGATTTCTCATAAAGTTCGCCAATTATAACAATAAAGTTTATTGATTTTTTTGATAAAGTTTGGTACATCTGTATGGTTTTAATGGATTATTTCACTATTTATTTAATAATAATTAACCACAATTCGACACATTTTGTTAAACATGGTTTAAATCATTAATTAACCCTTTATTAATGGTGCAGTAGCAGCCTGCTGTTTACCCTTGTGCATGACCGAGCACTACTGGCTGCTAGAGAGATTCCCTGTCCTACACAGTGGGGCCAGTCACATGCAATACGAGAGGGAGAGAGAGTCACTTGAACGCACTATACATGTGAATACAAAGAATCTTTGTGGGGACCAGCAAACAGTCGGTGTGACATACATGGTAGATGAGTGGGCTAGATATGCGTTGTGCGCCTAACTGGTTAGGAAAAATCCATGCCCCCCTGCGTTCCACTACCCCTTGGCTGGTGCTCTTCTCCCTGCCTTCTGAATTTCCCTTGACTCCTCCACAGTCCTCCTTTCTGCGTTGCGACCAGCTGACGGACGCGGATCCCGCGGGGGAGACCACCCTCTGGATCGGGATGCTGTGATGTGCCACACTTGAGCGATCCCGCGGGGGAGACCACCCTCTGGATCGGGATGCTGTGATGTGCCACACTTGAGCGATCCCGCGGGGGAGACCACCCTCTGGATCGGGATGCTGTGATGTGCCACACTTGAGCGCCAGGCGGTGGTCGGGCAAGGCTACCGTGGCCCCACATGCTTCCGTCGCCGGAAGAACAACGACGACGACGTTGACGACAACATGGACGGCGACGGCTACTAGGTCATAGTAGTTATTTTTAAGTTTTTAGTTATATGGTCGAAATACCATTCATTTTATGTAAATTATGTTCGAACTATGCTAAAATCCATCGTGTTTGAAAAAAATTGCCCGGTTTATTGAAATGTAGTTTGAAATGTATACGGGCATGGTTGGATGGCCGGCTCTCACATCATTGTCCACGGACTGATCTCCATTGTGTTAACAGTTAGTGTTGGAGATGCCCTAAGGTATTTGATTTAGAGGAGACCTAATTATTGAAGAATAGGAAGTCTCTTCCTTGACAAAGTAAAGAGAAAAGTTGGGTCGTTGGAAAGTAAATAAAAGCAATGGATACTTTAAGCATCGTAGGCGTTTCTTGTGGAGGAGAAAAACATAAGAAGCGTACTTATCATATGGTTAAGTGGGCTAGGGTTTGTCGTTCTAAAAAAAATTGTTGGGCTGGGGATCAAGGATCTCCATCAGAAAATATTAGCCTCCTTGTTAAATGGTGGTGGGCGCTTGAAACAAGTGATTGGTTATGGCAACATATTGTCCGAGCTAGATATATACTTTAAGAACAAAACGGTTGCTAATATCCGAAGTCGTTTCTCTGACTCTCCATGTTGGAAGGCTGTCATGAAGGTCAAAGAGACATATATGGCTGGGAGGAAGATAAATGTCAATAGTGGGGATCTGGTTAGGGTCTGGCATGACCCATGGGTGGTTAATATTCCATTGCGTGATCATTTTCCTGTCATGTTTGACATTTGTCAGGACCAGGACTGTACTCTTGCTTCTTTTGTGGCGAATAACTATAAGCTTGCCTTTAGGCGGAGGCTGTTTGGTGAGTTAAGTGATCATGGGAATGGGTGACTTCTGAGGCTAGAAGTATGCCTCTGAACAACTCCCCGGACACTGTTACTTGGGCACTGGATAGTAAAGGGAAATTTACTACTAAGTCAGTTTATGGATGGCTGGAAAGGAATATGTCTGGCCCCAATTATAAATGGGTATGGAAAGCTACGATTCCTTTGAAAATCAAAATCTTCCTATGGCAACTATTTCAAAATGTTGTACTTACGCGGGATAATATGCGAAGTAGGAATTGGCCTGGGAATTCTGCCTGTTCTTTTTGTACGGATGTGCAGACTGCGAATCACCTATTCTTCACCTGCTCGTTTGCATGCACGGTTTGGGGTGTGTTGGGATTGACGGCGGGGGCTTCCTGCTGCCCTCGATCTCTCTGGCAAAGCTGGGCTTGGTTATATCAGTTTTTCCCGATAGGGAAAAAGTTTTATATGATGGTCATTGTTGCCATTTGTTGGGGGATTTGGCGCATTCGTAACAAAGTTACATTCGACAAATATGATGTTCACACTCTGTTGGAGGTTGTTTTCACTGCTTGTTCGTTTATGTTGTATTGGGCATGACTGCTTAAAGGAGACGACTAGACGGAGTTCTAGGTTGGCACAAGCTTCTGCTGTTCTGGCGGATAGAACCTACCCGCGCGGCAGGCTTCTTCTGGGTGATGGAGCTAGGATACAGATCGGCTAAATTGCTGCACTGCCTAGTTTAAACTTGTTCCACTGGGGTTTGATGCCCACTGGAGTCTCTTGTTCCTATGTTCTCCTTTCGCTGTTTCAGTGTCCTATAGTCTTCTCCAGAATGTTTGTTGGACAGTGGTTTAGTGTCGTCAGATCTTCGCTCCATGGTGGCTGATCCGTTTTAGGATCATCCAAAATGGGTTTCCTGGCGGTGCGCCAACTCGCTCCCTCCTTTCGGTCTCTTTTTGCTCTAGGTTGTCTCATTTGGCTTTGGCTGATGGGTGATGTTTTGCACAGTACTCAACAGACTGATGTATTTATGCTAATTGCAAAGTTAATGGAAAGGGGTGTGAGCCCGGTTGGAAAAGAAAATGAAAGCAATAGAGACGAGCCATATATGAATTTACTGAAGTAGGAGAGAGAGAGAGAAAAAAAAATTGAGCTTACTCGAGATGATGACTTGAAAAGTTGGGTTGTTGGAAAGTAAATGATATCTCATAACTTTATTCCTTGTTGGAGGCATTCCATCAGTGGCCATCATCTTCTTTCTGTTTTTGCACGTTTTTCGATTAGATGACAATGAACGAGTTGAACCATGGACCTTTGGAGCCCCACTTCCCCATTCTCTTCAAAGATAGATAAGTGGATGAATGAGGTGATAAAAACATAATGGATGATCCATGATGTAGTAAAAATAGACAATGTAACTCAAAATACATCCAAGTGTAAAAATAATGTTGGATGAGCCACCAGTAGATAGAGTGGTATGAGTTGCACGAAGCACGCCAAGTTACATGCGTATGCTACTGTAGTAGAAATCGCACTAGATAAAAATGACCGTGCACCTAAAATGAGCTAAAATGTGTGACGTCCAGTCGAGAATGATCATCGTGCAGCGCGCTCTCTGTCGCTCGGCTATTTAAACAGCTCCACACCAAACTCCGTAGCCCTCCGCCTGCAAACTCCAACACGACCCCCTCCAGGCCAGGCGAAGCGTACCGGAGTAGCGAAGCACCCTCGAGGCTCCAACCAGCGACGGTGAGCACCTACCCTCCCCTCTCCCTCTTTCTCGGTCGAATATTGGAACTAGCTATCGAGCGTATGCTTCATTTTCTTGCTGGTGAATCTTTTTCTTGGTCTTCATCTACTTCTTTTTCTTGCTGGTCCATCGTTTCTTTTTGAGACAAGGAATTAAACTAGCAGTGCCTTCTTGTCCTAGCTAGCTTGGATCCATGGACTCCTCGCAAAAAAGGGCTGGATCCATGAAAGACGCTGTCCAGCAGGAGGCCTCCTACGCCGCCAACTCCGCAATCTTCCACGCAGTCGACCGCTACCTCGTCCCCTGCAGCCAGGTAACGACGAGTGCACAACCACTGATTCCCCTGTGTTCCACTACTACGACCCGTTGGCTCTTGGCTGGTTGCTGGATACCCCGATCAGTGATTCATCCTTTCCTGCAGTCCTTCTTTCGGCGGTGTGACCAGCTGACGGACGCGGATCCCGCCGAGGACACCACCCTCTGGATCGGGATGCTGTGCTGCGCCACACTCCAGGCGGCCGCGGCGGTGCTAGCGTTGCGGCTCCCGTGCCACCGTCGCTGGGTTCGCCCCACCTTCGCCTACGTCGCGCTCGCGCTCACCATCGTCATCCACTGCATGTACGCCGTCGCCATTGCAGCCCACCTCTTCCTCGTCGACGACCCACAAGACCTCTTCATCACGATCTTCTGCACCGTGGCCCTCGTCTGCTTCGTGGCGGGCGACATCAGCAGCTTCCTGGCCCTCTTCGATGGAGGTGAGGAGTAGGACTGAGAAGCAGGGCAAGCTGTACGTAATCGATTAGTATATGATCAGACATAATTCATATGCTTATGTATGTCCAGGCTGCATAGTCGATGTTAGTGAAATTGGTACTGCAGTTTATATGCATGAACTCATGTTGTTCCCGGTGTTGAGAATTGTTACTCATTCATTCTCTATGAATTCATTCCCGGTGTGGCCGGTGTATCAATGTAGTCCATGGGGGTCCAAATGTCGGTTTGGTCCGGATTTTTTCACTCGTGTGAGATTGTTTAGTACTGTACACGTGTGTGCATATCGATCATGGGTGCAATCCTACATGTGAGCGTGCACACGTGATGTGCAGTCCTGCATATTGTTAGCCATCCATGGTACAGACTGTAGAGGCATACTAGCGCTGCTCTTTAGGTCGGATCGAGCCTCAGCCACGACTCAACTTGGTGAAATGATTCAAGAATAATGATAACGTCGATGTATCACATCCTATGGTTGACAGGATGTAGGCCAACTGACCTAACACATGTCTAGTTCCGCTTTTCTACCACATCGCCATACATGTTCTGTGGGGTGTTGCTCTGTAGCAAGGCGACCCGATGAGGAAGGACATGAAAAAGATGATTGCACATTTGCACGGTGACAATGTACTCTGAAATTCGTAAATCTAATGTTCACGGGCAGTCAAACTGCCCAGACATAAATTGTCCAAATGTGATCATGTCTCTGCTAGTCTGACTGCAATCAAAACAAATTTCGGATGGTTGCTTATCTCTGAACACAATTGTAGTGGTCGTCGGTAAATGGATGAATTTATCGGTCATGCATTGATTAGTGTCACTCTTTCCCCAATGTATAAAGACCCCATTTCACCTCTAGTCTGCTCTCAGTTTTTCTTCCAGGAAACGCTACTGAGAAAAAGATTATAAGTAGAGTCACATTAGTGACCGGCACTGCATGAACCCGTCACTGGTATTTCTGCCTCAGAGCTGTGGCGGTTAGAAAAGCGGGCTTGCCACTGAAATTTACAGACCAGTGGCGGGCGCGAGACCAGGCCCGCCATTGGTTCTCTAGACCGACGTTAGTTGTGGGACAATAGCACCAGTGATGGGCTGAAAGATGATGCCAGCCACTGGTAGTACTCGCCAACAGTGTCGGGCTTGTTAATCTGCCCGTCACTGTTGAAACACTTAGGTAATTTGTGAGAATTCCCTGTGTTTGGTTTACAGATTATAGTGTGGTATTTTTTTATGACCTTGTTATTGTATGAAAGAAATGTTTGAAGTTTGTAGGTTTCATTGTTTGCTATATTTCAGACATTTTATTAATAAATTTGTATTCAATTGGATTCAATTCAAAATTAGCTGCATATCCAATTAATGAACGCATACTTCTTATTTGTTGGCATGGCCTAAATACATAGTCAATAACTTAAATGGTATGTTTTCACAGATTTTGGGGGCATTTTTAATGTACACATAGTTCAGAGGCAGCCTGGATGGCCAACTGGATGGCAGCCTGGATCGCCTCCTTGGCCACAGTCACAAGCAGCTGATCATGCATCTTCTTGCCGTCCATGGTTTCAACAGTCGATCTGTCTAGGGGCCGGCACGGTCGGGAACTCGCCGTCACTGGTCGGATGGGAGCCCACAAGCTTGGTGTGCTTCTTCTTTCTTTCGAAGGGCTGTGGTGGATTCTTTTTAAGTAGCCGAGCAACGCAATTCAAGAGAGAAAAGTAAAGCAGCCAAAGACGAGTCGAAGCTTAATTTCTTTGCATCCAATTGAATGTACGTAAACAAATGTGATGGGGGTGAAGCCTCAGCAAACGCACATATAATGTGACATTGACACACAGGCACATGCACTGATGCACACATGCATGACAGTAAAAAGCTACTAGCTAGCTAACTCATTTTAGGTGCACAGTATTTTTTAACTGGTTTGGTTTGTACTCCAGTACCATCAGATGCATGTAACCCGCTTGCTTTGTGCACCATTCCATTCACGGTAGTGTACTTTAGTTGCTTCCCCCAACCGCATGCTTAGTGTTAAACTAATTGCCTAGTTGTTAGAGTAGTACCACACCATGACAATTTTGCCAGCCCGGGTAGCGTGCCATTGCTGCTTTGCCATTCTCGTGAGTCGTGACTACATGCGGTCATGCTGTGCACTGCTCTATATATAGTTGCCAAGAATATGTGAGGAGGTGGGGCTTCAAAGGCATGTCTACACGGATTTTCGTTCCACAAAAACACGGTTTGGTCCTTGTCATCTATACTCCAAAAACCGGTCAAAAGCAGGAAAAAAAAAGGTGACGATGGTTCATGAGTCATGACATTGATGCAGGTCTCCATCATCTATCTGAACTTGGCCGATGAAGCAAGCAAAGTCATGCACTTGCTGAGACCGCAGTGAGCACGGCCAAACTAGTAACTAGTTGATTCTTTACCGAAGTGAAACAGTCACTGATTAATCCGTTACCAACACATGGAAAATCGATCGATCAAAATTAATGTCTAGACATCCCAACACATGAAACATGTCAGGATCCTAGCCAAATAATGCCTCAAGGGTGATCTCAAGAAAAAATAGATCTTCACACACACGCCCACATTCCATTAGCGACCAGTCCTATGGGCGATAAATTTTGTTTAGCGTCAGCCGAGGTTCACGGAATATATTATGACATAACGAGATCATCAACATAAGTTTAACCAGTTAATTAAAATAGCATGCATCAGCTCCATATGACGATCAAGTTCTAGGTATGCGTTAGAATCGATCAAGAGAAATACTATGATAGGAAATAAAGTGAAGAGTGGCCTTGAAGGGGAATAGCTAGGAGATGACAACAATGATTTGTTTCATTTACTTGCAAGCGACAGAAAAAGGAGAAACATTATCATTTGTTCGAATGGGGAAACAAATATGTGTCAAGGAGATGCTCTCTAGTGCTTGGCCTATTGAGATAACTCAAATTCTTCTATATATCATAGATATCATGTGTGAAGGTTTGTATGTTGATACGCTCGAAAGAAAAACATCCCCGTATATATGTTGTCGTCCCATAGAGCGCCGGTTCTATATATTTGGGCCCTGGTGGCAAGTGCAACGACCAATAGGGCGGCGCACGACGCAGCCATGGCAGTGTGTGGTAGCCATCAAGGACACCGGTGGTGGCAGCACGTTGTTTGGCCGTCGGTGGCACCATTCGGTCATGGAGCGGTGCAGTAGGCACGATAGCGCAACTGGGTACGTCATAGACGGCGACAATATGACAGCGGCTAGCTTCATTGTGTCATGGAGGCACATCGTGCATGGCGCTCCCCGATGCACATCATCGGGACGTGGGCATCACCTCATTCATCCACTGCGGGAGACATGCACATCTAGTGCATCATGTTGGTAGTGTTGTTATCCCCTTCAAAGAACCAATCTTCACTTGATTTCCTAAGCTAGAATTCCTTTTGATCAGTTCTAAAGTTCATTTACAACTTTGTGCGTATACAATTCCATCAGAATTATGGCGCATGAGACTCTAGTTTAATGGTTAAACATAGTTGAACTCTCACTATGCCATACATTCTCTAAACATCATGTTGACGGTAAACAAGATTTGTCGGTCGTAGCAAAAAAAAAAAGTTTCGATGTATGCACATTTGATATGTTAGCATACGAGGGATTAGTTCGTTTGTTTTGTTAGATGCTGAAACATGTTTCATGTGATGAGAGGTCCGGGCTTTTAATTGGTCGATTATCCATGTGTTCATACTAGATTAAGTTGACAGTCTCACTTTGTTAAAGCAACTAGCTGGCTGGTGGTCCAACAACATCTGAATTGTTGCTTTTAGAGCAAAGCAAATTCTTGCAAAGGATCTAGTCTCATCCTGACAAATTAGAGAATGGCTTAGGTTTGTTGTCCACCTCTAGGAATTAGAGGATGACTTGTCATCCACATCTAGGAATTGGAAAAAGTTGTGAAATAAGAGAAAATTAAGCTCACTCAAGATAATGGCTTGGAACTTCCATTGCTGGGAAGCACATGATGCCTCACCACTTTATGCCTTGGCAGTGGCATGCCATTGATGGCCATCACTTTCTTTCTTCTTTTCACACACTTTTCGAGTAGATAACTAGGGTCAAGATGAACCATATAGGACTTTGAAGCCCCACCTCCTATTCTCGACAAGAACAAATAAGCCGATGAATGAGCTTGTAAAAAATCTAATTGATGATTAGTCATGTATGAAGGTTTGACGTGCTACGATAGCCAAGCATAAAAGGAATTAACTTAAAATAAAATGATTAAGCCAAAAAATTTAACTCACTCGAGATAATACCTCGAAACTTGCATTGTTGGACAATACTTGATGTCTCATAACTTTATGCCTTGTAAAGGCATGTCATCAATTGATCACCTTTTTCTTCCTTCAATGGAGTAGATGAGAAGAGTCAAGCTGAGCCGTGTAGACTTTGGAGCCTTACCATCCATTCTCGACAAAGATAAATAAGCTCATGAAAGACCTAATCATCTATTGTTCATGTAGGAATATGTAATGTAACTCAAAATTGAGGTCGTACCAGCTAATGACATCGAAGCATAAAAAAAAATTCAAAAGATTCAGCCAAAATGCCGTACAAGCTAGCTGATCAAAATGTTGGATGAGCCACCCGTCGTCAGAGTGGTGCATGGGTGTTAGTGTATGCTACTTACGAGAAATCACACTTGTTCAAAATGATCGTGCAGCTAGCTAAAACGAGCTAACTAGAGCCTGTTACTGCCATGTACACCCTGCACTGCATGTGCATGTCTGCAAGGAAACTAGGCATTGCCAACGCGCTCCCCAGAGGCCCAGGCATCTGACCATCGTTATTGCCGTGAGACGATGGAGACCATCACATGCCTGCCTGGGTCGCCCGCATCGCAGCAGGCTTGCATGCTGGCCATCATCTATCTAACTCTCCCTCGTAAGATCTACGTCGTCTGGATCGTAAAGTTGATCCTTCTTGTTCCTCTTTCCTCTTGAAATTAACGAGCTAGTGCCGATCGTTTTCTTTCGCGGCAGAAAATTAAACATGTAACGAATTAATTACGGTGTGTTGTTGTTGCAGATACTCCATGTGGGTACCCATGTGCATGTGTGTACTGTCCCTGCGTGGGTTGGGCGGGCAGTTGGCTTCACTCACCCTGTCCATATATGGCATGCAAAGAAATTAAGCAGCAATGCCAAAGATGGTCTACGCGCTCCTCCCCCAATCCCTGTGGTCTCCTTGTCACTGCCGTGATCGATACATGCCGTACAGGAGACCGGGCTTTCTCCTCTCTAATGTATGAAGGTTTCACCTGCTAAGATATCCAAGCGAAAAAGGAATTAAATTAAAATAAATAATTCAGCCAAAAACTTGAGCTCACTCGAGATAAGGGCATCAACGGCGACCCGCATACGTTCAGACCGCGGAAGCCATCCAACGTGGGTTTGTATCGGTCCGCAGGGCGGTCCGGACGCGTTTTCTCCCACAAACCACAGACAAACAAGAAGGGGGGGGGGGGGGGGGGGGCTTTGCGGGAGTCTGGAATGCTGCCACACCCGCTTCTGACCCCTGGCCCACCGAAACACCCACCCTCCCCTCCTGCGCTTTTCTTCCGATGCACGCGCCGCGGTCATGCCGGTCCAGAGCAAGTAGCAGCCAACATTGATGCCGCGATGTAACCGGAGGGAGGGAGGGCGACGCTGACCGACATGGCCTCTCGGGAGCCGCCGTTGCAATGCGGATGCAACTTCCCAAGGAACCAACTCCGGAATTTCAATGCGCATTGAAGCGGCTGACTGGCCTTTCGCATGGCCTGGCCGCGGCTATATAAGCCGCGCTCCGACGCCGTTCACATCGCAATCTATCCTCCTCCTGCTCCCCTCTTCCTGTCCATCTCCCTCCACAACTTCAGCGATGAGCAAGTCGTGGGTGTCGGCGTCGGCAGGCGGCGGTTCCGGGGCGGGCTCGGGCGGATCATGGCGACGCCGTCCTCTCCCCCAGCCCACGTCCTTGGTGGTCGCGGCCGCACAGCGCACCCCGCAGGAGGAAGCGGAGAGGATCATCCTCGAGTGTCAGACGGCTGCCGGGAAGCCCTACCGTAACGCCGCCACCTTCCGCCGCCCGTAGCCCGACTCCGACACCGGTCGGGTGACGATGACGGAGGAGGAGCCGCCGGCCAGCCCGGCATGGTCTACGAGTTCACCGTCAAGTATAGGGTAGTTTATGGTTTTATTTTAAGGTTTTTAGTTCACCGGGCGAAATATCATCCGGTTTTATGTATAAGTTATCCTAGTTTAAATGAAATCCGTCGTGTGTATATCAAAATTCGCGTGGTTTGCACGAATACGTCCGGTTGGTTCCAATTGTTGTTAAAATGTATGCGGCTACGGTTGGATGACGGCCCCCGCATCCGTGTTCGCAGACTGGCCCCCCTGTCCGCGGACGGATACGTAAGGAAATTTGCGGGTTGCTGTTGGACAGTCCTTGGTACCTATCACTTTATGCCTTGTAAAGGCATGTCATCGATTGGTGGCCTTTTTCTTCCTTTAATTAATGGAGTAGATGCCGAATCGTGTAGACTTTGAAGCCCTACCATCCATTCTGGACAAGGATAAATAAGCTCATGCAAGACCTAATCGATTATTGGTCACGTAGAAATACATAATGTAACTCAAAGTTGAGGTTGTACCAGCTACTGACATCGAAGCGTAGAAAAAGTATATAAATAATTAAAAGATTCAGCCAAATGCCGTACAAGCTAGCTGATCAAAATGTTGGATGAGCCACCCGTGGTTAGAGTGGTGTATGGGTGTTAGTGCATGCTACTTACGAGAAATCACACTGGTTCAAAATGATCGTGCACCTAACAAAAACGAGCTAATATAAATAGAGCCTTTTTTCAACCATGTACACCCTGGCCGTGCATGTCTGAGTGTTGAGCTCCACTCACATCACATTTCTGTACATCTGCAAGTAAATTAGGCATTGCCAACGCGCTCCCCCGACGAAGCTTCCCCGTGGTTTCCTCTGACCATCACATGCTTGCCTTGGTCACTCGCATCGATCGCAGGCTTGCATGCAGCTGAGTTTTGTTCAGAAGTAGCACGCCAAGCTAGACTCTCTCCCTCCTGTTTCCTCTTGAAATCGTTAAAGTGCCTTGTTGCTGATATATACGAGCTAGCTTTGTACTACCATAGCATATGTGTGTACCGTCCCTGTGTGTGTTGGGTGTGCAGTGGTCTCCACTCACCCATACCATATATAGCATGCAAAGAAAGATGGTCTACGCTACATCTGTGCACCTGTCAATGAAATTAGGCAGCATTGAGACGATCGAGATGGTCTTGGCGCTCCTCCCCCCACCCCACACGATGAAACTGTTGGATATTATGATGATCTTAAAGACTAAATTGTGGCTGTTATGCTCTAAAGATTAATGGATAAGCTTAAGTGAGCAATATCTGAAGAGCTACAGTTAATTGCTACAGTAGGCGGTGGCTACAGTGCTGTTTACCTACTCCTGTGAGCTGTCCTGATCAGGGGCAGCAGCTGATCAACCAGGTGTCTGTTCCCCTGGTGTGCAGTGCAAACATTTAAGGAAAGGAGAGAGGAGAAAGAAGTTACGGCTGCTGGCTAACTGCTGCTCTAAGCTATCCATTCTCACTCACTCACTCTCTCTCTCAAGAACTAAAGAACATGGCTGCTGATCAAGCCCTGCACTGAAACACCGGGAAGGGCAGTACACAACCACCAGAACAAGCTCTTGGTGGTGCTGAAGTAAGAGGAGGAGGAGATGGCAGGACCTGGTGATCAAGGTAATATCCATCTCCTAAGTATTTTGTGGCTCAAACTTGTGCTAGATGATCCTGTGGATCCAACAATGGCACCAGAGCTTTTAGCATCAAGTTTGAGCCCTACTTAGCTCATATTCATGCTTGGTTTATTATGATTAAGTTAAAGATCAAGCAGCTTTTCAAGTTCTTGCTTGATCCATTAAGTTCATGATTTAAATCATGCTGTTCCTCATGACCAAGCATGGTTTGAATTTACTCAAAGCTTTGTGAGGAACAGATCAAGTATGATCTGCTATTTCAAGTCTAAGTTCAAGCTGTTTTTTCTAAAGCCACTACTAGAAAAAGGCTTATCCCCAATATCTCTACTAGTGGCGCACCATGATGGTGGTGCGCCATTGCTATGTTTTTACTAATGGCGCACCACATGAGCAGTGCGCCATTGCTATTTTTTTTGGGTCCATCCCCCCCCCACATAGTAGTGGCGCACCTAGGTGTGGTGCGCCATAGCTATGTCTGGTGGGGGTGTGCCTGCGTGTGTGTGTGACGTTAGCAATGGCGCACCAGGGAGGGTGCGCCATTGCTAGGGTTAGCAATGGCGCACCAGGGAGGGTGCGCCATTACTAACGTCTCACACACACAAACAAACACACCCCCCCTGGGGATCGCCTTTTAGGTTTTTAAAAAAATAAAAGAAAATGATAAAAGATTCAAATTTTTTTCGAAAAAAGAGATGCCCATGTGTTATGTGTTCTAGTTGTTAGGAAAATTAACAAACATGAATTTTGAATTCTTTTTGCAAAAGGCCGCCGTGTTTCGGTAAAATGGCTGTAACTTTTGAATACGACCTCCGATGAAAAAAAAAATTATATGAAAAATCATCTACTCGAAAAGTTACATCCGAATTTAATTGGTTACGCCCGTCATCGATTTTCTAGAATCCTCAAAAACCTAACAGAAAAAAAGTTACGATGCTTTTAAGATCTGAAGGCACAAAAATTCGAAAAAATGCAAAAAATAAATAAATTAGCAATGGCGCACTAGTGCATGGTGCGCCACTGCTATTTTCCCGCCTTCAAAATACAAAAAAATACAAAAATAAAAAACAAGTTAGCAATGGCGCACCTTATGAATAATGCGCCACTACTATTTTCCCGCCTTCACAATTCAAAAAAATTCGAAAAAATAAAAAAAATTAGCAATGGCGCACCAGTGCATGGTGCGCCACTGCTAAGTTGGGACAGAAGTTTAAAAGGGCCGGCCAGCCACTTACCCCTTCATTCTTCTTCTCCTCCTCTCCTCCACTCCATCTCCTCCTCTCCTCCACTCCATCTCCTCCTCTCCGGCGACCTCCTCCTCCTCACGGTGCTCCTCCTCCGGTGACCTCCTCCTCACGGTGCTCCTCCTCCGGCGACCTCCTCCTCCCTCCTCTCCTCCTCACGGTGCTCCTCCTTCCTCTCCTGCCCTCATGGTCTCCTCTCCTCTCCGGCGACCTCCTCCTCCTCCTCTCCTCCTCACGGTCTCTCCTCCCTCCTCCTCTACTTCCGGCCACATGTGGAGCTCCCTCGGCACAAAGAACATACCAGATCCAGGTCGAGAACGAAATTTGAAAAAAATTCAAGCAAAAAAAACGAGCAAAAAAACAAGCCAAAAAAATGAGCCAGATCTAGATCCAGATCCAAATTCAAAATTCAAAAATAGCAATGGCGCACGGTGGGGGTTAGACGGTGCGCCACTACTATTTTCCCGCCTTCAAAATTCAAAAAAAAATCAAAAAATTTCAAAAAAAAAAGTTACCAGTGGCGCACCTGTAGCAATAGTAATGGCGCACTACAAGGTGCGCCACTGTTACCTGCAATACTAATGGCGCACCAGAGGTGCGCCATTGTTACCTGCAATACTAATGGCGCACCAGAGGTGCGCCATTAGTATTTGTTACTAGTGGCGTGGTAATAGTGGCGCACCTATAGTGCGCCATTAATGGCAAAAATAGGTGCGCCACTAACAGTCCTTTTTCTAGTAGTGAGCTCATAGCTTGAATTTTATTTGGCCCTAAAATCTTTAAGTAACTAGCCCTTACAAATCATGTGACGTTCTAGGGTTTCAATATTTATGATGAAATAAAGGGGATTGAAGAATTAAGGTAAATCCCCAATTTTATGAAACCCTAGAGATGAAATTCTATTGATTTCTCCCCTGTTATGTGGCTATGGCTTCGGTTTAAATGTCAATTAATGGGAAAAGGCTAATAGTGCAAGAACCCCAATGCTTTTCCCCAAAACCGAAACCCTAGCTGGAGAAATTTCTCGAATTTATGTTAATACTGATGTTGCGGTTCGGATATAGATCAATCAAGATGGGGATGGTCAAATTGAAGCTAACCCTAAAGCAATAATCCCCAAATCCCGAAACCCTAGCTAAGGAAAATTCCTATTTTGATGAACCCTAGCCCAAATCCTAATGAATTAGAGGCTGTGGGTGTTCACCTGAAGGGCTTCATCGCCATATGCATGCAGTGGCGGCACCGGAGCCACAACTGATGCTGCCCGCCGTCGCTGTTGTGCGGGGAGGCCCGCGCGCGGCTGCGGTGCGGGGACGCACCGGCAAGCACCGCTCGACGGGGCCTCGCACCGGCTGAAGCCGCACGGGACTCCGGCGAGAGGAGCCCACCGACGCCGTCGTCTTCTCTCCCGCGGCGGCTGGCGTTGCCGCCATCGTCTCTCTCGTTCGTGGCTGTTGCCGCGTCCTGGGGGAGAAGTGGAGGGGAGACGAGTGAGGATAGGGTTTCGGGGTGAGCTGCGCGTGGGCTGTTATGCCCATCGTAGCTAGCTGCTCCGAGCCGGACGTGCAGGCCGTTCAGGCCCAAGAGGCTGGCCTGAAAAAAAAACATACATTTTTTGATGGGGCTAAAGAAAATTGTCTGTTAAGGGCAGAAATAAACTCAGGAAAATACCAAATATTTTTCCTGATAATGTTCACATTTTATGCAATAAAGTGAGCATTTTAGGGCTAAATTTTATGCATAAATTATTATGGTTATTTTTGGTAATTTAATTATTTAGGAATGTTATTTCTTGTTATATTTTAATGTGTCATGCCATGCCATGTTTAAATTGCTGCAAATTAATTATGTTAAGTTATTTTTCCATTATGGCATTTTATTTTTGATGATGAAAATTATTATGGCCATTATGGCATAACGTTTCCGCTGCGAAATAAAGTTTAATGGATCCTCAAATTAAGTGTGGTTTTATGCTTTGTCATTCTGACCAAAGTTGTTTGACGGGCATTTAAACCGCAAAATTCTTTTATTGATCCGTTTCACTTCTGGCCAAAGCTGATGTGAACCGGGTTAGTAGAAGAAACTAATGAAGTGAGGATCGTTAAAGTGTGTTTTTTTTATTTATCAATTTGGCCAAAGCTAATTGATGAATATCTATCCACAAAATTTTGTTGTTCATTTTCATCTCTGGCCAAAGCTGATTTGAATATGATCAATAAAATTTAATTATGATGATGATGATGATGCTTACTAAAGCATTTTGAATTTTCTTTTGCAGCACCTAATGTCTCTCATATTGCTGGAACGCTTAATGGCATTGAGCAACTTAATGGTAGCAATTATGCTACATGGAAGGAGAAACTTGAAATAACGATGGCCTTACTCAATATTGATTATGCTCTCCTTAATGATCCTCCTGAGGCACCTAAAGAAAATGATAAAAATTATGATGCCCTCAAGAAGGATTATGAGGTTATGAAGGCTAAGTGGGATGACTCTAATCGCAAATGCCTTATGATGATAAAGGGTTCCATTACACAGAGTATGAGGGGAGCCCTTCCTGACTGTGAGACAGCTAAAGGGTATTTTGTGAAAATTGAGCATCAATTTAAGGGGTCTTCTAAGGTTTATGCAACAAGTCTTATTAGGAGACTAATTGATGAAAAGTATGATCCCACTGGAAGTTTTCGAGAGCATATCATGAAGAAATGCAACATGGCTGCCAAACTCAAGACTATGGAAATGGAAATCTCTGATGGTTTTCTTGTCCATTTTATTATGTCATCTCTCCCCCAAGAGTTCGCTCCATTTGTGATTAACTATAATGCAATGGACGTGAAATGGAGCATTGATGAAATGATGGCACGCTGTGTGCAAGAAGAAGAAAGGCTAAAGGCTGACAGAATTGAGCATGCAAATCAATTCAAGGTTTCACAAAAGAAGAGGTACAATAAATTTGTGAAAAATTATATGAAGCCTAAGCCTAATAAATTTAAGGATAAAGGCCAGTCTTCCAAAAGCTCTCAACCAAAGAAGCCTGAAAAAACTCCTAATGAGGAAGGGAAAGATCCCGATGGATGCCACTTTTGTGGAAAAGGTGGGCATAAGCAAAAGGATTGCTTTGGTTTTAAGAGATGGCTCAACAATAAAGGTACTGATGTAATTACTTTTGTTGAAGAATCCCTTTATGTTAACTATGCCACAAACACTTGGTGGATTGATTCATTTGCAACGATTCATATTTCAAACTCGTTGCAGGGATTCCATATGAGGAGGACCCTAAAAAGAGGGGAAAGAACCATTAGAGTTGCTAATGGTGTTGAAGCTGACGCCGAGGTACTTGGAGATTTTACTCTTATACTTCATACCGGCTTCAAGCTTCTACTTCATGATGTTCTTTATGTCCCCTCAATGAAACGGAATTTAGTTTTTGTTTCATGCTTAGATGATGATGTTATGTTTGTCACTTTGGGAATAAGCAATGTATAATTATGTATGACAGTAATAATGTTGGTCTTGCCTTCAGACAAGACAAACTTTATGTAATTTCCCTCTGTGATGATGTGAATAATGTGGGTTCTACCTCGAATATGAATGTCAGTACCAAACGCAAGCGCAATGATAATGAGACTTCTTCGAAATTATGGCACTATCGGTTAGGCCATATTTCGAGGGGGAGGATTGAGCGTCTCATTAAAGATCAAGTTCTTCCTTCTCTCGATTTTTCAGATGCGGATGTTGATCATTGCATCGACTGCATCAAAGGAAAATATACCAAGCAAATTAAGAAAGGTGCAAACCGAAGCACGGGAGTTTTGAAAATAATTCACATGGATATATGTGGTCCGTTTTAATGTGAGATCGTTGGATGGTTTTAATTCCTTCATAACGTTCACCGATGATTTCTCCCGTTATGGATATATTTATCCCATTAAAGAAAGAGCAGAGGCATTAGACAAGTTCAAGATTTTCAAAGCTGAGGTTGAAAATCAAATAACAAAAGGATTAAAGTTGTGAGATCTGATCGTGGTGGTGAGTACTACGGCAGACATACTACTTATGGCCAAACTCCTGGACCGTTTGCAAAATATCTACAGGAAAATGGCATTATGGCCCAGTATTCAGCACCAGGCGAACCTCAGCAAAATGGGGTGGCTGAAAGGCGGAACCGCACTCTTATGGATATGGTGCGGAGTATGTTAAGCCACTCCACTTTGCCGATGAATTTATGGATGGAAGCCCTTAAGACAGCAGCACATATTCTCAACAGGGTTCCCAGTAAATCGGTGCCCAAAACACCGTATGAATTATGGACTGGGAGGAAACCAACCCTGAATTATTTTCATGTATGAGGCTGTCCAGCTGAAGCAAGGATTTTCAATCCAATTATGGGAAAATTAGACCCCAAGACAGTCAGTTGCCATTTTATTGGTTATCCTGACAAATCTAAAGCATATCGATTTTATTGTCCAAATTAGGCAACAAAATTTGTTGAAACAAGACACGTGTGTTCTTGGAAAATGATATGATGAGGGGGAGCATGACACCCCGGGAAATAATTTTGGAGGAAAAACGGGAATATGTCCCGACTCCAATTATTCAAGAACCTATTTTCCCGGTGTCTGCTGATGTTGTACCTCCTGCTGAAAGGATCATTAATGCAACACCTGCTGAGACTCCTGTGACTGTTTCAGATGTCTCACCTGATGATGTTTCTGTTGAAAGTTCTCAGCAGTCTCAAGCTACTAATGATGTGCCAATTAATGAACCTCTCAGAAGGTCACAGTGGACTAGAAAGCCTGCTATTCCTGATGATTATCTCACTTATATGAGTGAAGATTTGAATGAGTCAATGTTGGACGATGATCCTACATCATTTAAGGAAGCTATGCAAAGTGCATTTTCATCTGAATGGCTTAATGCTATGAAAGATGAAATGAAGTCTATGAGTACTAATGATGTATGGGACTTAGTAGAAATTCCCAGAGGAGCGAAAATAGTTGGATGCAAATGGGTCTATAAGACCAAACGTGACTCCAAAGGGAATATCGAAAGGTTTAAGGCAAGGCTTGTGGCAAAAGGCTTCACTCAAAGAGAAGGGATTGATTATAAAGAAACATTTTCACCCGTCTCTTCTAAAAACTCATTCAGAATAATTATGGCACTTGTGGCCCATTATGATTTGGAGCTGTATCAGATGGATGTCAAAACGGCATTTCTAAATGGTGACTTACGTGAGAATGTATACATGGCACAACCGAAAGGTTTTGTTGTGGAAGGGAATGAACATTTAGGATGTCATCTGAAGAAATCCATCTATGGCTTGAAACAAGCATCAAGGGAATGGTATCTCAAGTTTGATGAAGTAGTAAGGAAATTTGGTTTTGAAGAGAATAAAGTGAACAATTGTGTTTATGTCAAGTTCAGGGGGAGTAATTTTATCTTCCTGATATTGTATGTTGATGACATACTTTTAGCCAGCAGTGACAAAAATATGCTGCTGGAAACTAAGAGGTTTCTATCCTCAAAATTTGATATGAAGGATCTCGGTGAAGCAAGTTATGTTTTAGGAATTGAAATTCACCGAGATAGATCCAGAGGGATCTTGGGGCTGTCTCACAGAGCATATGTTGAAAAGGTACTGAAAAAGTACAATATGCATAAGTGCTCGGCCTCGCCTGCTCCTGTTGTTAAGGGCGATAAATTTGGGACTTTTCAGTGGCCAAGAAATAATCATGAATCTGCGTAGATGAAGTCAATTCCTTATGCCTCAATTGTTGGAAGCATTATGTATGCACAAGTGTGCACTCGCCCTGATTTAGCATTCGTGACCGGGATGCTTGGCAGATATCAGTCTAATCCATGTCTGGATCACTGGAAGGCTGCTAAGAAAGTCTTGCGTTATTTGCAAGGCACTAAAGGCCTCATGCTTACATATAAGAAATCTGATAACCTCGAGGTGGTGGGTTATTCAGATGCTGATTTTGCGGGATGTGTTGATACTAAGAAATCCACGTCAGGTTATGTCTTCACCCTCGCAAATGGAGCTATATTGTGGAAAAGCTCCAAACAAACTGTCACTGCATCATCGACAATGCAGGCAGAATTTGTAGCATGTTTTGAGGCCACCGGGCAGGCAGTATGGCTGAAGAATTTTATCCCGGGACTGAGAGTGATTGATAGCATTTCCAGGCCAATCACACTCTACTGCGATAACCAACCCGCAGTGATATTTTCGAGTAACAACAAGTCAAGTGATGCTGCCAAGCACATTGACATCAAGTTTCTTGTTGTGAAAGACAGAGTCCAGGATCAGACAATTAATGTCAGATACATCAATACTAAATTGATGTTGGCGGATCCGCTCACGAAAGGCTTACCACCCAGTGTTTTCAGAGAGCACGTTACCGGTATGGGTTTGGTTGAAAGCCTTTGATCCTGGCAAAGTTGGGACTGTTATGACACCATCTCCTCGAATGGGTTCATTTTGAGATCAAATGGGAACCATAGTCAATTGGTTCAGCAATACTTAATTGACTGTTGTAATCTATTGTCTTGGTGTACCATTTTATCAAGAGATGAGCCTGTAATGTTTGTAATATTTATGATGCTTATGTAAAGGATTATGTAAATTAAGTTGATGGTTTATGTGAATAAAGTTTATGGAGCTCATAAGATTAAGAAGTTTCATTTTGATATGAAATGATGTATCATAGTCACTAGGTTCAATGATACCTCATATTGGCCACTGCAATCTTTTCGTCTTGGTACATTATTTTGTTGAGAAGTGAACTTATAAGTTTAGTCTTACGATCAAGGGGGAGAATGTTGGATATTATGATAATCTTAAAGACTAAACTGTGGCTGTTATGCTCTAAAGATTAAAGGATAAGTTTAAGTGAGAAATATCTGAAGAGCTATAGTTAATTGCTACAGTAGGCGGTGACTACAGTGCTGTTTACCTACTCCTGTGAGCTGTCCTGATCAGGGGCAGCAGCTGACCAACCAGGTGTCTGTTCCCCTGGTGTGCAGTGCAAACATTTAAGGAAAGGAGAGAAAAGAAAGAAGCTACGGCTGCTGGCTAACTGCTGCTCTAAGCTATCCATTCTCACTCACTCTCTCTCTCAAGAACTAAAGAACAAGGCTGCTGATCAAGCCCTGCACTGAAACACCGGGAAGGGCAGTACACAACCATCAAAACAAGCTCTTGGTGATGCTGAAGTAAGAGGAGGAGGAGATGGCAGGACCTGGTAATCAAGGTAATATCCATCTCCTAAGTATTTTGTGGCTGAAACTTGTACTAGATGATCCTGTGGATCCGACAGAAACTACCCCGTGGTTTCCTTGTCACTGCCATGAGACGATCGAGATCAGACTACATGCCGTACTGGAGACCAGACTGTGTGTGTGTGTGTGTGAAGCCCAGGCTCGACACGTCGTGGGTGTTGGAGCGGCGCGTCGCTTTGCATCGCAGGTTCCAACACGACCACACTCTCCCACTCGGCGCCTCCGCTACAGCCGCTAGCTAGCTCCACAGTCCCCACACCAGTCCAGGCACCAGCACGCACGTCGCTCGCGTAGGGAAGCAAAGCACGTCCCACATCCGACCTGTGAGAGACGGTGAGTTCCTGCTCCGTCTCCCCGTTCTTGCATTTTCTCGATGAAATTCAATCGCGTAGGGAAGCATTTTCTCCCTCAAATCTTCTTCTTCTTTCCTTTCCTGTTGAAATTAATTAAGCTGCAATCTTTCTTCTTCCTCTTGCTCTTCTTTCTGTTGAAGATCGTTTTGTTTCGTTTCTTTTTGAGACACAAAATTAATTAAACTAACACCGCCTCATCTGTTCAGCTTGTCCACTTGTCCTCGGTACCTAGCTTGGAGCCTTGAATCCATGGACTCCCCGCAAAAGAAGGCTGGATCCATGGACGGCAAGATGCCTCGTCTGCTGCCACTGACCGTGGCCAAGAAGACGCCTCATCCGGCTCCGGATGTTGTCCGACAGGTCAGCGCTTGGGCGCTCTTTACCGCCTGCATCTTCGCCGTCTCCTTCACCGTCTCCTTCACCGTGGGCTACGCGATCGCCTACGCACTTGACCACTTCCACGTCCCCTTCAGCCAGGTAACGGCGAGTCGACGACCCCTGATTCCACTACCCCTTGGCTGGCGTTCTGAATTTCCCCTGCGTTGGTGTTGGTCCTACACAGTCCTTCTCCTTTCTGCCGAGCCACCAGCTGACGGACGCGGAGGAAGCCGTGGAAAACTCCCTAGAGATCTGGATGTTGTGCTGTGTCGCGCTCCAGGCGGCCGCTGCGGTGCTGGCGCTGTGGCTCCCGTGCCGCCGTCGCTGGGTCCGCCGCGCCCTCGCCTACCCCGCCCTCGCGTTCACCATCGCCGGTCACTGCATGTATCCCGCCGCAGCCCGCTTCTTCCTCGGCGCCAACCCAGGAGACCTCCTCTACAAGATCTGCTTCGCTGTGGGCATCGTCTTCTTAGCGGCGGGAGACATTATCAGCTTCCTGGCCCTCCTCCTGGGAGGTGAGTAGTAGGAGTGAGAAGCAGGGCAACCAGTACGTAGACCATTAGTTACAGCTAGTCCAAGGAATAATTTTAGAGTATGCAGTATGCGTGATTCTAATCTAGTGGACTCGTTTCGAAAGAAAAAAATCTAGTAGTGTGGTGGTTTAATTGGATCGATGGTGGACTACATATGTTTTTTTTTTAATCAAAGAAGGGCTTCCTCCTTCCGATTTTCATTACCGAAAACCCACTGCAGAACCAAAGTATTCATCATAATACTACCAAGTTCCCACGCAACGCAGCAAAACCCACAAAACCAAAAGCCAACAACGGCCTGCAGTCTTCGTAACCCATCCTACAGGGTTTACAAAGTTCACGAAAGACACAAAGAAAACAACAAAAAACTACTCAAACCAAACGCAACAAAGTAAAGGCCACATCTTCAGCAGGAAATAGAGTCTTCTTTTTTACATCCTTCCAGTCTTGCCACGTTGATTCTCCACCCCTGCTTCGTTGTGTACACTTCACTTGCTACTCGCTCTAACAGTCTTGCTCCTAGCTCCAGCACCTTTTTAGCGGCTCCTTTGTCTGCAAGATAGATCAATCAACCAACCAACGACCCATTAGTTTAATTATATAGAAAGGATCATTTATCCTTTTGTTTTCAAATATAATCCCATTTCTACTCTTCCAAATGGCCCAAAACAAAGCAGATATTCCCACCATTACCAGCTTCTTATCATCCCTGCTAAACTTGCCTAGCCAATTCCCAAAACAATCCCTGACATTTAGGGGAGTGGTTTTGAGCCCACACACACATCTGACCAGTCCCCACAACAAGGATGCAACTGAGCAATCGAAAAACAGATGATTGTGACACCCCCTTGTAATAAGCTCTGTGACACTCTGTTAAAACTGCCAAGTCATGATCATTTGCAGTGCCAAGTCATATGGGTTAATGATCCAATTCAAATTCGCATCTGAAAATCAACTCAAATTCAAAAGTGGATTATAAAGTTGATCAGACACTGTTGGGAAAATGTTCATTGAATGGCAAATAATCCAGGAACATTTGTAAAATCATCATCAATAAAGTTGGAGTTAGATAAGTGACTCTAACTTGATGTAACAGCACCAAAACAGCAATATTAAATTCATTTAAAATCATTACAAATTTAAATGGCTTCCAAATCTGACCAAACCACTTGTTGGTGAGAGCTAATATTGCATTGTAATATTGGGGACAATTCCCATACTTTACAAAAATGCAAAAGTGGCCTAACTATTTACAAAAAACAGAAAAGGATTAAAAGCAGAAAACAAGAAAAAGAAAAAGGCTTAAACTGGTCTGGACCAAGTGCACAGTGCACTGGCCCAGCCCAGCAGGCCCATCTTCCCTTACCTCTCTCCTACGTGTCGCCGGCGCCTTGGCCGAGCCCGCGCGCACCGTCGGCGCGCCGACACGCCGACGCCACCGACGAAACAGTGCGGCTGGGAGGATAAGGGCGAGTCCGTTCGCTTCCCCTGGCTTCCTCGGTCACTCCTCTGTCCTCTCCCTCGCTCGCCTCGTCTCTCTCCCTTCACCAGATCCACTGCCAGGCGCCCTCGCCGCCACGCCGTCGACGACCGCACGGCCACAGGCGGTCCCGTGCCCGCCGATCGTGTCCGTCAGCCCCGCTGCGGTCGGCCACTTCCTCTGGTGCCTTCAGCTGGAGCGGGGAGGCCCTGCAGCTGCCGTTCGGCGTCGTCTTCCTCCTCGGACTCCGGCGATCCCCTTCCTCTCCGACGAGCCCTGCTGCTACTAACCTGACAACGGTCTTTCGTGACCACTCGGTGAGCTTTCCCTTCTCCCTCCCCGATGCCTTGCGCTGCCCGTCGACGCCTATAGCTAGCTGGCGTCGATGCCGTGAGCTCGCCGCCGCTGAACGCCTCGTCGCCGTGGTCCTGACCTCTGCCATGCCTGCCTGAGCACGGCATCGTGCTCCTGGTACTTCCAGGAGCCGAACGCACCCGCACACGCACTTCCCCATGCTCTCTAGCATCTAGCCCGGCGAGTGCTCGAACACGCCTCCGCCTCTGCTCGCCGCCGGCGCCTTTCCGGTGACCTTTTGGTCCCGGGGTCGAGTCCACTGTGCTCGCCGCATCGCGTAGCTCCTCTCTAATCTCTTCGTTAGCCTCGAAGCGCGCTGCATCGCCGACTCCGACGCGCGCCCGTACGCGCCGCCGCCTTAGCTCGACGCCGGCGACTTCTCCGGCCAAGTCCAGCGAAGCTACGGCCACCACCGGACGCGGCGTTGAGTGCTCGTTCGAATGAGCCTAACCCCGTTCCTCTCCGAGCCCTGTGCGTGATTTCCGGCGAACGCCCGAGCCGCGCCGCTGCGTTTGGCATCACCGGCGTCGAGCCGCCGGTCGCCGCCGACATGGCAGGGTCGGCCCCCACCTCAGGGTGGCTGCCAGTGGGCCCTGGGGGCCCCAGTTGACTGGGTTGACCCAGTCAACGTGCTGACTGGGCAACCCCAGTCACTGACGTGTGGGCCCCGGCGACTAATTAAACTAATTAAGCATTTAATTAAATAAAGTTAATTAGATTAGCCTAATGTCTCACTGACAAGTGGGGCCCGTCCCCTAATTAACCTTGTAATTAAAATTAACCCACTGTTAAAAGTAACAGAGGCTGACATGTGGGTCCCACTGGACCCACATGTCATATTTGACCAGTCAGCGCCACTGTTGCATGCTGACGTCATCCTCACGCAATGCTGACATCATCAGGCACTATTCTGGATAATGTTGAGTTTATTAAATAAATAAATTTCAGAAATTCAAATAAACTTTAAAAATTAATAACTTTTAAAAACGTAGCTCGGATAGAAAAAGTTAAAACATGAAAATTGCTCAGAACGACGAGCCGAGTCTGATCGTGCCGTCTGTTTCTCCATCGGAACCCCCTACGTAGAAGAACTCGTAACTCCGGACCCGAATCCGGCGGATGAATAGTGCACACACGTCGGATATTAAATCCCAGGTTAATTCTAAAAATAACTAAAATGACTTAGATGCATAATTAGGCAACCCTGCACTGCATCATAGCATCACACGCACCGTATTGCATTTGTTTGCATTATGTTTACCTGTTTCTTCCCCCTCTTCTCTCTCGGTAGACCCCGACGTTGACGTAGCTCCCGAGGCAGACACCGCACAGGAGTACGACTACGTCCCCGACGGTACCACTGAAGACCTTGTCCTTGCCCCAGAGCAAACAGGCAAGCACCCCCATTTTGAACATGCCTATACCGCCTATTCTCTTCTCTCTTATGCTTGCATTAGAGCTACTACTGCTACTGTTTTCCTATATCTGATGCATAGCCTGATTATTGTACCCTGCCTTGTTACCTTTCTGGTTATCCTAGACTGATTAGTATAGGCTGGGTAGAGACACGACAGAGACCCCCACTTGATCCCAACTGCCCTGCTGGATATCAGAAGACCCGATCTTCGGGATTGAAGACTAGACCCTGGCACAGCACATCACTTCCCCCTTAGTTGCCGACACTGCAGGGTTACCGTCGAGTGCCGAGGGTGATACCTCGTCAGCACTTCTGATGTTAACCTTGTAGGTTAGTTACTCGGTCGTGGTAAGCGAGGGTGATTCCTCCTACACCACCCCCGATAACGACATCGTCGCGCAACTCCTCAAGTGTGGACCTCGAGGGTGATTCCTCCTTCGTTCACCTTGACTTTAACATCAGGTGGGGTTCCATCGAGGGTGATTCCTCAGGGCTCCCCTGGTGTCAGACACACAGATAGTGTTGATTGAGTTGACTTGCACTAACCATGTTACTAAAGACGGTTCGGCCCTGAGGGGTACCCGCGCGAGCTTAATGCAAAGTGATGCGGAGTCGGGTTGACCTGGATGGTGCCCGCGAGATAACTACGAGGCGTGGCCGGGCATTCTTAGCCCTTGCCGCAAGTCCTCGAGACGGGGCGACGGGGTCACATCGATCGTGAGTCTCTGCTCGTTTCCGCGCGCTCCTAATCCACTACGGTTTGGATATTTGATCCGAGGGGCCTCTGGCCCGATAGCACTAACCATCACGTGGGCATAGTATGGGCGTTCTGCGTCGTATACATCAGCCGAAGCTTGTTTGACGTCAGTAAGGAGCGGCGCACGCCGAGTTGGACTGGTAACGCAACCGCGCTTGTATAAGGGGTTGCTAGGTCTGCTCTCGGTGGCCCCGTAACGTGCAGGAGTTCCCGGGGCGATGGCCCAAGACCCCTGGGGGCATAGGTTTAGTCCGGCGTGCTGACCTCTCTTATAAGCCTAGGTCGGGTTGCGGCGTGTTGCTTAGCCGAGGCCGGGCATGACCCAGAAAAGTGTGTCCGGTCAGAGTTAAGTGAGCGTGGTGGGTAAGTTGGTGCACCCCTGCAGGGAAGAAACTTCTATCGATAGCCTGTCCTACGGTAACGGACACTCGGAGTTGTATCCCGATCGGTACAACTAGAACATGTGATGAGAACTAGATAGTACGGCTCTGGGATTGCTTTCACGCAGGGAGTCGAGAAAGGATCTCAGGTCGAGGTTGATGATACTACTACTACTTTACATTATGTTCATTTGTTCTCTTCTATTGCTGCAAGACTGTCGAAGATTGTTGAAGATGCTAGTCTTTGATAGGACTAGGCTTTCCCCCTCTATTCTGGCATTTCTGCAGCCCAGTCCACATATACAGCCATTCCTTTGAAAATGATGCATATGTAGTGTAGATCCTTGCTTGCTGAGTACTTCGGATGAGTACTCACGTTTGCTTTACTTTCTTTTTCCCCCATATTCTATTTGATGCCACCAGACGACGGAGCCCCTGAGCCAGACGCCCCAGCCGACGACCAGTACTACTACCCGCCTGGCGAGTACTACTACTACAAGGAGCCGTTCGACGACCAGGAGTAGGATCGGAGGGTCCAGGGCAGGAGGCCTACGCCTTTCGATCGTAGTATTTTATTTTACCCCGCCTCTGTGAAGGCCTATTTCTCTCTCTCTCTGTAATATATCTGTACTCAGATATCTGATGCTTCCGCTGACGCTTGTATGCCATCGAGCTATGTATTCGAGCCCTCGAGGCACTGGCTTGTAATATAAAGCTTGTATGACTTTATTTATGTTTTAGAGTTGTGTTGTGATATCTTCAAGTGAGTCCTTAGGCTTGATCGTGCGCATTTGCGTGTATGATTAGTGCACGATTAAGCCGGGGTCGTTACAGGTTGGTATCAGAGCCGACTGCCTCTAGGTATCCCCCTTCCCAATTCCTTGGCCGAAGTTGAGTCTAGTGGTCAAAAACTAGTTTACTAACTTGGCTGTGTGGCTTACGGGCCCATGTCGCCAACTGGGTGGTTTTAGGATCTTTTATTCCTCGTCTTTACTCTGGGATTCTAATCTCTCATCTATTCGGGTTTAATAAAATTTACTAACACCGACATTTAGGTTCTCGTTAATTCTATCCACCCGGAGAGCTGGATTCAGTGCGATTTCCCTGGCTTTGATCTGATTTGTCTGATAATCATTTTCCTTTCCATTGTTTTGTTTAACCTTTCCTTCTGGGATCGGTTATACTTCTCATTGTCTTATGACAACCCTGAATCTCTCTGTTTCAGATGGATCGACTGTTTCCACCGCGGCCTACGACCCAGCTTGTGCGTCGCACTTGGGCTCGTGACGCCCCTGGATTTCCAGCTGTTCTGATCGCCCTCCTGAGTAGACTGGGTTACCGCTGGTATCCCGAGTACATGGTCTATGAGGTTTACCGCGAGTTCAATCAGGAACAGTATTATGCTGAAGTTCGGATCTATGATCAGCAGAACAACTCAGACACCGAGCTACACCTTTTTCACGGTATAGGCGTGACGATTGAGATGGCAGTACATGATGCCGCCTACTCTGCTGTCGCACGTCTCCGAGGAGAGCACGATGCTAACTTGGATGATACTGTGTTTCGGTACATCCCGTATGCACCTGTTGGAGATGCTACTGGATTTTACACAGCTATCTGTGCCCCGTACGAGTCTGGACGCTACGACCCGCAGGTTCTGATTTAGTGCACTCAGGCTCTGGATCGCACTGTTCGGGCTCTTGCCGTCGAGTTGTTCGCCACTCGAGCACGCTACTACGAGGCTATGACACAGTTGCTACCAGCTGTTCGTACAGGGATACATCCGGAGGATATTCTTTACCCACGCAAGACCGAGATGCCGCCAGGTATTGATTGGCCTGCAGTGGGAGGTCACACGCCTGCACGTGGACCTCTTCTTACAGTTCGAGACCGGGTTCTGCATCAGAGTGCACATGGAGCACAGGATCCTGCCGCGACGAACATTCGTCGTCCGCACTTGCAGTTACCCCGTTTCAGTGGTTTTCTCCGACGCTAATGTAGCCTTTGCTATGTCACGGTGTGTACTTCCTTACCGCGTGCCTGCGTGCCGCCTAATGTGTCTCTAGTTTTTCAATTTGCGCCGTTATGCTGTCCGATTGTAACCGACTGTGTATGGATCTGTATGTCTTAATGACTACCTTTAGCATCTATTGCACTCTTTCAATAACGTCGAGTTACATCATGTTTATTGTTAAACACTTGCATAAGCTATTGCTGAAATACCCCTGTTGAAATAGCAGGATGGCTGACAACAACCCGCCACCGCCGCCACCACCTGATTACATGGCAGCGATGATGCAACAATTTGAACTCAACCGCCAGTTTATGACGGGAATTATGTAGCAATTCCCTCGTCCTGATGCTAACCAGCAGCCACCATCCATCACCTTGCCAGAGTTCATGAGGCTCAGTCCATCGTTTTTCCGCAACACAGTCAACCCACTAGATGCAGATGACTGGCTGCGTGACATCTCTTATGAGATGGAGTCTGCTGGTGTCGCCGAAGTTAACTATGTCACTTTTGCGACTTATCTTCTGAAGGGTCCCGCAGCTCAATGGTGGGCCACTCACCGACAGACTCTGCCGCCTGGTACTGTCGTCACTTGGGCAGAGTTCAAGATTGCTTTCCGAGCCCGCTACATTCCTGTAGCTGTCATAGCTAGGAAGAAGGCTGAGTTCCGTAGCCTTGTTCAAGGAAACAAGACTGTGGAAGTCTATCAGCGCGAGTTTCTGGACTTATCTCGCTACGCTGAAGAGGACATTCCTACTGATGAACGCAGACAGGAGAAGTTTCGTGAAGGACTGCACCATGACATTCAGTTAGCCCTTCTTGTTCAAGATTACCCTGATTTCGCCACCTTGGTGAATAAGGCTATTATGGTTGAAACTGGACTAAAGAAGCACAAGGAAGCGTCCAGACGCACCCGTGAGTCGGGCTCATCTTCGGGCTCGTCTTCCCAGAAGCGACGCATGTGGTTCCCTCAAGGCATGTTCCGTTCAGCAGCTCCTGCACACAGGCCCTCTTATGCTGCCCCACGCCTGCCACCTCCACCACCGAGACAGCCTCTGCCAACTCCAGCACCTCGTCCTGACAGCGGACTATGCTTCAAGTGTGGCAAGCCAGGTCACCATGATAGAGATTGTTCTCAGAATCAGAATCAACTGGCTCATCCTTCTGCTGGCCGTGGAATTGGCCGTGGTATTCCTCAACAGCGCAACAATAATGCCAGACCTTCTTATGGTCGTGGGCAGTACTACCACGTCAACATGTCTGAAGCTCCAGATCAACCAGATATTGTGATGGGTACACTTCTCGTTAATTCAGTACCTGCATCCGTTTTATTTGATTCAGGAGCATCGCATTCCTTCATGTCAGAACATTTTGCACGCATGCATGACATTAAATGCGAATACATGAACACACCCTTATTGGTACACACTCCCGCGGGTGGTTGCCGAACCTCTGCGGTTAGCTATAATGTTCCCGTTGAAATCGAAGGGTTGGAGTTCAGTGCGTCTCCCATTATTCTGAAATCGTCCAAGATTGACCTTATTCTGGGAATGGATTGGTTGAAGGCCCATTATGCCTCAATCAATTGCGCCACCAAAGTTGTTCACCTCTTGCACCCCTTGAATGAGATGGTGAATTACCATGCTCATATCACTCAGAACGCCGAGGCTCAAATTTATGCCTTGAACGCGTTGAATGCTTCTCCGCTTGATGGGATTGAGAATATCCCAGTTCTCTGTGACTTCCCGGATGTCTTTCCAGAAGAACTTCCAGGAATACCCCCTGCTAGGGCTGTCGAGTTCGTCATCGACTTGAAGCCTGGCACCACTCCTATTTCGAAGCATCCTTACAAGATGCCTCCGCACCACCTCATCGAGCTTAAGGAGGAAATTGATAAATCCTTAAGGAAGGGTTTCATTCGCCCTAGTTCCTCAGCATGGGGAGCACCGTCTCTTTTCGTCAAAAAGAAAGATGGAACAAATAGGTTGGTCCAAGATTATCGTCCAATCAACCAGGCAACTATTCAGAATAAATATCCACTTCCCCGGATCAACGATTTATATGATCAACTCGCAGGATCTTCGGTGTTTTCTAAACTCGACTTGAGGTTGGGTTATCACCAGATCCGTGTCCGCGAAGAGGATATTCCGAAGACTGCATTCGTTACTCGTTATGGCTCTTACGAGTACACAGTCATGTCGTTTGGCTTAACAAACGCTCCAGCTACCTTCTCCCACTTAATGAATTACATATTCATGGATTACCTCGACAAATTCGTCGTGGTATATCTGGATGATATTCTGGTTTATTCGAAGAACAAAGAAGAACATGCTGAGCATCTTCGCCTTGTTCTGGAGAGACTTCGAGAGCACCAATTATATGCCAAGTACTCTAAGTGCGAATTCTGGCTATCTGAAGTAACCTACCTTGGACATGTCATCTCCAAGGATGGTATCGCAGTTAACCCGGAACGAGTTCAGGCTATTCTTGACTGGACCCCTCCAAAGAATGTCAAGCAAGTCAGAAGTTTCCTCGGGCTTGCAAGTTATTGTCGCCGTTTCATCGAGAATTTCTCCAAGATTGCCAAGCCCCTGACTAATCTGCTTCACAAAGGCGTTAAGTTTGAGTGGACAGACAAATGTCAGGAAAGCTTCCAGACCCTCAAGGACAAGCTGACTTCTGCTCCAGTCCTTGCTCCTCCAGACTCCCGCAAAGATTTTGTGATCTTCTGCGACGCCTCTCGCCAAGGACTAGGTTGCGTCCTAATGCAAGAGCGCAGAGTAATTGCATATGCTTCGCGACAACTGCGTCCACATGAAGAGAATTACCCAGTGCATGACCTTGAACTTGCTGCTGTCATTTATGCTTTGAAGCAGTGGCGTCATTACCTCCTTGGTAATCGGTGTGAGATTTACACCGATCATCAGAGCTTGAAGTACTTATTCACTCAACCAGAACTTAATCTTCGTCAGCAGCGTTGGTTGGAAACTATCACCGATTATGATTGTGGAATTTCCTACACTCCTGGCAAAGCTAATGTGATGGCTGATGCCTTGAGCCGCAAGTCATATTGTAGTAACCTCATGGTTAAACAAGCTCAACCCCAGCTATATGAAGAATTGCGCAAGCTGAATCTCTGCATCATCCCGCAAGGTTCTCTTAATAACCTTGTGATACAGCCAGATCTTGAGAAAGTTGTCAAGATTGCGCAAGCTAAAGATGCCGAAATTGGCCTAATGAAGAAAGAGCTTCACCTTCAAAAGTACAGGGATTTCTCGATTGCTGAAGATGGAACCTTGTACTTCCGAGACCGCATTGTAGTACCTCGCTTCGAGCTGATGACTGACAAAGTCATGAAGGAGGCCCATGATACACCGCTATCTATCCATCCGGGTAGTACCAAGATGTATCGAGATCTTCGTCAAAGGTACTGGCGGTCTAGAATGAAGCAAGATATTGCTCGTTATGTTGCTGAGTGTGACGTTTGTCGTCGCGTGAAGGCAGAACATCACAAACCTGCTGGAATTCTGCAACCGCTCCCTATTCCTCTATGGAAGTGGGATAAAGTGCAAATGGACTTCATTACTAGTCTTCCCAAGTCTCAGAAGGGTCACGATGCTATTCTTGTCGTCGTCGATCAACTCTCCAAGGTTGCACACTTTCTACCAGTTAAGGAGACTATTACTGCTAGTCAGTTAGCAGAACTATATATCTCCAGAATTGTTTCACTCCATGGTATTCCCAAGGAAATCAGTTCAGACCGTTGCAGCATTTTCACTGGCCATTTCTGGGAAAGTTTCCAGAAAGCAATGGGAACTCATATTACCTGGAGTTCAGCTTATCATCCACAATCCCAAGGTCAAGTTGAGCGCGTTAATCAAGTACTCGAAGATATGCTTCGAGCTTGTGTTATATCATTCGGTAAGAAGTGGGAGGAATCTCTTCTGTATGCCGAGTTCTCGTATAACAACAGCTATCAAGCCAGCTTGAAAATGGCCCCCTTTGAGGTTCTTTATGGTCGTAAATGTCGAACCCCTCTGAATTGGTCAGAAACTGGGGAACGACCTCTTGTTGGACCGGACATCATTCAGCATGCCGAAGAACAAGTCCGAATTGTCCGGGAGAATCTCAAAGCAGCTCAAGACCGTCAGAAGAGTAATTATGATCGCAAGCGATGGGGTGTGATCTATCAACCTGGTGATCAAGCTTATCTTCGTGTCACTCCAATGAAGGGCACCCGTCGTTTCGGAATCAAGGGCAAGCTAGCTCCTCGCTATATTGGTCCTTTCCGCATCATGGCTAGACGTGGACAGGTGGCATATCAATTGGAGTTGCCACCGCAATTCTCCCATATTCATGATGTCTTCCACGTGTCGCAACTTCGTAAGTGCTTCAAGGAATCCCCGCACCATGCAGTGGATCATGAGATGCTCGAGCTACAAGATGATCTTTCTTATAAGGAGCATCCGATCCGCATCCTCGACGAATCTGAACGTCGAACTCGTCAGAAGACGACCAAGTTCCTAAAAGTGCAGTGGTCGAATGACACTGATGATGAAGCCACTTGGGAACGCGAGGATCATCTTCGGGAAGAATATCCCGGACTCTTTCCTTCTACCTCCTGAATTCTCGGGACGAGAATTTCTTTTAGAGGAGGAGAACTTGTGACACCCCCTTGTAATAAGCTCTGTGACACTCTGTTAAAACTGCCAAGTCATGATCATTTGCAGTGCCAAGTCATATGGGTTAATGATCCAATTCAAATTCGCATCTGAAAATCAACTCAAATTCAAAAGTGGATTATAAAGTTGATCAGACACTGTTGGGAAAATGTTCATTGAATGGCAAATAATCCAGGAACATTTGTAAAATCATCATCAATAAAGTTGGAGTTAGATAAGTGACTCTAACTTGATGTAACAGCACCAAAACAGCAATATTAAATTCATTTAAAATCATTACAAATTCAAATGGCTTCCAAATCTGACCAAACTAGTTTTTGGTGAGAGCTAATATTGCATTGTAATATTGGGGACAATTCCCATACTTTACAAAAATGCAAAAGTGGCCTAACTATTTACAAAAAACAGAAAAGGATTAAAAGCAGAAAACAAGAAAAAGAAAAAGGCTTAAACTGGTCTGGACCAAGTGCACAGTGCACTGGCCCAGCCCAGCAGGCCCATCTTCCCTTACCTCTCTCCTGCGTGTCGCTGGCGCCTTGGCCAAGCCCGCGCGCACCGTCGGCGCGCCGACACGCCGACTCCACCGACGAAACAGTGCGGCTGGGAGGATAAGGGCGAGTCCGTTCGCTCCCCCTGGCTTCCTTGGTCACTCCTCTGTCCTCTCCCTCGCTCGCCTCGTCTCTCTCCCTTCACCAGATCCACTGCCAGGCACCCTCGCCGCCACGCCGTCGACGACCGCACGGCCACAGGCGGTCCCGTGCCCGCCGACCGTGTCCGTCAGCCCCGCTGCGGTCGGCCACTTCCTCTGGTGCCTTCAGCTGGAGCGGGGAGGCCCTGCAGCTGCCGTTCGGCGTCGTCTTCCTCCTCGGACTCCGGCGATCCCCTTCCTCTCCGACGAGCCCTGCTGCTACTAACCTGACAACGGTCTTTCGTGACCACTCGGTGAGCTTTCCCTTCTCCCTCCCCGATGCCTTGCGCTGCCCGTCGACGCCTATAGCTAGCTGGCGTCGATGCCGTGAGCTCGCCGCCGCTGAGCGCCTCGTCGCCGTGGTCCTGACCTCTGCCATGCCTGCCTGAGCACGGCATCGTGCTCCTGGTACTTCCAGGAGCCGAACGCACGCGCACACACACTTCCCCGTGCTCTCTAGCATCTAGCCCGGCGAGTGCTCGAACACGCCTCCGCCTCTGCTCACCGCCGGCGCCTTTCCGGTGACCTTTTGGTCCCGGGGTCGAGCCCATTGTGCTCGCCGCATCGCGTAGCTCCTCTCTAATCTCTTCGTTAGCCTCGAAGCGCGCTGCATCGCCGACTCCGTCACGCGCCCGTACGCACTGCCGCCTTAGCTCGACGTCGGCGACTTCTCTGGCCAAGTCCAGCGAAGCTACGGCCACCACCGGACGCGGCGTTGAGTGCTCGTTCGAATGAGCCTAACCCCGTTCCTCTCCGAGCCCTGTGCGTGATTTCCGGCGAACGCCCGAGCCGCGCCGCCGCGTTTGGCATCACCGGCGTCGAGCTGCCGGTCGCCGCCGACGTGGCAGGGTCGGCCCCCACCTCAGGATGGCTGCCAGTGGGCCCTGGGGGCCCCAGTTGACTGGGTTGACCCAGTCAACGTGCTGACTGGGCAACCCCAGTCACTGACGTGTGGGCCCCGGCGACTAATTAAACTAATTAAGCATTTAATTAAATAAAGTTAATTAGATTAGCCTAATGTCTCACTGACAAGTGGGGCCCGTCCTCTAATTAACCTTGTAATTAAAATTAACCCACTGTTAAAGACCCACATGTCATATTTGACCAGTCAGCGCCACTGTTGCATGCTGACGTCATCCTCACGCAATGCTGACATCATCAGGCACTATTCTGGATAATGTTGAGTTTATTAAATAAATAAATTCCAGAAATTCAAATAAACTTTAAAAATTAATAACTTTTAAAACCGTAGCTCGGATCGAAAAAGTTAAAACATGAAAGTTGCTCAGAACGACGAGCCGAGTCTGATCGTGCCGTCTGTTTCTCCATCGGAACCCCCTACGTAGAAGAACTCGTAACTCCGGACCCGAATCCGGTGGATGAATAGTGCACACACGTCGGATATTAAATCCCAGGTTAATTCTAAAAATAACTAAAATGACTTAGATGCATAATTAGGCAACCCTGCACTGCATCATAGCATCACACGCACCGTATTACATTTGTTTGCATTATGTTTACCTGTTTCTTCCCCCTCTTCTCTCTCGGTAGACCCCGACGTTGACGTAGCTCCCGAGGCAGACGCCACACAGGAGTACGACTACGTCCCCGACGGTACCACTGAAGACCTTGTCCTTGCCCCAGAGCAAACAGGCAAGCACCCCCATTTTGAACATGCCTATATCGCCTATTCTCTTCTCTCTTATGCTTGCATTAGAACTACTACTGCTACTGTTTTCCTATATCTGATGCATAGCCTGATTATTGTACCTGCCTTGTTACTTTTCTGGTTATCCTAGACTGATTAGTATAGGCTGGGTAGAGACACGACAGAGACCCCCACTTGATCCCAACTGCCCTGCTGGATATCAGAAGACCCGATCTTCGGGATTGAAGACTAGACCCTGGCACAGCACATCACTTCCCCCTTAGTTGCCGACACTGCTGGGTTACCGTCGAGTGCCGAGGGTGATACCTCGTCAGCACTTCTGATGTTAACCTTGTAGGTTAGTTACTCGGTCGTGGTAAGCGAGGGTGATTCCTCCTACACCACCCTCGATAACGACATCGTCGCGCAACTCCTCAAGTGTGGACCTCGAGGGTGATTCCTCCTTCGTTCACCTTGACTTTAACATTAGGTGGGGTTCCATCGAGGGTGATTCCTCAGGGCTCCCCTGGTGTCAGACACACAGATAGTGTTGATTGAGTTGACTTGCACTAACCATGTTACTAAAGACGGGTCGGCCCTGAGGGGTACCCGCGCGAGCTTAATGCGAAGTGATGCGGAGTCGGGTTGACCTGGATGGTGCCCGCGAGATAACTACGAGGCGTGGCCGGGCATTTTTAGCCCTTGCCGCAAGCCCTCGAGACGGGGCGACGGGGTCACATCGATCGTGAGTTTCTGCTCGTTTCCGCGCGCTCCTAATCCACTACGGTTTGGATATTTGATCCGAGGGGCCTCTGGCCCGATAGCACTAACCATCACGTGGGCATAGTATGGGCGTTCTGCGTCGTATACATCAGCCGAAGCTTGTTTGACGTCAGTAAGGAGCGGCGCACGCCGAGTTGGACTGGTAACGCAACCGCGCTTGTATAAGGGGTTGCTAGGTCTGCTCTCGGTGGCCCCGTAACGTGCAGGAGTTCCCGGGGCGATGGCCCAAGACCCCTGGGGGCATAGGTTTAGTCCGGCGTGCTGACCTCTCTTATAAGCCTAGGTCGGGTTGCGGCGTGTTGCTTAGCCGAGACCGGGCATGACCCAGAAAAGTGTGTCCGGCCAGAGTTAAGTGAGCGTGGTGGGTAAGTTGGTGCACCCCTGCAGGGAAGAAACTTCTATCGATAGCCTGTCCTACGATAACGGACACTCGGAGTTGTATCCCGATCGGTACAACTAGAACATGTGATGAGAACTGGATAGTACGGCTCTGGGATTGCTTTCTCGCAGGGAGTCGAGAAAGGATCTCAGGTCGAGGTTGATGATACTACTACTACTACTTTACATTATGTTCATCTGTTCTCTTCTATTGCTGCAAGACTGTCGAAGATTGTTGAAGATGCTAGTCTTCGATAGGACTAGGCTTTCCCTCTCTATTCTGGCATTTCTGCAGCCCAGTCCATATATACAGCCATTCCTTTGAAAATGATGCATATGTAGTGTAGATCCTTACTTGCTGAGTACTTCGGATGAGTACTCACGTTTGCTTTACTTTCTTTTTCCCCCATATTCTATTTGATGCCACCAGACGACGGAGCCCTTGAGCCAGACGTCCCAGCCGACGACCAGTACTACTACCCGCCTGGCGAGTACTACTGCTACGAGGAGCCGTTCGACGACCAGGAGTAGGATCGGAGGGTCCAGGGCAGGAGGCCTACGCCTTTCGATCGTAGTATTTTATTTTACCCCGCCTCTGTGAAGGCCTATTTCTCTCTCTCTCTAATATATCTGTACTCAGATATCTGATGCTTCCGCTGACGCTTGTATGCCATCGAGCTATGTATTCGAGCCCTCGAGGCTCTGGCTTGTAATATAAAGCTTGTATGACTTTATTTATGTTTTAGAGTTGTGTTGTGATATCTTCAAGTGAGTCCTTAGGCTTGATCGTGCGCATTTGCGTGTATGATTAGTGCACGATTAAGCCGGGGTCGTCACAATGATCAACTGATTCATCTTTTCCACATAACACACATCCTTTCCCTCCTTTCCATCCTTTTTTCAGCAAAGTATCTCTGGTCAAGATACTTTTCCTGTTAACTGGCCACAGAAAAATTTTAATTTTTGCAGGCACTTTGGTCTTCCACATAAATTTCTGTGGAAATTTCAGACCAAGAGTGATTATTTTCCTGTACAAGGATCCCACGGAGAATTTATGATCTGCAGTGAGAGTCCAGGTAATTTTATTTTCCTGTGGACTACATATGTAATTAACGTAATGTGGGCTATATAATTAGCCTCCCTAGCTGGACTGTGGTGATGATCAGTGAGCTATATGCTTAATTATATCTGGATTGTGGTTATGATCGATCATGTTATTTCTTGTGTTGACTGAGCTATTGTTTTTCATTCGTTCTGGCACCCGCTGGCATCTTGGAATAGCTACTCCATCGGGGTTCAGATGTCGAGTTGGTCCGGAATTTTGGGTGCGGATCCGAGTATCCTGAGCTGATCGACCCTCTCGATCAGCTGGTTCTCTCTCCGTTAAGATCGTGTTGACGTTGTGGCTCCGTTTGGCCTACCTGGACTGGGTGACGGACAGATACTTTTTCAGGTTTTCAGATAGGTTCGGTCCTACATAGCGTAGCTTGGTGGTTGGGCATGGTCTGCTGGCTACTTTTAGTTCGTGCAGTGCAGAGTGCTGATCGATCATGGCCGGGTACATATTCTGGCTGATGGCTGGTCACGTGCCGAGCGATCCATGCATCCATATATAGTCTCGCTAGCATGTGCGTGTACGCAGAGTAACACCCGAACCAAATTAACCTGCTGCTCAAGACTCGCCAGGAGACAAGGGTTAGTTGGCTGCGCTGCTCTCCTAATGGAGCTGCTCATCGTTTAGCAAAGGAGGGGGTTAGCAATGAATTTTGCAAGGTGTGATTTCATGTCCCACGGGCGGATTGTATCTTGCATATTGTGTCAGCTGAGATTTCGGGCACTTGTATGAGCCCTCGAGCTCTCTGATAGTCAAAGCACCCTAAATTGTCTGGGGAGCATTTTACTCTTTTCGGCTGCTGATTTTGATCATCAATTGTGCTTGTCCCTCTTGGTTAGAGGATTTTGAGCCTGATTTTCTTTTTTGCGAATAGAATTTTGAGCACGATAGACGACTAGGGGACACAATCAGGTTAATCTGCTACTCAGAGGGGTCGTTATCCCCAGCCCACTCTTCAACCAAATCGAAAAGGGTCGTGGCGGGGTGGCTAAGGCAAAGCTCGGATGTGACCAAGTACACCATGCCCTCCAGGGCGGCTCAGATACATGGTTTGTGTGGTGGACTTGTGCCACATGTCATCAGATTCTGGCACTGCGGGCTTCGGAAATGTTGATTTCATCTCGTTTGTCTGCCATCACAATAGCAAATGCATCGAGGGGACATGTGCACATCCGATCCAGTGGTACGACAGACAGGTCCATTGGTTGGAGAAGAGATATCCTATACCTCTATCAAAAGGTAACGAACTTCTAACAAGCTTATGGGCATCGGAATTTGATGCCTGGCTTTCATGCATAAAAATTATATCTTCTATAGATGCTATATAGTTGGACCTCACTATCATATATAGGGATGTTTACATGTAAACAAATATACATTTTCTATATATATGTTGTTGTTTCTGACCATATTAAATTTCAAGAAAGATGGAAAAGCAATAACTGATGCCTAGAAGCCGAGTCCTCCTATTTGCATCTCCTCGCGGGGCATAACTAGGAACTCCTATATGTCGCTCTTTGCGATAGAATGTCGGGCAATCGCGATCACTCTGATGGACAAGACCAGTTAGCGTTCCACTACTATGCGTGTTAGTCCTTTAGGTCCCGACTTTCGGTATTTTATTCCAATTTCTTTAGGTCACATTTTTCAAAACTTTTGTACACGTTTTCTAAAAAAAATAACATTTTTCTAAAAAAACGTGAACTTTTTTTTAGGAATTATGATTTTTTTTAAATGGGAACATTTTATAAATTGCAAGAATATTTCTCAAAATTGTGTACATTTAGAAAATAAAAAGGAAAAACAAAAGAAAACCCCCCAAAAAATACAAAGACGGAAAATAAAAAATAAAGTAAACCGATTTATACCGGTAGAGGAAACAACATAAACAAGAAAAATGAAAAACCAAATGAGAACCTTATAGAACCATCTAGAACATGGAAAACCAGAGCCAAACCAAAAATAATAAGCGAAACCTAATTTTTCTGACCCATTCGCTCGTTGTGTGTGTTTGTTCGACATCTTGTCGCAAAGAGTGACTAATAGGAATTGCCTTAAGGCATAGTTGAGCAAAACACCTAAAGTGGCTTACATGGTCCGGCTGTAACGTTTTCCATTAAGGCTTGAATTGTTCTTTTCTTTCGAAAATTGGTTTTTCAAAACTTGTTTTTTGTTAAATGGTTATTATATCGTTAAACATAATTGTTCATAAAAATAAAAAGTATGCTATGGTAAATAAATAATAAAATAAATATTTATTATTTGTTTGAAAATGTTCATGTGTACTCAAAATAGTATGTATTAAAAAGTACATGCGTTTAAAAAAAATTGTATATATGAAATAAAATATACCGGGTATTTAGAAACGTACATGTATGTGTCTACCTGGTATATATCGTTTTTTCTTTCTTTTTAATATGTATGAAGGTTGGAGTTTGGGTCCATTATGGTTTACATGTACGCACACTCTCGAAAAAAAATGGTCTACATGTAGATAAAATTGTTCCTTCTATAGCAAGGTAGATATTGGAGTTTATGTCCATTACAGTGTACATGTACGTGAGTCCACATTATATGAATTGTCATTTTTCTTCTTTTTGATAGCTTGGTAGATGTTGGAGTTTGACTCCATTATGGATTGTGTACGTGATGATAAGGAGATAAAGAAAATGTTTGGATTCCATAGATAATGCAGGTCCATTTGAAGATATATAGATCTAATGGTTGTGATTGAAAATAGTCATAAATTAAAGGACAGATGTTTTTAATTTTTATGGGATTTTCTAGCATATTTCTCTTTTTTCTGTTTAGCCCTTCATGTACTTTTAATATATAAATTATGAACTTTTTGTAGAGAATGTGAACATTTTCTAAATTGCAAGCATATTTTTCAAAACTGTGCATATTTAAAAAATAAAAAGGAAATGAAAAGAAAACACCGAAAAAAATATGAAGAAGGAAAATAAAAAATGAAAGTGAACTGATTTCGGTAGAGGAAACAACATAAACAAGAAAAATGAAAACCGAATGAGAACCTTGTAGAACCATTTAGAACCTGGAAAACTAGACATAAACCAAAAAAAAAACTAAGAGAACGCGCTCGTTGTGTTTGTTTGTTCGACATCTTGTCGCAACGAGTGACAAATATGAATTGTCATAAGGCATAGTTGAGCAAAACACCTAAAATGCCTTACATGGTCCGGCTGTAACGTTTTCCATTAAGGCTAGAATTGTTCTTTTCTTTCGAAAATTGCTTTTTCAAAACTTGGTTTTTGTTAAAAGGTTATTATATTGTTAAACATAAATTTTCATAAAAATAAAAAGTATACTATGGTAAATAAATAGGGCAACGCTACGCGTCGGCCGGATCTTTTAATAAGATCCGCCGCCTCCGCATCCGTTTGATCGGGGCCATCTAGTGGCCCGGCCCCTTCCTCACCATTGCAACAGACCTCTTGTTGCAGAAACATTTGCAACAGAAGTTCTGTTGTAGAGTTTTTTTTTTCCGTTTGAACTCTTTTGAAACATGAGTGCTGTAGCGGAAGGACTTTTGCAACACAGATAATGTTGTAGATTTTTTTGTCTTAACTTTTTGCCAACATGGGTGTCGTTGCGGAAGGACTTATGCAACACAGATGATGTTGTAGAATTTTCTTTTTGTCTTAACTTTTTTGCAACATGGGTGTTGTTGCGGAAGGACTTCTGCAACACATATAGTGTTACAGGAAACTGTAAGTGGCAGAGGCACGTGTCTAGTGGTGGGGGTCCTGGCCTGTTGTGCATCGGCTGATCAAACTCGTATCTTACGGCTGCGCATGCGACGGAAGTGTTTGCGTGATCGGCCGGTTGACTCTAATCTTTTCCCGAATAAATAACAAAATAAATATTTATTACTTGTTTGGAAATGTTCATGTGTACTAAAAATAGTATGTATTAAGAAGTACATGCTTTTACAAAAACATGCATTTTAAAAAAAGTTCATATATAAGAAATAAAATAAACCAGGTATTTAGAGACGTACATGTATGTGTCTACATGGTATAGATTGTTTTTTTCTTTCTTTTTAATATGTATGAAGGTTGGAGTTTGGGTCCATTGTGGTTTAGGCACACTCTCAAAAAATGGTCTACAGGTAGATAAAATTGTTCCTTTTATAGCACGGTAGATATTGGAGTTTATGTACATTACAATGTACATGTAAATGAGTCCACATTATAGGAATTGTGTTTCTTCTTCTTTCTGATAGCTTGGTAGATATTGGAGTTTGAGTCCATTATGATTGTGTACGTGATGGTAAGAAGATAAGGAAAACGTTTGGATTCCATAGATAATGTGGATCTATTTGCAGATATATAGATCTAATGGTTGTGATTGAAAATAATCATTATTTAAGGGTCAGATATTTCTAACTTTTGTGGGATTTTCTAGCATATTTCTCTTATTTCTCTTTAGCCCTTCATGTACTTTTAATATATAATAGATAGATAGATTACGGATGTGGACTAGGAGCACATGGAGGCGCCACTCCCTGTAATCCATGCGTCCATTACTGTCTCGGGATGGATGTAGTTAATGCAGTTTAGTATTTGCTTCCAACAAATACTAGAAGTATACCACTCCCTCCCTTCATTTTTTAAGTCCGTTTAGACATTTAAGACAACATCCAAAACAGTTCAATTTCAGCTGTCTAAAACGTCTTATAAAAGTGAACAGAGGGAGTACATCGTATGAACAATGAATCGCATTTATTTTGGTCCCCCAACTGTGTTTTGTCATATGCGAGTAAGTTCAAGCTGAGATGGGTGAAGTACGCTTGTGGCCATCAAGAGCGACCGGGTGAGGGGATGTGGACCAGGCGCAAGCTCGGGTCAAAGGGCGTCGGCCGCGAGCATGAAGCTTATGTCCTCGACCAGGAGCACGACGTACAAAACACGGATGCTGACGAGGAGCAGGTCCATGCGGAGCTTGATGGTGACAGAGACGACCTGAAGCAGACGACGTATACGCAGCTGGGGAAGCGGCCAGTTCTTATCGTGGATGTAGTACCGAGGGTCTGTAGGAAGGCAAGCCATGGTGCCGGCGGCCGTGTTGCTGGCCACTGCCGCGCAGGACACAGCAAGCTTGGACGATGGCTCCGTCAAGTTGCTCGTCGTCGACGGCATAGAGGTCCTGTTGGCTTCCATCATAAGACGTTTCTCGCTGGGCCACGTGAAAGCCGGACTTGGTTTTAGCGGCTAGGATGGACGTCGTGTCGTTGGCCGATGGCTGTATCCACACAGGGTGCGGCAAGATCGGACAGCTACCTCGTCCCTCCTCAACGTTGTTCCCTGTGGTGACGTAGTCTTCCTCGTTCGTCCTAGGTTTTTTCCATGTCGATGTTACCGAAGGAGAAGACCATGAGCGAAAAGAAGAAACAGAAAAGTGGAGAGAGGAAGAAGAACATGATCAGTGTCCATGGTGGGGAAGAACTGGAGTCCAGGGGAAGATGGATGGAGCAGTTGGGAGGAAGAGGAGCGCCTAAGCATGCATTTAATTGGATTTTGGGTAGTAGTGATGGTAATGGTACCCATTACCCACATACCCGGCGGGTAAAAACCCTATTAGGGTAAGGGTAATGGGACAAAACGTTACCCATGGGTATATAAATAGGCAAATCTCAAACCATCGGGTAGCGCAGGTATGGGTATGGATCACATAACCCATACCTGCGTACCCATCTATCCTTATAAAATCTAACGAATATTGGCAAATTACCTCTACACTTTGTTGTGAGTTTGTCAACTTAAAATGTATGACTATGTGCTACTGTTTATAACTATGTGTTGATGTTTTGATATGTTGTTGTTTACAAAAAAAGTGTTGATTTTTATAGGATGTGTTGTTGTTTATAAGTATATATTGAAGTTATTATGTGTTGTTGTTTATAAATTATGATTATATGTTGTTGGTTATAATTATGTGATGCTCAAATTAATGTTATTCAAACGTGGATATTTTTACCTGCAGGTACCCATTTACTCTGTCGGGTGACAGGTATGGCAAATAATTGTACCCACTAGCGGGTATGGGTATGAGTGATGGGTAAGATCAAATGGGACAGGTAAGAGTATGGGGTGGTTCTACCCGTACCGAAACCCTGTGGGTGCCATTCCTAGCTGCTGGTAGGTGAGTTCGTACACTGGAAGGGACAAAACCTTTCGCATGTGTGTTGAGTATAATTTTTATTTAGAAAACATATGATAGCGTAGGATTTATTTTACATGCCTTGAACTCCAAGATAATCATGTGTATATATATATATATAGGCAGCACTATTCTAATCCAGGATTAGAATAACTATTCTGATAACTCCTCCCCTGTAGGAGGCGTGGAGCTCCTCCCGAACTCGACCGAACAAAAAAAAAGGTCGTCTGTCCCCCACCTCCCGCACCTCGATACCCACTACCCACCCACCGGCAACCCCCCTCCCCCACCCGCCACCGCCGCCTGCAACCCACGCGTCCGGATCTAGCCGCCGAGACGTGGTTCCTGACTTGCCGCCCAACGCGTCGCCGGCCGACCTCCCCGCCTCCGCCCAGCGCGCCGCCGGTCGACCTCCCCGCTGCCGCGCCATCGGCCGCCTTCTCCAGTGCGCCGCAGCTGCCTCCGCACGCCGTCCCAACCGGCCAGCACCCACACGCCGCCCAAACCGAGCCCGCACGCCTCGCCCCCCTGCAATCCCGCGCGCCGTCGCGAGATGGATCTCGCCTCTGCCACCACGCGACGCGGATGTGGCCAGCCTAACGCGGGACGGTTTCTTGGCTGTGGGCATCTAGCAACCACCGCCGTTGTGGCCATGGCTGGAGCTGCTCGAGATGACGGCCTCTGGCCCGCTGCCTCCTCTCCTCGTTGCTCCGTCGAGCCCCCACCGCGGTGAAGTCCTACTACAACAATATGGGAAGTTCCACAACAGTAGGATGGCCATGGTGATCATGTGCTTCCTTGTGCTGCCCACTGCAACGCATTAGGCCGCTGCCTGAGCTCTGAGGCTGGCGCCCAGCCAAGCCCCACACCGGGCCTTGGATCCTGAGTGCGGGGGTCGCCGGACCCATCCTCCGACCACAACCACCTCGCCCATGGAAGCATGGGGCTTCTACAGCCAATGCTCAATGTCTTCTCTGTCACCCGTAGCCCATTGACCTCCTGTGCTCCTCTGTATGTGAGTCACTTCTATCTGTGTTAGATTCTGCGTTGTGTTTGTTCCGTGTCATACTAATGATAGTTCAATTACAGGGAAAACAACAGGTCGGCTTGTACGTGTCCTACTAATAGAGTAAAATTGCTGCTGCTGCTGCTCTGCATTAAAGATGGCTCCAAATGAAGGACGATTAGGGATGTAAGTGGCAAATAAATGGCGTCCGCAATCCCGTTTAGTTAGTTTTTCTAGCTTGATAGTTCATTTTCCTCAAACAAACAAAAAACCTTTTTGAACTATCATATTATAAGTGGACTTTAAACGGGATTAAACGGGACCCGGTTGACATCCCGAAGCACGATCTAGCCGCTGTACTACTTGTTCTACTGTACATTGTGCCTTTTGTTTGGTGGATCAGCTACTGTTTTGCTAGCTTTGGGCATCGACTGCTACATCACATGGAGCCATGGAGAAGAAAAATGGATAAGAGAGAGATGATGCGGTGGTTAGAAAATACAAATAGGAGAGGACAAGAGCAAACTTGTGGTGGAAAACACCCAACATTCGCACCTTTAGCAAGATGGATACGAAAAAACAATGGTTACATTTTTCAGACATAGAATCATTGGTAGTTACCTGAACGAGTGTTCAAGTAAATATATTACAAAACTGCATTGGAAAAAAAAAGAAACATACCTCTAGCAGCAGTTTAGTTCACATATACTTGAAGGATAAAAAAAATGTGTGGTGGTGGCATGAACGCGATGTTAAGTCTAATTAATACTCACAAAAACTTTGTTTAATCAGATGTGGTTTCGTGCTCTATACATGTTTGTTGATATGTCTACAAAAGACTAATGTTTCTTGACTATGATATATATAAGAGCTCCAGAATTTTGATTTCGAGATGGATCGAAGTTAGGTACACAAATATATGATGCATCCAGAAAATACTTTTCTTTTGCATCCATTTTGTCCAAAAAAAGTGAACACCTGAAGTTCAAATATTAAACGCGAGGCATAAAAAAGTTAAAAAGATCTAGTTGTCAAAATAAAATAAAACCTACAAAGTAGAAAAAACTTAATAAGAAAATACAAAACTTGAAAAGAAAAATAAGCGAACAGTTCTATGTTAAAAATTGAAAAGTCAGGAAACCCCTGAGGGTTCACCCAAAAAAATGGATCGATGTTTATTTAAGAAGTAATGGATTTCCTCCGTTTCTAAAAAAACTAGAAGTTCAAATTTAAATAACAGAGAAGTTCAATGTTTATTACAAATCCAAGAAGGTCAAACTAAAAAACAGAGTAGTTCAAAAAGTTTATAAAAAAGGGTTTTCCCTGTTTCTAAAAAAACTTAGAAGTTCAAATTTAAATAATGAAGAAGGTCAAAAAAACTAGATGTTCAAATTTAAAAAGCGAAGAGGTTAGATGTTTATTACAAAACTCGGATTTCTCCAAAAATCAAAACGTTCAAACTAAAAAAAGAGAGAAGTTCGATGTTCATATACGAAGGAAAAAAGCGTCACTTAGAAAATGTTAACTCTCGAAGTTCAAATTTAATAAAATGGAGAGTTCGAAGAAACTGTTATGTGTGTACAAAGAGAAACAGTTCGATGTTTGTAACAAAAACATTTGTTCACATTTCTAAAAAAATCCCACGAAGGGTAAAAGTATGAGTAGTTCAATTTCTTCATAAAAAAATGGATTTTGCCCATTTCTAAAAAAACCTAGAAGTTGAAATTTAAAAAATCGTTCATTTCAAAAATTATAATTTTTTTTGCATTTCCCGTTTCTACAAAAAACCTAGAGGTTCAAATTTAAAAGACGAAGAAGTCCAATGTTTATTACAAACACAAGAAGGTCAAACTAGAAAAACAAAGCATCTCAACACAAATTTATAGAAGTTCAAATCTGAAAAATAGAGCGGCTCGATGTTTATTAAAAAACTACTCCCTACGTCTCATAATGTAAGATGTTTTTGTAAACTATGTTAGCTTGCAAAAGCATCTTCCATTATGGGACGGGCTAGCAGGATTTTTTTCCGTTACCAAAAGAAATAAAACCAAGAAGTTCAAATTAAAAACAAGGAGTTATTTGATGTTTATAAAAAGTTTAGATTTTGCTCATTATTAAAGGATGAAAAACAAGAAGTTCAAAAACTAAATAACAAGAAGTTCAAATTTTAAAAATAAAGCAGTTCAAAATTCATAAAGAAGAATTTTCACTGTTGCTGGAAGTTCAAGTGCTCGGCTCAAGAAAGTTCAAAAATTCTTGTGAGAGAGGTTGAACAAAAAATACGTGTCAGAAGTTCAAGGTGAAAACAGCGGGAAGTCCAACTACAACACGGAATGCGTTTTGGGTAAGAATATAAAAATAGAAAACAAAAAGCTTAAAAGGTTTGTTGCAAGAAGTTCACGAGCTCCACCTTGCATGGTTCAAAAATTGTATTACGAGACTTCGACCTTCAATTACATGTTAAAAAAAGAGAGGCAAAAACAACATCGTGTTTTTCATTTTTAAAACTGCTCTCAAACAGCTATGAATTTGTAACATCCTTCTACATGAAAAAGTTGATCCTATTCATAAGCTTTCCAACGGTATATTATATGCCACATTCCGATGTACGGTTTAAAAGTTTCATGTATACCAATTAAAACATGTTTTTATTTATTCAAAAAATTCTTTTGAATCATCGCGAGTATGAAAATATGCTCAACACGAGAAAGTTGCGTGTTTTCAGTAGCTTTCCATCGGTATATCATTTGCTCAATTCCGGTAAGTGGTTTCGGAGTTACAGGCAAAAAACAGCACGTAAAAAACAGAGTGAAGTGCAAACAGACATGCTCGAGAAGTTCAACTACTTCACGTAGTGCATTTCCATTCACGATGAAGGCAGAAATCATGATCTCGTCATTTTCTAATTTACTTCCAAACGACAGGAATATCATTTGTGTAAGTTCAAGTCCTTGGTCGGAGAAAGTTAAAAAAATTATTGTGAGACAGGTTTGTACAAAAGGAATATCATTTGTGTAACACTGACGAATGGATAAGAAAATTACAAACGAAAATACGTCACAGAAGTTCAACGTGAAAACAGCAGGAAGTTCAATTACTACACTGAATGAATTTCAGATAAAAAACTTTTAAAACCGTAGCGAGTATGAAAAAATGATCAGCACAGGAAAGTTGTGTGTTTACATCAGCTTTCCATCGGTATATCACTTGCTCAATTCGGGTTAGTGGATGGAGAGCTACGAGCAAAAAAAGCACGTAAAAAACAGAGTGAAGTTCAAGTAGACATGCCGAGAAGTTCAAGTTCTTCACGCGGTGCATTTTCGAAGAATTTGTTTCGCGATAAAGGCAGAACACATGATCTCGCTGTTTTCAAAATTACTTGAAAACGGCAAGGAATCAGAGAAAACCATCTACATGAAAAAGTTTCGCATTTTCCGTAGCTTTTCAACGGTATATTATTTGCCCCATTCCAATAAAGTTTGTAGAAATTACGGTCAAAAAATATTTTTAGGCATTTTCAAAATTGACGTAAAACCGTAAGGAATTGGGAGAAACAATATATTCCAAAAAGTTTCGCATTTCCTCAAGCTTTCCAACGCCATATCATTTGCTAAATTCGGACGTACGGTTAAAAAATTAGCTAAAAAATACGAACTCGGTGGAACTTGTACCATTTTCTAAAGTACTTTTAAACCGTTCAAAATTAGAAAAAACTTTCAACATGGAAAAGTAGCGCATTTTCATAAGCTTTCCAACGCCATATCATTTGCCTCAATTGGATTAGCCGTTTAGAAGTGGCATAAAAAATACGAACTCGGCTGTTCAGTTTGCGAAATTTTATGATTTTCCAAATTACTCTTTAACCATAGAGAATTAGAGAAAACTTTCAACATGTGGAAGGAGCGGTTTTGCAGCAGCTTTCCAACGCCATATTATTTGCCTCATTCCGATAAACGGTTTAGAAATGCGATCGAAAGTACGATTCACATTTTTTGTATGAAGAAAGAACGGTTTTCAAAACTGCTCTTAAACCGCTTAAACTTTGCCAAAAAATTTAACTTGGGTCATGATACTCATGTGCATAGCTTTCCAACAGTATATTGTAAGCCCCATTTGGGCAATGTTGGCGGAACTTCAACCTAGTACTGGGGGAAGTTCAGGTCGAACAACTCAGGCAGTAAAATTGCAACAGAGGCATGTTTCATCACAACCCGAGAGCAAATCCGCCAATGAGCAAGATTCCTATTTAAAACGAGCATTTAGTTGCTAGAAACCATTTGCAGATTACACTTACATCACATAGAACACGATTGACCAGAAAAATTCGCGCGGGAAGACACGGTTGCGAAGATAGCCCGAAGGTCGGGTTCCTACAGAGGAAAGTTCAGGTTGTGTAACTCAGGAAGTTCAGGTTGTGATCAGAATAGTGTTTATATATATATATATGTGTGTGTGTGTGTGTGTGTGTGTGTGTGTGCGCGCGCGCCCGCGCGCCCACGAGGCTCAAGCAATACAACAACGATTCCACTAATCCCTCTCTATCCCTTCTAACATGGTTTCTGTGACTACCCCAGCTTAATCGTGCACTACCCCTGGTCGTCGGTCGGCATCTCGTAGTAGTACTCGCCGAAAGGGTAGTAGTAGTAGCCGAAGTCGTCGACAGGGGCAGCAGACTCAGGGGCTCCATCATCTGGCGGCGACAATTGGATATGGGGAGAAAAAGAAAGTAAAGCAAACGTGACTACTCATCCGAAGTACTCAGCAAGCAAGGATCTACACTACATATGCAACATTTTCAAAGGAGGGCTGTATATGTAGACTGGGCTGCAGAAATGCCAGAATAGAGGGGAGAGCCTAGTCCTATCGAAGACTAGCATCTTCAGCATCTTCATCAGTCTTGCAGCATTAGAAGAGTGCAGATTAACATAATGTAAAGTAGTAGTAGTGTCATCAACCTCGCCCAGATATCCTTTCTCGACTCCCTGCGAGAAAGCAATCCCAGTGCCATACTATCCAGTATCATCTCAAGTCACCAGTTCTAGTTGTACCAATCGGGATACAACTCCGAGTGTCCGTTACCGTAGGACAAGCTATCGATAGATGTTTTCTTCCCTGTAGGGGTGCACCAACTTACCCACCACGCTCGATTAAATCCGGCCGGACACACTTTTCTGGGTCATGCCCGGCCTCGGCCAAACGATACGCCGCAACCCGACCAAATACTTAACAGAGAGGTCAGCACGCCGGACTAACCTATGCCCCCAGGGGTCTTGGGCCATCGCCTCGGGAACTCCTGCACGTTGCGTCAGGCGGCCGAGAGCAGACCTAGCAACCCCTTAATACAAGTGCAGTTGCGTAACCAGTCCAACTCGGCGCGCGTCGCTCAGTCGCTGACGTCCATTAAGCTTCGGCTGAAGTATACGACGCAAAATGCCCATACTATGCCCACATGATGGTTAGTGCTATCAGGCCAGAGGCCCCTCGGATCAAATATCCAAACCGTTAGTGTGTTGGTAGTGCGGAAACGAGCGGAGACTCACGAAAGATGTGACCCCGTCGCCCCGTCTCGAGGACTTGCGGCAAGGGCTAGGAATGCCCGGCCACGCCTCGTGTTCAACTCTCGGGCACCATCCAGGTCCACCCGATTCCACATCACTCGCAATTAAGCTCGCGCGGGTACCCCTCAGGGCCGACCTGTCTTTAGTAACATGTTTCAGTGTAAAGTCATAGTAACAATGGTAACCGTGTGTCTAACACCAAGGGGAACCCTGAGGAATCACCCTCGATGGAATTCCCTCTGATGTTACCGTCAAGGTGAACGAAGGAGGAATCACCCTCGAGGTCCACACTTGAGAGGTTGCATGACGACGTCGCTATCGGGGGTGGTGTAGGAGGAATCACCCTCGCTGACCACGACCGATTAACTAACCAACAAGGTTATCATCAGAAGTGCTGACGAGGTATCACCCTCGGCACTTGATAGTAACCTAGTAGTGTCGAGCAACTAAGGGGGGAAGTGATGTGCGGTGCCGGGGCCTGGTCTTCGATCCCGCTGATCGGGTCTTCTGTTAATCCAGCGGGGCAGTCGGGATGAGTGGGGTCTCTGTTGGGTCTCTACCCAACCTATACTAAACAGTTTAGGATAACATGTAGGTATCAACAGCAGGTTACAATAAAACAGGCTATGCAGCAAAATTAGGATAACAGCAGCAACAGTAACTTCTAATGCAAGCATAAGAGAGAAGAGAGTGGGCGATATCGGAATGCTCAAAAGGGGGTGCTTGCCTGTTTGCTCGGCGGCAAGGGCAAGATCGTCAACTGCGTCGTCGGGCCCCTGAGCGGCGTCGGCCTCGGGAGCTACGTCGACGTCGGGGTCTACCGAGAGAGAAGAGGGGGAAGAAACAAGTAAATACACGGCAACGAAAGTAATCACAAAACAAGACATGGCACTACGTGGTGTTAGGGGTGACCTAACGCAGTGATACGCGTCGTAGATGAAGCGGGAAAATATCTGGGATATTTTCCCGGCTCTGGGCATCTGTCAGACAGATGAACTTGAGGGGAAGGTCACATGTTCAGGTAGTTAGAGGCATGTGACAGATAAACGGAGAGCGTATTCTGACTTGTCTCATCGTTCTGAGCAACTTTCATATATAAAGTTTTTCCATCCGAGCTACGGTTTATTTTCTACGGATTTTCAAAGATTATATCAATTTCAGAAATTATTTAAATTAACAGAAAAGGAATTACTGCGTCAGCCTGACGTCAGCAATGCGTTAGCGGTCAGCTGAGCTGCTGACTGGTCAAACTGACAGGTGGGGCCCACCTGTCAGCCTCTCTGGGTTTAACAGAGGTTTAAACTAATCTAACAGGGTTAATTAGTGGGGTGGACCCCGGTTGTCAGTGTCTGATTAGTGATTAGTTTATTTAAAAAAAACCTATTTAGCTAATTAACCACACGGGCCCATTGGTCAGTGTCTGGACCAGCCTAGTCAGCTCGTTGACCCGAGTCAACGGGGTCAACAGGGCTGCAGGGCCCATCGGCCAGTGACCCAGGCGGGTCCATGTGGCGGCCAGGTCAGCGGGCGGCGTCGGAGTTGCTCCGGCGACCGTTTCCGCGGCGGTTGGTCGCCGGAGTCGGGCAGAATTCTGCTGTGGAGCACCGTTCGCAGTGCGCGGGGCGGCGTTCGAAAGCCAGCGACGTCGCGCATCCGATGGGACGGACGGGAGGTCGCGGGGTGGCCCGTGGTGACGGCGGTGTCGAGCACTGCGTCGGCCGGAGATGGGAGAGGCCGAATCTGGGGCTACGGGCTTCAGCAGGACGCGCGGCCGGGCCCACTGGGCTCCTGGAAGTACCAGGAGCTCGTGGCCATGCTCAGGCAAGGGCTGCGACAGCGGTGGCCACGGGGTGGAGCAGGCAACGGCGGCGATCTTTGGCCTCGACGGCGTCGGCGGCTATGGGCACCAAAACGAGCGGGCGGAAAGGGGTTTCGAGAGGGAAGCTCACCAAGGGGCACATGGTGGCCGTCAAAAAGCTTAGGAGCTGCAGCAATGCCGAATCGAGGCGGCGATCGGCGGCGGCCGTAGAGGAAGAAGGCGAGGCAGTCCGGCGATGCAGAGCCCCTCGACACGTGCGCGTGGTTGGGGACGAAGCGGCCGACATCGGCGAGCCCAGTGGACGGGTCGGAGAGGCGGATGGAGCACGGTGGCCGCGATGGAGCGCGGTGCGGCGACGGCGGCGCTCGGCATGTCGCGGGGAGGAAGAGGGAAAGGCGAGTGAGCGAGGTGGAGGGGAAAAGTGAGGGCGGCGTCCAGGGGGAGGTATAGGGCTTGGCCTTATCCCCCCAGCCACCTGCCTCGTCGCGGTGGCGAGCAGCGACCGGAGGAGGCGCGCTCGGCTACCGGAACGGCGACACGGCGACGGGGGTGAGAGAAAAGGTGAGGTGGGCTGGGCCGTGCGCTACTGTGCACTAGAGCCCAGCGCCACAGTAGCGTAGGCCCTTTGCTTATTTTAATTTTCTGTTTTCTGATTCTATTTCTGTTTGGTAAAATGTTTGGCTACCATTTGGCTTTTGTAAAATAGGTGATTTGGTCAAATCAAATACTAAGCAATATCTAGTACTGCCAGAGATTGTTTGGGGTAATTTTTGAACTCATTTGGTTTTTAATTAAATCATTTGGCAATTAAAAATTGCTATATTAGCACTGTTTTAGGAGGTTAGACTCATCTAGGGGTTTTAGGTGATGTTGTGTTTCTTAGCATAAATAGTTATGGATTATTTTCCATTTAATGAACATTTTAGTTTCTGATTTGAACAACTTTTATTTTTCACTTTAATTTAAATTGAAGTTTGAATTAGGAATTTGAAATGTGATATGATGCAATAATGATCAAGCACTGTTAATCATGCTGGCATGGCATTAACAGTGGGAGGTTACTGTGGTTAATGACATAGGGTGTTACAGTTTCAGCCTAACCGATCCAACCCTAGCTGCCGCCCGCCACTTCCACCCCGCGCGCCGCCTCCTGGGTGGTCGGCCTCCATGACTGCCGCCGAGGGCCGCGCTGCCCGTACCTAGGGTTCGTCCGCCGCTCGTGTTGGCCGGCAGCCCTAGAGAGTCTTTTTCCCGAGCCCTTGCTCTGGGTTTTTTTCTCTCTCGCGCCGGTCATCTTGATTGGCGTTTTCTTTTTTGGTTTTCCCATCTAAGATCAGTTTGCGTCGCCTGCCGCGATCGTCGACCGCCTGCCGCTGCCGTCGACCCCCGCGCCTCTACTCCGACATTGGCGTCAACTATACACCGGCCGCTTTGTCATCAACCGCACGGCAAGGCTGGATGCGCCGCCCAGGGACGCCTTTGTGCGTCGCTGCCAACCGCTCGTCTATGTGGTCTCCATTGTCGGTCCGTCTTTGTTGTCATCGCCCGGGACATCACCGACAAAGTTGCCATCGACTTCGATCTGCGTGTCGTCCCCGTCATGGCACGTACAGCGCCACCGTCAGTCTGATCAACCGATCACGCGCCTGTCTTCGCCAAGCACGCGCCTACCGCCGATCAAGCCACAGGTTGCCGTCTCGTCGTCCCTTTGGACCGCTGTGTTGCCGCCCCGAGGTCTTCCCGTCGGCTGCCCTGACCCACGTGCTGCTCCCGCCGACGCCCTGTCGGGCTATCGCGTCATGGCCCGCGGTCCACGCCGCCGCCCCGAGATCCCCCTGCCGGCTACCCTGATAGCCGCCGCCTTTGCGTCGCCCCTTAGGGCTATCGCGCCGCGGCACATGGTCCACGCCGCCTCCCATCGGGCTGTCGCCCCCGGCCAGTGGTTCTCTCCGCGGCTGCCCCGACCCGCGAGCTGTCGCTACACCGCCTCTTAGGGCTGTAGTGCCGCGGAACGCGGTCATCGCCACCGCCCGAGGCTGGCCCCGCGGCATCACCGGCCCGCGCATCACCGCTGTGCGGCCCCTTCAGCCGTAGCGTTGCGGCACGCGGTCCACGCCGCCCCGAGGTCTTCTTGCCATCGCCTCGACCTACTCGCCGCTGCTGCGTCGCCCCATCGGGCCATAGCATTGCATCCCGCGGTCCACTCTGCCGTCACCGAGTGTCGACTTCCCGTGGTATGCGTTGTGCCACCTCCCTCGGCGCGGAAATGCCACTGTTTGTGCTGGTCTTCGTCACGCTGTCGGGTTCCTCGCCTACTTCGAGCACCGCCGCCGCGCTCATAACCAAGCCGCCGCCGCCGCTCTTCTTCGGCCACCGCTACCCCCGTAGCCGCCGTCACCCGTCCACCCCCTTCGTCTTTGTTCCAGCACCAACCCGTCGCCAACGTCGCCATCATCTTCCCCGACAACTTCGTCTACTCTGACCACCGCTGGTGACATCGGCCCCACGCCGATTGGCGCCACAACCATCGTCGATTCTTTTTCTCTGTTAGCCCTCCGACTCCTCGACATGGCGTACAACTTGTGTAGGTCCCCCGTCTACGCATGCCCGGTGCTGGCAACACCGATGCGTGCTTTCATCCACGACGTGTCCCCGGGCTTGGCAAGCCTGGTGTCGGTGTCAAAACCGGTGGATCTCAGGTAGGGGGTCCTGAGCTGTGGATCTTGGATCAATGGGGAACAAGGGACGATGGACACGATTGATACGTCTCCATCGTATCTACTTTTCCTAATGCTTTTGCACTTGTTTTGGACTCTAATTTGCATGATTTGAATGAAACTAACCCGGACTGACGCTGTTTTCAGCAGAACTACCATGGTGTTGTTTTTGTGCAGAAATAAAAGTTCTTGGATTTGGACGAAACTTTTTGGAGAATTATTTTCCAATAAATAAAAAATACTGGAACCAAGACCCACTGGAGGGGGGCCCTAGCTGCCCACAAGACACCAGGGCGCGCCACCCCCCTCTGGCGCGCCCTGGTGGGTGGTGGGGCCCTCGGGGCTCCGTTGACCCAAATCCCGACGCTATAAAATCCTATTTTTGAAGAAAAAAAGAGAGGAAGTTTCATCGCATTTTACGATACGGAGCCGCTGCCACCTCCTGTTCTTTATCGGGAGGCCAGATCTGGAGCCCATTCGGGGCTCCGGAGAGGGGGATCTTCGGTCTTCGTCATCACAAACCATCCTCCGTCTCCAATTCCATGATGCGCCCCATCGGGAGTGAGTAATTCCTTCGTAGGCTCGCTGGTCGGTGAGGAGTTGGATGAGATTCATCATGTAATCGAGTTAGTTTTCTTAGGGCTTGATCCCTAGTATCCACTATGTTCTGAGATTGATGTTGCTATGACTTTGCTATCCTTAATGCTTGTCACTAGGGCCCGAGTGCCATGATTTCAGATCTGAACCGTTTATGTTTTCACCATTATATCTATGTTCTAGATCCGATCTTGCAAGCCATATGCAGCTATTACATGTTATGATCCGTAAACCCCAGGGTGACAGTAATTGGGATACTTTCCGGTGATGACCGTAGTTTGAGGAGTTCATGTATTCACTATGTGTTAATGCTTTGTTCCGGTTCTCTATTAAAAGGAGGCCTTAATATCCCTTAGTTTCCTTATGGACCCCGCTGCCACGGGAGGGTAGGACAAAATATGTCATGCAAGTTCTTTTCCATAAGCACGTATGACTATTTACGGAACACATGCCTACATTATATTTATGAACTGAAGCTAGTTCTGTGTTGCCCTAGGTTATGACTGTTATATGATGAATATTATCCAATGAATTCACTGATCCAATGCATATGAGTTTTCCACATATTGATCTTGCTAAGTTAGTATTGCTATTGCTACTGTCGCAACTGCTACAAAATTGTTGCTATCGCCGTCACCGTTACTATTACTGTTACCACTGCCATCAACTATCATATTACTGTGCTATTGATCACTTTGCTGCAGATATTTAATTAGAACTAACCCGAACTGACGTTGTTTTCATCAGAACTACCGTGATGTCGTTTTTTGTGTAGAAATAAAAGTTATTGGAATGGCCTGAAAATTTACGGTGATTTTTTATGGACCAAAATAGACCCCCGAAGCACCAGAGCTGGACTAGGAGGTGACTGAGGAGGCCACAAGTCAGGGGGTGCGCCCTACCCCCCAGGGCGCTAGCTCTAGGCTTGTGGGCCCCTCGGGCACCCCCTTGACGTGAGACCAACGCCAAAAATTCTTATAAATACCCAAACCTCCTAAAAGAACCCTAGATCGGAAGTTCCGCCGCCGCAAGCCTCTGTAGCCATGAAAAATCAATCTAGGCCCTCTCCGGCACCCTGCCGGAGGGGGCCATCATCACCGGAGGCCATGGAGGAGGAAGCCAGAGGGGGCCATCATCACCATGGAGGCCAAGGACTAGAGGGAGAATCTCTACCCATCTAGGGGGAGGCCATGGAGGAGGAAGCACAAGGGGGAGACTCTCTCCCCCTCTCTCTTGGTGGTGCCGGAGTGCCGCCGGGGGAACCATTGCCGCGGTGATCATCTTCATCAACATCACCATCTTCATCACCTTCCTCATCTCTTTTAAGCGGTCCACTCTCCCGCACCACGCTGTAGTCCCCTACTTGAAAATGGTGCTTTATGCCACATATTATGATCCAATGATGTGTTGCCATCCTATGATGTTCTGATTAGATTTATTTTGTCTTTTGGGTTGATTGATGATCTAGATTGGTTTGAGTTTATGTTTTATTTTGGTGCTGTCCTATGGTGCTCTCCATGCCGCGCACACATGACGGATTCCCGCTGTAGGGTTTGCAATATGTTCATGATTCGTTTATAGTGGTTTGCTAGAGTGACAAAAGCTTAAACCCGAGTAAGGGGGTTGTTTGCGTATGGGAGTAAACAGGACTTGATACTTTAATGCTATGGTTGGGTTTTACCTTAATGATCTTTAGTAGTTGCGGATGCTTGCCAGAGTTCCAATCATAAGTGCATATGATCCAAGTAGAGAAAGTACGTTCTCTTATGCCTCTCCCTCATATGAAATTGCAATAATGATTACCGGTCTTGTTAACAATTGCATAGGACAATTCCGCACACCGATCCATCATTATTCCACAATCGCTATTTGTAATATATTATAATATATTCTAACTTTATGTTAACAACACCTATTTTTATACTTTAGCTCTCCGATATCATGAAAAGCCATCCTCTTCATACCCACGACGTAGTTTTATTTCTCGTTTCTAGATGGAAGCAAATGTTCGGTGTACGTTGAGTCGTATCAGTGGCAGATAGGACTTGAGAGAATATTGATCTTACCTTTAGCTCCTTGTGGGTTCGACACTCCATACTTATCACTTCCACCTTTGGAAATTGCTACAATGATTCCTTGCACTTGGGGATTATCAGCTGCCAACTGACGGATGAAGAAATCGTGAGTGTTGACTCGGATGCCTTTCAAAATGTAGAAGACCAGTGTCTTCATGGTGCCTTCAATCTTCGCAGAAGAGGAGTGCCCTTTGATTGGCCATAGAGTATGCCTCAGAATATGGTATATGGTGCGGGGCAGGTGCTCGAGGTCATTTACAAGGAAGTCGTTGGGGTCCTCAGCTTCTACTGGAAATGGCTTCATCATGCTCAGCATTTGACTCATGTTTGGCTCTGGCTTCTGGAAGATGCTTTAAAGTACTTGTTTGAAGCGCTGGCAACCTGGCTCATAGAGATCACCATGAGTGGGTAGGGAAGTAAGCTCAATGATATCTTGAGCTTTGGCTTCATGATGTACATCACCTGACATCCACTCAAGGATCCATGTCCTCGGATCCCTGTTGTAGCCTGGGATATGAAGGGTGGCATAAAATTGAAGCAGGAGCTCTTCATTCCAGTGCTCCTTGTTGACGACAAAAGGGAGCAAGCCAACTTATCGAAAGCAATCAAGGGCTTCTTCAAGGCACGACAGTCCAGCCATGGCATCACAGCACAAGCGCTTGTGTGGGAAGATTCTGTCCTGGTTGAATAAGATGCATGAGTAATAGCTTCTTTGCTGATGACTCCAGAACCTGTCAGAAGATATCTTGAGCTTCTTGTAAGGATTCTTGGCCTTGTCAAAGAATGTGTTGTGCTCTCTGAAGCTTAAGACACTGAATGAGCTCTGATTGGTGACAGCACTTCGAAGCCTTGGCATTCTTGGCATGGGCTTCTGTGTCTGAGGCCTATGCTCGATATGGTAGTCATATTTAGGACCAGGAGCTTCAGGAGGAGTGAGAATTGGCCATCTGACGCTGATCAGCTCACCTTCAAGGTTGAAGGCCCTAGCCATAGTGTGTGGAACTGGTGGTGCAGCAGCAACATCCGATGTGGATGGTTGTATATCTTCTGTCACAGCCCTAGAATAGTTGCCTGTAATTAGTTGCATCAGAAGCATCCATGCATCATTTTAAATTCAAGGAAATTGAACTGAGGGAATTTTCAAAGCCTCATAAACCTTTTTAAAGTGATCAACATTAAAATATTTTCAAATGAGTCCAGGAAAATGTTCCTGTTATTCTGTGAAAATATTGGCAAGAGGTAAAATTCAAACCAATATTTTTGGCATCTCAGAAATATTTTTTTTGGGCATTTGAGTTAATCCAATAATTATTTGCATTGGATTTATATTTATTATATATTAAACATAGGTCCAATAATTCGGGAACTTCATGTGGCTCTGGATATTACATCTAACCACATAACTATTTTCAGAAGCAAGTAAAATGGTTTGATATTTTAATCAAATCAAAACAAACCACAGCAAAATAAAACAGAAACTAAATGGAAAACAGTGGAAGAGAGAGAGAGAGAGATAGAGAGAGAGAGGCTAACCGGCCTAGCCCAGCAGGCAGCCCAGCGGCCCAATACTGTGCAGCCCAGCTGCCAATCATCTTCCCCACCGCGCCAGTGGGCAGGGTGCGTGTGCCTGACGTGCGCGCGCTGTCTCCTCACGCCATGCAGCACCTGCTAGCCTGCCTCCCGAGCCACGTCGACACCGCGGACGACTTCGCCGCTGTCGTCCACATTGATCCACCTCCCTCTGCTCACTTTCCCCCTCTCCCTCGCCCGTTCCCCACCTTGGCCGAGCCCGCCATGGACGCCCCGCCGTAGACCTATCACCCACAGCCACCCCTCGCCTCTCCGTCTTGTCCAGAAGCACCGTGGCCTTGTCCTCGTCCTCTCCATCGAGCGACACAACGACAGACGTGCTGCAGCGTCACCATCGCCATCTTCTTCAACCTTCAGCCGCCGGAGATCGCCACCGCGGTTCGTCGCCGTCAGGCCTCCCCCGAGCCTGCTCATCAGATCCTCGTGACCGCTGTGAGCTCCTGCTCCTAACCCCTCTCTTCCTCGTGTGGATTGCGTCCCGTAGCCATCATTTTCGTCGACACCGAGACCACATCGCCGCCTGCCTTGTCGCCGTCATTACTATAGCTCACGGCCATCGAAACCGAGCACGTATCCGAGCTCCTAGAGCTCCCAGGATGCTTCCTGGCCCTCACCTTGCTCGCCCGTGCCCCGCAACACCGCGCCCGCGTAAGCCGTAGCCGCAGCCGCCGCTAAGCTCGTCATCGACCTCTATTCCGGCGACCATATGGTCCAGAGACAGCACCAGCTGATGTGCCTCGCTGCCGGTTAACCGTAGAGCCCCGGCTCGCATCCGTCCGCCGTCTGTAGGGCAAACCCGACGCCCTCCGCCATCCGTTGTGGTCACCGGCGACAAATCACCGGTGGTGATGATGTGGCTGATTTGATTAGCTCTAATGACATCGCTAACTAACCCCTCCAGACACTGACAGTGGGCCTCATGCCCCCTAATAATCTTAATTAAGATTAACTTAACCCAGTTTAGCCACTGTTCCAATGACATGTGGGACCCAGCATTGGTTTGACTTTGTTAACGTCACCCTTGACCATGCTGACATCATAATGCAATTAACTGGATTTTCCTATTTAGTAATAAATATGAAAATTCCAGAAAATGCTGTTAACTTCAAAAATTCATAGAAATTAAACCGTAACCCCAAATGAAATAATTTATATATGAAAAATGATCAGAAAAATCCAAAGAATTTTTTTATGCCATTTTCATGCATGTTTGAGCAAGTTAACATCACCAACTAGGACAAATCATGATTAGTGCAATTTATGAATTAGCATTTGGAGTTGGAATTTGATGTTATTTAAATTCCACTTCAATTAAAATGACTTGCTGGTGCATTAGCTCAATTTAGTACCTTAATATGTCATATCATTCATTTGATTGTGCATTGTGTTGATTGTTGTTCCCCTCTTCCCGTTGCTGGTGTTTGTCCCCTCTCGGTAGCAGACGATTCCGACATTATGATCGTTGACACCGATGAAGAGCTATGCTATCTTCAGAAGTGCCAGGCAAGCAACCCCCCTTGATCACTCCGATACAATCCCACTCTCTCGCTCCTGCTCTCTTTTTCTGCATTAGGGCAACAACGATTCAACTGTTACATGTTGCGGTAGTTGAACCCATTCCGCTACATGACATGTCTTTGGCACAGTAATTATTAAAAACCCACTAGCATGAGTAGGAATTGTTTAAGCCATGATGTGCCTACTCATTCATGCTTGCTTGTTATGCCTGCTATGCTTAGATTTGTGTCAGGTCTGATTCATTTGGGATGGATTAGAATGGTGGTGAACATGTCCTACTGTTGAGAGCTAAGTGTGTGAACACGATTTGGTAAAGGTAGCGATGAGAGGCCATGTAGGAGTACATGGTGGGTTGTCTCACTGAAGCTGTCCTCAGGAACTGAGTTCTGTGTTTGTGATCCAAGACAGTTACTACCACACATTAGGCTCTGGGCACTCCAAGCTCTCTCGACTTATTAATTGCGTTGATCTCTGTCCAGGAGTTGCAACTAGTTTCTGGTGTTTGTAGGTTGTGTTAGTAGTCTACCAAGTGGCACCCAGTACAGGTGGGCTTGGGACAAACTAGGCACAGTGGCACGGTGTACCAAGTGGCTCCCGGATGGTGGGCTTGGGAACCCTGCTCACATCATTTGGGGTCGTAGTGGAAACATTGTCTGGACTTCCTTGCAGATGGAACTCGAATAGGCGATAAACCTGGACTAGAGTCCTGTGTGGTTAGTCAAGTCGTGGCCGACACCCTCGCCAGGCTTCCACTTGAAGGTTGCCGAGATACATGACGTGTACATGCACTACTGGAATCAGCTTCTTTGCCGTCCGCCATGGCGGACGGCAAAGGCATGGATCACGGACGGCAAACATCTTTGCCGTCCGCCAGCAGACGGCAAACTTTTCGGCTGAACACGTGCCAGCAAAGGCCTTCTTTGCCGTCCGCTTCCTAGAAACGGATGGCAAAGAATTGTGCCATCCGCCATCCGAGGCCAGCAGACGGCAAAGAGAACGGACGGCAGTGCGGTGGCGTGAGAGCCGTTAGGGGGTTAACGGCGCTCTTTGCCGTTTGTCAGCGGACGGCAAAGAGTCAAAGCTCTTTGGCGTCTGCTGACAGACGGCAAAGAGCTCAGCTAGGCAGTACTGGGAATCTGCCACGTGGCCAGCTATGCCGTCCGCTGGCAGACGGCAAAGTGACCAAAAAGGCAGCCAGCGCTCCCAGGTTTTACAGGTAGCTGCCACGTGTCCTCTTTGCCGTCTGCTAGCGGACGACAAAGGTCTTTGCCGTCCGCTAGCAGACGGCAAAGAGGCTATGTATCCCCCGTTTTTATTTTTATCCATTTAATTTGATAGGGTTTCAAACACAGATATACATATTTTTTTTCACAGGCACACACAGATATACATATACATATCTATCTCCATCCATGACAACATACATATATACATAAGAAACATAGTTCCATCCATATATAACATATTACATATCACAATGTTCATCCAACACATTGTTCCATGCATCCATATAACAAACAAAAAAAGATAAGGGAAACAAGCACTCCATGCATCCATGCAAGCTTCCATATAGTGAATTAAATCTGCAAAATGGAAACAGGAAAGTTAGAAGAAGAAGACTAGAATCAGAAGAAGAAGAAGAAAATGAAGAAGAAGAAGAAGTAAGCATACTTAGGTAAAATGGAGCTAACCTAGCTAATTGTGCCATTTTTGAGTGAACTAAGCATATTATGCCATTTTTGATATAACTTAGAGCTAACTTCATTTTGGAGAAGAAGAAGAAAACTAGAAGAAGAAGAAGAAGAAGAAGAAGAAGAAGAAGAAGAAGAAGAAGAAGAAGAAGAAGACGACTAGAAGAAGAAGAAGAAGAAGAAGAAGAAGAACAAGAAGAAGAAGAAGAAGAAGTTCTTCTTCTTCTTCTTCTCTTCTTCTTTTTCTTCTTCTTCTTTTCTTCCTATTCCTTCTTTTCTTCCTCTTCCTGGATTTTCTTTCATCTTATTATGTCATTTGTGGACTAAAAAGGATAAATTATGTCATAATGGACTAAATAGGCTAAATAAGAAGAAAAATGCCATTTTTGAGCTTACCTAGCTAATTATGCCATTTTTGACCTAACTAAGCATATTATGAGATATAACTTAGAGCTTACTTCATTTTGGAGAAGAAGAAGAAGAAGAAGAAAACTAGAAGAAGAAGAAGAAGAAGAAAGAAGAAGAAGATCTTCTTCTTCTTCTTCTAGTCTTCTTCTTCTTCTCCTTCTTCTTCTTCTTCTTCTTCTTTTCTTCCTATTCCTTCTTTCCTTCCTCTTCCTTGATTTTCTTCATCTTATTATGTCATTTGTGGACTAAATAGGCTAAATTATGTGATAAATGTACTAAACACGCTAATTAAGAAGAAAAATACCGTTATCACGGAGATGTAGGAATGGTCGGGGCTGCACCAGTGCCAGACGGAGGTGAAGGACCGGTCGGGGTTCCGGCATTGGCAGAAGGAGTGCTCGATGCTTGTCGGGAGCCATGCTGCACCAAAGATCATTTCTCATAATGTCTCGTTAGCAAGTTCGCAAACTGAAATGTGAATAGTAGTAAGCAATGACCATTCAAATCAAACTCACCGTGGTCGCCGGAGCAATCTGGGGCATCGACGGAGGGGCCTGACCGTTTTCCTCGCACAAGCTCTGCACATTTGGTTCTCACGAGTCAGTCATATTAGATAGTACTGCGGACATTACGTGCATGATTGGGCTAATATGCAAGAGAAACGTACCACGATGAGCTCGTATAGGGCCCGATTAGCGCTGTCGTTCCGGTTCCTCTCCTCCTCCAACAGCTTAGCCGTCTTCTCCTCCATCTCCCTCTCCCTCTCCGCCGCCTCCCTTTGTGCCTCCCTTTTTGCCTCCTCCAGAAGCTCCTTCGTCTTCAATCTCTCTTTCCCAACAATAGCCTGCAACACACCACTCCTCGTTAGCATTATAATCATCGACGGACGCACACACAATGTAATGGAGGAAAGGTGAGAGAGTCCATATAACTAACCGCCATGGCGATCTCCGTGGGCCGTGCACGAGGCGTTATCTCAGGATCAGAGCTACTCAGGCGCTTCTTGATCTGCGGGAGAGTCTTAGGACAACGTATCAGTCCATCACCCATGGCTAGAGAGCCATGGGACCTCCCGCCACCAGATATCATAACCAGCTCTGTATCAAAAGGATCCTGGCTCGGGTTAAAGTCCTCCCCTTTCCTCGCCTTCCCCTCGTGTCTGTACTTCACAAGCTTGTGGTGGGAGGTCTTGTTGGTGAAGTTCTCTGGATCATCTAGGTCAGACTCCGTGAATGGCTTGGCCTTCTTGTACGGGGCCATATGGGCCATGCCATAGAGGTTGAACAGACCTGGCACAGGCTTCTTGTGGTGGTGCGCCTGAGAGAGAGGAACAAAATATTAGTTAAGGGCTCAAGCTAGCATGAAGAATGATATTGCTATGTAAATAGGTCATTTTGGAGCTAAGAAAGGTTATTATGTCATTTTCGAGGAAAATAAGCTAAGTTTAGGTCATTTTCGAGGTAACCAAGATTATTAAGCCATTTTTGACCAAAGTATGCTAATTATGTCATTATTGAGCTATCTAAGGTTATTATGTCATTTTAGAGCTAATTATGTCATGAATGAACTAGCTAAGATTAGTTGAGGTCGTTATTGAGCTATCGAAGGTAGTTATGCCATTTTTTAACTGACTAAAGCATATTAAGTCATTTTATAGAGCTATCTAAGGTTATTATGTCATTTTAGAGCTAAATATGTCATAAATGAACTATCTAGCATGAAGAATGAATTGCATGAATCATAGCAAACCACATACCCAGTTATCCCCGTACTCAAACAGGTTGGAGCTCCCTTGATGGTGTGGCACACCTTCCATTTGGTCGCGCTTATCCTTGGCCCTTTGGTGTTTGACTTTCCATTGGGCAGAGCACCACGCATCCACCAATGCCTCCCAACAGTCCATCTTATCCACACACCATCTCGGGGGCACCTAAGTGAGTCAAGAGAAATTTCATCGCTACGCCTACGAATGAAATCAAGAAAACTAAGTTCAACGCCTTAAGAATAGGTAATTACCTGCATGTACTTCTCCTTACTCAGAAACTTGCCGCGACACTTCTGCTTGCCCCTCCTAATACCCTTCGAGGTGTAGTAGTCTCGAACGGCCTGCACCCGAGCCTCGTGCCTTAAGTTCTGAAGTAGGCGCTTGCACTCGTTTTCGACAACCATACACGCGGCCTCCTGCTCTCCCTCTGAAACCCTGTAGAAGGTCTGCAATCAAACAAGACAACACTGATTAGTACAATCACTAGGTAGTGTTGATTTTTAATTCCGTAAAGGAGAAATTACCCAAAACCGACGGAACACAATGTCCGCCACCGTCTCGCACAAGACACCGTCGACCCTCTCCTCCGGCGGGGCCGGGGCAACCGAGTACATCTCCCAGGTGAGTGCTAGCTGTGGAACCTGACCCTCACCGGGCAACGTGACCCACCTAGGGAAGTGCTGCCGGCAAAGCACACCAAGGACCTGGTTGGGCCTACGGGAACCACAGGGGCGTACCCAGCCCCTGCAGTATGACAAGGCCAAAGTAGGCTCGAGGCGCTCTGGACCCTTGCCCACCATCCTGTCAACACCTGCAATGACAAAAAGTAAACGAAATTAGTACAACATAAAAAATTTGGATACCTGACATGAACATAATAATATGTATACAATTTAAGTGTATCATAATCATGAACATAATATGTATACAATTTTCCTTTTCTTATTCTCTTCTTCTTCTTCTTCTTCTTCTTCTTCTTCTTCTTCTTCTTCTTCTTCTTCTTCTTCTTCTTCTTCTTCTTCTTCTTCTTCTTCTTCTTCTTCTTCTTCTTCTTCTTCTTCTTCTTCTTCTTCTTCTTCTTCTTCTTCCTTCTCTCTTTCTCCTTCTTCTTCTTCTCCTTCTTCTTCTTCTCCTTCTTCTTCTTACTCCGTCTTCTTTTCTTCTTTCTGTTTCTTCTTCTTTTCTCTCTTCTTTCTCTTCTCTTCTTCTTCTTCTTTCTTCTCTCCTCTCTTTTCTCTCCTTTCTTCCTTCTTCACTTCATCCTTCTCCTTCTTTCTCATGCTGTTTCTTCTTCTTTCTACCATTCTCCTTCGTTCTTCTCTTCTCTTCTTCTCTTCCATTCTTCTCCTTCTTCTTCTTCTTCTTCTTCCTTCTTCTTCTTCTTCTTCGTTCTTCTTCTTCTCCTTCTTCTTCTTCTTCTCCTTTCTTCTTCTATCTTCTTCTTCCTTCTTTCTCTTCTTTTCTGCCTTCTTTCTTCTTCTTCTTCTTCTTCTGTCTTCTTCCTTCCTTCTTCTTCTTCTTCCTTCTCCTTTTTCCTCTTCTTAAACCTAGCACTAATTAACCTAAAACAAAACAGGAAAAAACTACACCTAAACCTAGCTATTCTTCTTCTCCTCCTCTTCTTCTAATTATTCTTAGTCTATTTCATGACTAAACATAAACCTAAAACTAAACTAAACCTAAGACCAAACTAAAAGTAATCTAAAACTAAACTAAATATAGAACCAAAACTAACAGTAATCTAAACTAAACTAAATCTAAACAAAACTAAAAGTAATCTAAATTAAAAAAACAGAAAAAACAAAAAAAATAGAGGAGAAGAGGGTGCGGCCGGGGCTCACCGCGGCGCCCAGGCGCCGGCGCCGGGGTTGCTCGGCGGTTGGAGGGCGCTGGACGGGCGGAGGGGGCGCCGGGCGGGGATGGGACGGGGCCGCAGGGCTTCGGGGCGCGGGGTGGGCTGGCCGCGGAGGGGGCCGGGCGGTGGTGGCGACGAATGCCGCAGGGGCTCCAGGCGCGGGGTTGTGCTGCGCGGGGTGGGCGGCGGCAGCGTGGGGGGCGGTTGGTGGCGGGCGGCCTGCCGGCGTATGTGCGTCGGGCGTTGGTGGCGATGGGGTCGCAGGGCTCCGGGGCGGCGGGGTGGTGATGCGGTCGGGGTGGGGTGGTGGCAGTGTCCGAGCGGCGGGGGTGTTCGACGGCGGCGTTGCGGGCGCGGGCGCGGTTGAGTTGGGGGCGCGGGCGCGGTTGAGTTGGGAGAGAGGGGAGAGAGAGGGGCGGTTGGGGCCGGAGAGACAGAGAGCGAGCATAGGAGGGGGGAGACGGCTGTTAGCTGGGCCATTTCTTTGCCGTCCGCCAGCAGACGACAAAGGTCCAGAAGGCAGACGGCAAAGACCAGGCAGACGGCAAAGAAGCTGACCTAGCCACGCCGTTCCCTGTGGGGCCCACCTGGCCCTTTGCCGTCTGCCTTCTAGCTCTTTGCTGTCAGCTGGCTGACGGCAAATAAACAGCGGACGGCAAATAGACTTTTTGCCATCTGCACATTCTTTGGCATCCGCTATGTGGAAGCGGACGGCAAAGAGGCTCTTTGCCGTCCGCTGGCCGACGGCAAAGAGGTGGCAGACGGCAAATTACCAGATTCCAGTAGTGATGGCGGTAAGTGGCGAGAGCGTGTGTGAAGAAGTACAACCCTATAGGGTAATATGATCTATTCGAATAGCCGCGTCCGCGGATATGGACTACTTGGAAAGCTTACATTGTTCATAGATAACTGGAAGTGGATACTCTAAAATGCGCAAGATTAGCATGAGTGCTATGGATGGCCTTCTCATAGGGAGACGGGAGCAGATCCATAGTGGTGTATTGATATGGTGAATATGTGGACTCGTGTGCGCTTTCTCACCTCAAAGAAAATACTGGTAGTCATAGTTCAGGATAACCATGAGTCAAAGCTGGTTTGCTGCAGTTAAACTCCACAACCCCCTTTGTTGATAATGATGCATACGTAGATAGTTCTGATGTAAGTCTTGCTGAGTACATTTGTACTCACGTTTGCTTAATTTATGTTTTGCAGAGAGACTTCGTTCTCACTAGTAGTTTCAGTTGGGCTTCGACAATTAGCTTGGGAATCCCAGACAGAGATCCGGTTCCTTTGGAGGGTCTTGCAGATAGTCAGGCTTCCCAGCCTTCTTCTTTTGTAGATGTCTATACTCAGACATGTTGATGCTTCCGTTGCTTGTATGACTTTGTATGTTGGGTCATGAGACCCATGGTTGTAATATCATGTTTGTATGGCTCCTCGGAGCCTTTTAATTAAATACTTTGAGTCGTAGAGTTATGTTTTGATGCCAAGTTGTATCTGCACATATCGAGCATATTGTGTGTATGTCATTGAAATGCTTTGGTATGTGTGGGATCCGACACCTAGTTGTTTATTCTCGGTAGCCTTCTTTATGGGGAAATGCCTCCTAGTGCTTCCACTGAAACACATGGATTGATCGGCATGTGTCCTTTTTTGCTCCTATGTCTGTCCCTACGGGGAAATGTCACGCGGTGTTTACCGAAGTCCTGATAGCTTGCTACGGCCCGGTTACACTTGCTGTTGACCGACACGTGCATTGCTGGGTCATGTATGCCTGTCCCTGTAAGTTTTTGCCACCTTGGGTTTACGACTAGTCATGTCGGCCCGGGTTCTCTGTCATATGGATGCTAGCGACATAATCATATACGTGAGCCAAAAGGCGCAAACGGTCCCGGCCAAGGTAAGGCTGCAGCCGTGGGAATACCGTGCGTGAGGCCGCAAAGTGATATGATGTGTTACATGCTAGATCGGTGTGACTTAGGATCGGGGTCCTGACAGTTTTGGTATCAGAGCCTGACTGCCTGTAGGATTACCAAGCCAAACTGGTCGAAGTCGAGTCTAGAAATGCTTTAGTTATATAAGGGAATTGATTGTGGAAGGGAACGTAATGCTCTTTTTACTCCTTTACCTTATGTCCTTCTGATCTGAGTCACCATCTTCTTTCCTACGGGGATTAAGAACTAGGCTTCTCTTTTTTTATTAGGATCATGTGTTACTAATCCGTAGACCTATAGGAATGCTAGATTCAAGTCTTAGTTCAGTTTCTAGAACTTCTGTGTGTTAAAGTTGGTCCCAGAACCTTGATTTTGTGATGTTGAGTGGTTATGCCACCATTCTGCAAGATGTCTCAAAATCCTTTTGAGCATTTACAGCCATTATGCTGTCCGAGTTTCCAAGGTTTCTAAATAATCTGATGCATTTGCAAATCTTTCCTCCCTGTTCCCGATGTTCCTTTTGGGCCATATTAACCACACTAATCTCTGAGTTGAGATACTCTGTTGCCTCGACGTAATTGTTGAAGCTATCAAGAAACTAGGATATTTCAGAGAACCACCCAGTGATCCAACCTTGTATTGTGTTCCGAGTGTGATGATTCTGGCCATTATTCTCGAAAGCATCTCGTGATGTTATCTAGTTAGTAGGTATTCCATTTTTGGGTTCTTGAACCCAAGGTTCATTCTACTTACTTCCTGTTGATAGTGTTTGCTCATTCCTTTAGAATGATTAGTAAACCTTGTTCTAGTCTTCGAGGTTTGTGGTATGTCATTCTTCCAATACCATGAGCCATCCTCGACAGAAGTTATTTTGAACCAAAAGATCACAACAAGAGTGCTCTTGATGAGTTCTCCATTCTATTTGTGAATCTGCCAATCCTACCTTTCTGCATGGGTTATTTGGAAGAAATATGTTGAACTTGTTCGACATGCTAATTTATGCATTCACAACTCAGAAAAATCATATGTTCCATTGAGTTGTCCCTCTTCAGTTGTATTCTGGCCTTCGTCTAACAATTGATAGTCAAGAGTATGTGTGCATTCATGTTCATCGATGCCTTTTACTCTTGTGGTCCATCAAGCCATTCTATTCTGGAATGACTAGGAGAAATAAACTCCGGTACCTCATCCACATCTAGGATTGGGTCCAAGTAGTTGTAGTCCGCAGATCAGAATGCCAATCCAACTTCTGTTCTGTTCTACCTTGGAGTGTTACCCCCGTTATGTCAAGAATATCACAGGAATTGCACAACCTTTTATGAATTCTTGATGCGGTGATACTTCTCGCCATCATCGTTCATTCCTCGGTTCCCGTGTTATGGTAACTGGAATGCCGACAAGTGAACAGTGTTGTGTGAAATCAATACACCTAGCAACCCTGTTGCTTTGTAGTTAATGGACAATAATCTCATTCTTAGTGTGTTGGTTATTGAATTATCATTCTAAGATTGAGCGTGCTACCTAGTGCTTATTTCTGGTGCACTCTTCGATCAATGAGTTAGGATTGTGTCAATCCCTCGCTCTTCTGATCATATCGTCTTTCCCTAAAAAGCAAGATTGTTCTTGAGCTTAGTAACATATCGGTGGTTCGTGATTTTCCAAATATGTTCTTGGAAGTATTACAAGTTTGTCCCCTGACCATTATGTTGAGCTCGTGATCAAGTTGGTTTTCTTGTAAACCACTCTTCCTCCAAGAATCTGTGTTGGATACCACTGAGCTAGTTGGTTAAGCTAAACAAAAACTTGGAGTGTTGGAAGATGAAAGCTTGTCTGACTTAGTTCATCACTAAGGGATATCTTTTTGTGTGTGCGTGTTGAAGAAAGATGATATCTTCATCGATTGGTCCTCATGATCAGTTGTTGGATCTATTGTCTTGTCAAGACTTTGATTTGAGTATGGGCTATCGTCAAATCAAATTAGGACCAATGATGTTCGTAATGTTGTCTTACTCGTGGTTGATCCCTCGAGCATACAGCATTATATCATTTGGTCTGACCAATGCTATCACATTGTTCATATAGTTATGGAATTCCATCTATATGGCAACTTGGATGAATTGTTGTTGAGCCCATCGGCAACATTTTTATCTTCTCCATGATCTGTGCTGAACATCAGGCTAGTGTTGGAAACTTTTGAAAGCATTTTCTTCGTGCTAGCTCATGAAGTATATTTTTAATGAAAGAAGTGACTTCCTCTAATTCACGTGCATCCGATGCAAGTTGCCGCCGTGAATTCAAGAATGCTCATTTCTGCTTCCTCTGGAATCATCCCAAGTCAGTCATGCATGCGTGAAGTATTCTATGGTTTGATAGGTTTGGCCACCTCCATTCCATATGTAATTCCTAGCACACCAAGCCACTGACTGATTTGTTCTAGGAAAAGGAGTTAAGTGCTAATCCATGGTAATGCACAAGACTTCGATATCCTCGATGATGGTTCCCACCCAGAACTCGGTAGTGTTTTGCGGTAAGACTTCGTGGTCACGCATGTCTTGGACAGAGTGTTCACGAGTGTCTTGCAAACCATCTCATGTTTTGGAGCTTGCTATAATAGTTCATTCCCGAGAATCTTGCAATGTCATCTCATCGATTTGTGTTGCAACCTTTCTCTTTCAGACATGCTGAGTCTGGAATATCATGACACCAACCAGATCTGAATCTCAGGCAGATATGATGATTGGAACGATCCACAAGAATTACAATATTGGTCTTTGTAAACCAAAAAAGTGGATGTTGTGGCTAACACACTTATGCGGAAGAACTAATGTTATGGTATACTGTTCAGCAAGAGTAGCCACTCCCCATGAGGATTTCGTATGACTTATTCTGGGAGTTGTTCCGTATGGATCCTTTGTGTTCCCGAAGTCTGACCTATACTTGATGGCCATGTTAATGCTTTTAAGCATGACTGTGGTAGCTAGTACATCAAGGAGAACATTAGAAGCGGAGTGCTAAATGTCTCTCGGTCGATCATCCAGATTTTGTTTCCTTAGCCCAGTCAAGGTGAAATATGAGAAAGTGTTGTCTTCCTTTGCATCTGCATCCTCCACCACTATTCATCATGGTAGTATGGAGTGTTGCCAAGATCTTGGCATAGATGTTGGTAAAACCCTGATGAATATGGATATGATCAAGTTCTTGAAAGCACGCTCAAACACTAGGTTATATCCTCGATATCAACTGGAATGTGCCTTCCGTTTGCCGAGTTGTCCTATAACTCTAGCTTCCTTTACAAACTGAGTATGCCATTCTTCTGACTTCCTTCAAACAAAATTGTGAATTGCCTCAGGATGGTATGAAGAGTTTCAATGATCTATGTATCAAAAGTAATACTTTTTGCCACTTAAGGGAATAATTCTATGAGTCACCTCCCCCAAGGTGTCCCGTTATGGAATCATGGCAATTATCTCCTCGCAACTTTGAAACCAAGCACCATCTTACTCAAGCGTGGAATTGTTTCCTACAAATTGAACCCTTGTCATCTGCTTCTTTCCATTGCTCCTGATGTGTGTTTTGTGTCTCAACTCAAGGGCTGTTCCTACCTCTCACACCATGAGTTGATCTTGAGCTGCTCGATCTTCGAGAAGATCAATTCCTGTAGAGTTTCTTTTTGTCATCATCGTGTTGGATGAAGATCTCGAAAGCAAAGACGTCAAGATCAATATGAAGTGATGAAACTACATCTTCGAGAATTGCGATTTGGATCATGAAGTTCGTGATAGTTTTGTGACCCCTTTTCCTCTTACCCTATGTCTTGAATCTCGGGACGAGATTCTTGTTTAGTGGGGGTGAGTGGTCACAGCCCTAGAATAGTTGCCTGTAATTAGTTGCATCAGAAGCATCCATGCATCATTTTAAATTCAAGGAAATTGAATTGAGGGAACTTTCAAAGCCTCAAAAACCTTTTTAAAGTGATCAACATTAAAATATTTTCAAATGAGCCTTGGAAAATGTTCCTGTTATTCTCTAAAAATATTGGCAAGAGGTAAAATTCAAACCAATATTTTTGGCATCTGAGAAATATTTATTTTGGGCATTTCAGTTAATCCAATAATTATTTGCAGTGGAGTTATATTTATTATATATTAAACATAGGTCCAATAGTTATGGAACTTTATGTGGCTCTGGATATTACATCTAACCACATAACTATTTTCAGAAGCAACTAAAATGGTTTGATATTTTAATCAAATCAAAAGAAACCACAGCAAACTAAAACAGAAACTAAATGGAAAAAAGTGGAAGAGAGAGAGAGAGAGGCTAACCGGCCTAGCCCAGCAGGTAGCCCAGCCGGCCCAGTACTATGTAGCCCAGCTGCCAGTCGTCTTCCCCACCGCGCGCAGTGGGCAGTGCGCGTGTGCCCGACGCGCGCACTATCTCCTCGCGCCACGCAGCACCTGCTAGCCTGCCTCCCGAGCCACGTCGACGCCGCGGACGACTTCGCCGCTGTTGTCCGCATCGATCCACCTCCCTCTGCTCACTTTCCCCCTCTCCCTCGCAGGTTCCCCACCTTGGCCGAGCCTGCCATGGACGCCCCGCCGTAGACCTAGAGCCCACAGCCACCCCTCGCCTCTCCGTCTTGTCCAGAAGCACCGCGGCCTCGGCCTCTTCCTATCCATCAAGGGACACAACGACAGACGCGCTACAGCATCACCATCACCGTCTTCTTCAACCTTCAGCCGTCGAAGATCGCCACCGCCGTTCGTCGCCATCAAGCCTCCCCCGAGCCCGCTCATCAGATCCTCGTGACCGCTGTGAGCTCCTGCTCCTAAGCCCTCTCTTCCCCGCATGGATTGCATCATGTAGCCGTCGTTTTCGTCGACGTCAAGACCACATCGCCGCCTGCCTTGTCGCCGTCATTGCTATAGCTCGCGGCCATCAAAACCGAGCATGTATCCGAGCTCCTAGAGCTCCCAAGATGCTTCCTGGCCCCTCACCTTGCTCGCCCGTGCCCCGCAACACCGCGCTCGCGTAAGCCGTAGCCGCAGCCACCGCTCAGCTCGTCGTCGGCCTCTATTCCGGCGACCATATGGTCCAGAGAAAGCACCAACAGATGTGCCTCGCTGCCAGCTAACCGTAGAGCCCAGCCTCGCATCCATCCACCGTCTGTAGGCAAAACCGACGCCCTCCGCCTTCCATTGTGGTCATCGGCGACTAATCACCGGTGGTGATGATGTGGCTGATTTGATTAGCACTAATGACATCGCTAACTAACCCCTCCAGACACTGACAATGGGCCCCATGCCCCCTAATAATCTTAATTAAGATTAACTTAACCCAGTTTAGCCACTATTCCAATGACATGTGGGACCCAGCGTCGGTTTGACTTTGCTGACGTCACCCTTGACCATGCTGATGTCATAATGCAATTAACTGGATTTTCCAATTTAGGACTCCCTCCGTCCCAAAATAACTGTCTCAAGCTTACTACAACTTTGTACTAGAGCTAGTACAAAGTTGAGACACTTATTTTGGGACGGAGGGAGTAATAAATATGAAAATTCCAGAAAATGCTGTTAACTTAAAAAATTCACAGAAATTAAACTATAACCCCAAATGAAATAATTTATATATGAAAAAATGATCAGAAAAATCCAAAGAATCTGTTTATGCCATTTTCATGCATGTTTGAGTAAGTTAACATCACCAACTAGGACAAATCATGATTAGTGCAGTTTATGAATTAGAATTTGGAGTTGGAATTTGATCTTATTTAAATTCCACTTCAATTAAAATGACTTGCTGGTGCATTAGCTCAATTCAGTACCTTAATATGTCATATCATTGATTTGAGTGTGCATTGCGTTGATTATTGTTCCCCTCTTCCCGTTGCCGGTGTTTGTCCCCTCTCGATAGCAGACGATTCCGACGTTATGATCGTTGACACCGATGTAGAGCTATGCTATCTTCAGAAGTGCCAGGCAAGCAACCCCCCTTGATCACTCTGATACAATCCCACTCTCTCGCTCCTGCTCTCTTTTACTGCATTAGGGCAACAACGATTCAACTGTTACATGTTGTGGTAGTTGAACCCATTCCACTACATGACCTGTCTTTGCCACAATAATTAGTAAAAACCCACTAGCATGAGTAGGAGTTGTTTGAGCCATGATGTGCCTACTCATTCATGCTTGCTTGTTATGCCCGCTATGCTTAGAGTTGTGTCAGGTCTGATTCATCTGGGATGGATTTGAATGGTGGTGAACATGTCCTACTGTTGAGAGCTAAGTGTGTGAACACGATTTGGTAAAGGTAGCGATGAGAGGCCATGTAGGAGTACATGGTGGGTTGTCTCACTAAAACGTCCTCAGGAACTGAGATCTGTGTTTGTGATCCAAGACAGTTAATACCACACATTGGGCTCCAGGCACTCCAAGCTCTCTCGACTTATTAATTGCCTTGATCTCTGTCCAGGAGTTGCAACTAGTGTCTGGTGTTTGTAGGTTGTGTTAGTAGTCTACCAAGTGGCACCCGGTACAGGTGGGTTGGGACAGACTAGGCATAGTGGCACGATGTACCAAGTGGCACCCGGATGGTGGGCTTGGGAACCCTTCTCACATCATTTGGGGCCGTAGTGGAAACCTCGGCCGGACTTCCTTGCGGAAGGAACTCGAATAGGCGATAAACATGGACTAGAGTCTTGCGTGGTTAGTCAGGTCATGGCTGACACCCTCGCCAGGCTTCCACTTGAAGGTTGCCGAGATACATGATGTGTACATGGCGGTAATTGGCGAGAGCATGTGCGAAGAAGTACACCCCTGCAGGGTAATATGATCTATTCGAATAGCCGCGTCCGCGGATATGGACTACTTGAAAAGCTTACATTGTTCATAGATAACTGGAAGTGGATACTCTAAAATGCGCAAGATAAGCGTGAGTGCTATGGATGGCCTACTCGTAGGGAAACGGGAGCGGATCCATAGTGGTGTATTGATATGGTGAATATGTGGACTCATGTGCGCTTTCTCACCTCAAAGAAAATACTGGTAGTCGTAGTTCAGGATAGCCATGAGTCAAAGCTAGTTTGCTGCAGTTAAACTCCACAACCCCCTTTGTTGATAATGATGCATATGTAGATAGTTATGATGTAAGTCTTCCTGAGTACATTTGTACTCACGTTTGCTTAATTTATGTTTTGCAGAGAGACTTCATTCTCACTAGTAGTTTCAGTTGGGCTTCGACAATTAGCTTGGGAATCCCAGACAGAGGTCTGGTTCCTTTGGAGGGTCTTGTAGATAGTCAGGCTTCCCAGCCTTCTTCTTTTGTAGATGTCTGTACTCAGACATGTTGATGCTTCAATTGCTTGTATGACTTTGTATGTTGTGTCATGAGACCCATGGTTGTAATATCATGCTATGTATGGCTCCTCGGAGCCTTTTAATTAAATACTTTGAGTCATAGAGTTATGTTGTGATGCCATGTTGTATCTGCACATATCGAGCATATCGTGTGTATGTCATTGAAATGCTTTGGTATGTGTGGGATCCGACACCTAGTTGTTTATTCTCGGTAGCCTTCCTTATGGGGAAATGTCTGCTAGTGCTTCCACCGAAACACATGGATTGATCGGCATGTGTCCTTCTTTGCTCATGTGTCTGTCCCTACGGGGAAATGTCACGCAGTGTTTACTGGAGTCCTGATAGCTTGCTACAGCCCGGTTACACTTGTTGTTGACCGACACGTGCATTGCTGGGTCATGTATGCATGTCCCTGTAAGTTTGTGCCACCTTGGGTTTTACGACTAGTCATGTCGGCCCGGGTTCTCTGTCATATGGATGCTAGCGACATAATCATATACGTGAGCCAAAAGGCGCAAATGGTCCCAACCAAGGTAAGGCTGCAGACGTGGGAATACCATGCGTGAGGCCGTAAAGTGATATGATGTGTTACATGCTAGATCGGTGTGACTTAGGATCGGGGTCCTGGCATCTTCTGTGGCATCAGGGGCTTCAGTCTGAAGATTGGCTTCAGGCTGCGTAGTGTCTTTAGCCATGACAACATCATTGGCTTCACTTTGAGTGGTAGCAGCAACATCATCATCAGAGGCTTCAATCACTGGGGGGTCAGACACAATCACATCTGGAATCCCACTTGGTGCAGCAGGGCGAATAACTTCTCTTTCTTCTTCTTCTCTTTCATCGGCTAATGCAGCCGGAATATCTTCAGCCTCTTTGGCTTCAGACTGTTGAGAAGACACTGAGGGGATGGCTTCAGGAAACACTTAAGGTGCAACTGAGCTTGTGGTGTGCACATCCTCTTCAGGAATGCTTGACATGGAGACCGATGGCCTTGGGCCTTTACGAAGCCTTCAGAATGAGGGCGACGCATGCGGTGATGGAGTAGTCTTCTCCATTTCTTTTGGTGTTGACTGTGGTGTCTCAATCACTGGAGTAGAGACAGGAGCAGGAGGAGTACGCGGTATGACCTCATGGAGCGGGGAGTTTGGGTGCTGCTCGTCCCAGAACTCATCTTGAGTAATTGGCATCGTGGGACCGCCAATGCTGTTCTGTTCACTGCTCGTGGGGGCAGGCGATGATACCGGTTTCTGAGTGAGCTGTGGAACTTGAGGAAGGACTTCATCATCAACAACATTATCTTCACGACCAATGTCTTCTGTTGTGGTGGTGTCAACAGCTGGGATCTCTTCAGTGTCATGGGCCTCTGTGAGAGCAGGCTCATGCACAACAAGTCTTCTATCGCGGTTGGAGGAGGCAGGTAGGGCAACTGAGATGGGCTCAACAAGCAGCGGCTCCTCAGGAGCTGATGAAGCAGTTGGTGCTTGGACCCTTCTTGAAGCTTTTGAAGGCTTTGTCTTTAGCCTTTTCTGAGTTGGAGCGGCATCAGAGGCTTCTTGATGCTTGCGCTTCTTGGCTTCAGCCTCTGCCTGCTTTGTCTTTTTCCTTTCGGAAGCAGTTGATTGGACTTTTGGCTTCGAGCCAGTCATACTGGCAGGGAAGACAATGCTTGGCCTTTCCTTCCTTGGAGCCTCAACTTCGGCTTCAGCTGGCTTCTTCTTCTTAGCTGCCAGCTTTGGGTCAATGCCTGGGCGCCCAAGTGCCTTTCGCTTCACGGCTTCATTGTGAGCCTGAACACATTTTTCAGCATATTACTTGAGGCGCTCTCGGGAGCCTTTGGCTTCATCACGACGCTTATGGAACTCAGCCTTGAGATCTGCCATCATCTTCTTGAAATTTTGAACATCAGTCACACTGAGCTTCACCACGTGCTTCTTGAAGAGAGCTTTGTCATGGTCAATCTTGTTTTTCTGCTCAACAACCTTCCGAGCAATAGCAAGTTCTTTGGCTATGCAGCCCTGGAATGTGACGTTGATGTCAATTGGCAGCTGCAGATCATCAATGGTGAGAGTTGTATCTTCAAACCATTCATCTATGAAGTTGTTCAAAATGTTAGCATCAAACAGAGGCAAATCTCTAAAGATTTTAGCCTCCTGTAGTCTCTTGATCAGCATTTCAAGGGCATCATCAGCAAGGTCTTCATCACTAGAGAGATCAATCACATCCTCTTCATGGCGCAGGATGCTTGCTGGAGTAAGGCCTTGCCCTGAGATTTTCTTCTTCCTCGCAGATGTGCGGGACAAGTCTTCAGACTGCACACTGGATTCAGGAGGTGGAGATTTTAATGGCTTCACTCTTGAAGCTTTTGGAGCAGCTGTAGGCTTTGAAGCCTTTGACTTCTTCACTGGCTTCGGGGGCTCTGGAGCTGCAGTTTGTTCCTCATCCTTAGCAGCATCTTCAATGCTGGCCCTCTGTGCTGCACAGTGTGCCAGAAATGAGGCAAAATCATCAAAAGGGCCGATGAGATTTGGTTCGGCCTCACGACTGCCATCGGGCCTTGGCTCAGCTGGACCTGTGTTGAAAGCAATCCCAAAGTCCTTGTTTTGAACTGCCGAAGCCCTAGCAAACTGATAGTTGGCTTCAAATAGATCATCTTCATGACACCATCGAAGACTTGATGGGTCGGCATTCTGAGGCATTAGTCCTCTGACCATGCAAGGGAACAAGCCTCTCTGTATGGCTTCAGCTTTGGTCTTGGGATGAAGCTTGCAGTACACAATGTCAGCCCATGGTGGCCTCACAGCATTCTGATGTCGCTTGAACTACGTCGGTATTTCCCCAAAGAGGAAGGGATGATGCAAGACAGCTACGGTAGGTATTTCCCTCAGTTATGAAACCAAGGTATCAATCCAGTAGGAGAACCAAGAAACACTATGTAAACGGTACCTGCACACAAAGAACAAATACTTGCAACCCGACACTTATAAGGGGTTGTCAATCCCTTTTTCAGGTAATGGCGCCAGAGATTGTCAAGTTGACACGATAAAAATTGTGTAGATTGAATAGATAGATCTCGATAAAACATGAAAAAAATATGCAAATAAAAAGTGCAGCAAGGTATTTTTGGGTGTTTGGAATAATAGATCTGAAAACAAAAGCAAATAAAAATAGATCTCAAAGCAAATATGATAAAGAATAGACCCGGGGGCCGTAGATTTCACTAGTGGCTTCTCTCGAGAAAATAGCATACGGTGGGTAAACAAATTACTGTTGGGCACTTGATAGAAGATCGAATAATTATGATGATATACAAGGCAATGATCATTATATAGGCATCATGTCCAAGATTAGTAGACCGACTCCTGCCTGCATCTACTACTATTACTCCACACATCGACCACTATCCAGCATGCACTAGTGTATTAAGTTCATGGAGAAACGGAGTAATGCAATAAGAACGATGACATGATGTAGACGAGATCTATTCATGTAGGAATATCCCCCATCTTGTTACCCTTAATAGCAACGATACATGCGTGTCTTGCTGCCCCTTCTGTCACTGGAAAAGAACACCGCACGATCGAACCCATCACAAAGCACCTCTTCCCATGGCAGGAAACATCGATCTAGTTGGCCTAACTAAACCAAAGATTCGAAGAAGAAATACGAGGCTATAAGTAATCATGCATATAAGAGATCAAAAGAAGACTCAAATAATATTCATGGATATAGATCTGGTCATAAACTCAAAGTTCATCGGATCCCAACAAACACACCGCAAAAAAGAGTTACATCAAATAGATCTCCAAGAGACCATTGTATTGAGAATCAAAAGAGAGAGAGGAAGTCATCTAGCTACTGACTACGGACCCGTAGGTTTACAATGAACTACTCACGCATCATCGGAGAGGCACCAATGAGGATGATGAACCCCTCCGTGATGGTGTCTAGATTGGATCTCGTGGTTCTGGAACTTGCGGCGGCTGGAATTGTGTTTTAACGTCTCCCCTAGGGTTTCTAGAATATTTGGATATTTATAGGGCGAAGAGGCGGTGCAGGAGGCCACCGAGGTGGGCACAACCCACCAGGGCGCGCCTGGCCCCCCAGGCGCGCCCAGGTGGATTGTGCCCCCCTCAGGGCACCCCTCTGGTACTTCTTTGGCCCATGTTGTTCCTTCTGGTCCATAAAAATTCTCCAAAATGTTTTGCTGCGTTTGGACTCCGTTTGGTACTGATATTCTGCGAAGTTAAAAACAAGCAAAAAACAGCAACTGGCACTGGGCACTTTGTCAATAGGTTAGTCCCAAAAAATGATATAAAGTTGCTATAAAATGATTGTAAAATATCCAAGAATGATAATATAACAGCATGGAACAAGCAAAAATAATAGATACATTGGAGACGTATCGCATTCTTGTCAGCACATTCAGGAGTCACAAAATAAAAGAGAAACCACTGCTCTGCCCAGTATCTGCGAATCCATTGGACATGAGATTTGCGCTCACCACTAGAGGGAAAAGTTCTAGCCACAACTTTCATTGGTGGCGCGCCATTTACAACCAACTTTCAAATAGTGGTGGCGTTGGCTTATTTGGTACGACATTAGTAGGGCATAGTGGTGGCGTTGGAAAACAGGGTAGCGTCAGAAGTATATGGGATCAACAATTTGTACCAGGCGTAATATAGTGCTGTCGTGGAATAGCATGGAACGCTAGTACTATTATATTTAGTTGTGGCGTGCTGTTGGTTCCGACGCCAGTATTGCTATTTTGTCAATGCCAACATCCTTATATTTTTTTTGGTATATTCTTTTTTATAGTATATTATAGTTTACATTTATTAAATTTTTATTATTTTAAACAAAAATAATGACATTTTTTAAAATATGTACTTTGAGATTTTAAATTACTTTTTTTCTTTTTAGTTTAAGACTTGAAATATATATAGTTTTAAGCCTTCAAATATGTGGTTTGACACTTTTAAATTTTTTCTTTTATTTTTATATGATGATATTTTTATAGTATATTATAGTTTACTTTTATTCAATTTCTATATTTTAAATGGTAATAATGACATTTTTTAAAATATGTACTTTGAGACTTTAAATTACTTTTTTTCCTTTTTAGTTTAAGACATGAAATATATAGTTTTGAGCCTTCAAATATGTAGCTTGACACTTCCAATTTTTTTCTTTTTAGTTTTTATTGTGGTGATGCTTTATAGTATATTATAGTTTACTTTTATTAAATTTATATTATTTCAAAATGGTAATAAGACATTTTTTAAATATGTACTTTGAGACTTTAAATTGTCTTTTTTTTCCTTTTTAGTTTAAGACTTGAAATATATAGTTTTGAGCCTTCAAATATGTGTTGACACTTCCAATTTTTTTCTTTTTAGTTTTTTATGTGGTGATCTTTTTTATAGTATATATAGTTTACTTTTATTAAATTTCCATATTAAAAATGGTAATAATGACATTTTTTAAATATGTACTTGAGACTTTAAATTACATTTTTTTTCCTTTTTAGTTTTAGACTTGAAATATATAGTTTTGAGCCTTCAAATATGTAGTTTGACACTTTCAAATTTTAATTTTTATGTGGTGATCTTTTTTTAGTATATTAAGTTACTTTATTAAATTTCTATTAATTTAGAATGGTAATAATGAATTTTTTAAAATATGTACTTTGAGACTTTAAATTTACTTTTTTTTCTTTTTAGTTTAAGACTTGAAATATATAGTTTTGAGCCTTCAAATATGTAAATTGACACTTTCAAATTTTTTAATTTTTAGTTTTTTATGTGGTAATCTTTTTTATAGTATATTATAGTTTACTATTATTAAATTTCTATTAATTTAAATATAAATAATGACATTTCATAAATAATGACCTTTTTTCTTATTGGGCTAGCCCAAATAGGATTAGGATGCCGTGGGGGTGAAAACCAACGAGGACAACGGCCCCCTCGACCCACGTACTACCTCTCTCTGCCCTGCTCTGTTTATCCCATTCCCCTTTCTCTCCCTCTCTCTCGCCGCTCGTCGTCGCCGCCTCGATTCCGGCTGATTCCGGCGATTGCCGTCGTTCTCCGGTCCTGAGGTACATATCTGAGCCTCCCACTCTCATCTGGTCCATTTGGATATTTTTAATTAGAGGTGTGTTTCGCATTCCTATGCTAAGGTTTCGGCGACGGCAGCAGGTGCTACTTCTTGAGCTTGCGTTGGTTTTTCCCTTGAAAAGGAAAGGGTGATGTAGCGAAGTAGAGATAAGTATTTCCCTCAGTTAAGAACCAGGGTATCAATCCAGTAGGAGATACACGCAAGTCTCTAATCTATGCACCTGCACAAACAATCAAACACTTGCACCCAATGCGATAAAAGGGTTGTCAATCCCTTCACGGTCACTTGCAAAGGTGAGATCTGATAGAGATAGATATAAAAGACTACTAAAACGTAAAACAAAATAAAAGTAAATAAATTGCAGCAAGGTATTTTTGGGTTTTTTGGTTTATAGATCTGAGAATATATGATGGAAAATAGACCGGGGGGCCATAGGTTTCACTAGAGGCTTCTCTCTTGAAGGCAAATAATACGGTGGGTGAACAAATTACTGTCGAGCAATTGATAGAAAAGCAAAAAGTTATGACGATATCCAAGGCAATGATTATGCATATAGGCATCACGTCAGTGTCAAGTAGATCGAAACGATTCTGCATCTACTATTATTACTCCACACATCGACCGCTATCCAGCATGCATCTAGAGTATTAAGTTCATAAAGAACGGAGTAACGCCTTAAGTAAGATGACATGATGTAGAGGGATAAACTCAAGCAATATGATGAAAACCCCATCTTCTTACCCTTGATGGCAACAATACAAATACATGGCTCGCTACCCCTACTTTCTCACTGGGTGAGGACGCCGCAAGATTGAACCCAAAATTAAGCACCTCTCCCATTGCAAGAAGAACCAATCTAGCTGGCCAAACCAAACAGATAAGTCAAAAAGAAATACAAAGATATCAAATCATGCATATAAGAATTCAGAGAAGATTCAAATAATATTCATAGATAAACTGATCATAAATCCACAATTCATCGGATCTCGACCAACACACCGCAAAAGAATATTACATTCGATAGATCTCCAAGAACAACGAGGAGAACATGGTATTGAGAATCAAAGAGAGAAAAGAAGCCATCTAGCTACTAGCTATGGACCCGTAGGTCTGTGGTAAACTACTCACGTTTCATCGGAAGGGCAATAAAGTTGATGTAGAAGCCCTCCGTGATCGAATCCCCCTCCGACAGGATGCCGGAAAAGGCCCCAAGATGGGATCTCACGGGTACAGAAGGTTACGGCGGCGGGAAAGTATTTTGGTGGACGCTTCTGGTCGTTTGGGAATATTTGGGATTATATAGAGGAAGAATTAGGGTTAGGGGACCTCCGAGGGGCTCACAAGCCCTCAGGGCACCCCCCTAGGGCGCGCCCCCTGGCTTATGGACTCCTCGGGACTCCTCTGACTTCATCTCCAAGTCTGCTAGGTGTCTTTTGGTCCAGGAAAAATCATCGCGAAATTTTTATTTCGTTTGGACTCCATTTGATATTCCTTTTCTGTAAAACTCAAAAACAAGGAAAAAAACAGAAACTGTCACCGGGCTCTAGGTTAATAAGTTAGTCCCAAAAATAATATAAAATAGCATATTAATGCATATAAAATATCCAAAACAGATAATATAATAGCATGGAACAATAAAAAATTATAGATACGTTGGGGACATATCAAGCATCCCCAAACTTAATTTCTGCTCGTCCTCGAGTAGGTAAATGATAAAAACAGAATTTTTGATGTGCAATAATGCTACCTAACATATTTATCCATGTAATTTTCTTTATTGTGGCATGAATATTCAGATCCATAAGATTCAAAACAAAAGTTTAATATTGACATAGAAACAATAATACTTCAAGCATAGTAATAAAGCAATCATGTCTTCTCAAAATAACATGGCCAAAGAAAGTTATCCCTAAAAAATCATATAGTCTGGCTATGCTCCATCTTCATCACACAAAGTATTAAATCATGCACAACCCCGATGACAAGCCAAGCAATTGTTTCATACTTTTGATGTTCTCAAACTTTTTCAACTTTCACGCAATACATGAGCGTGAGCCATGGATATAGCACTATAGGTGGAATAGAATATGGTGGTTGTGGAGAAAACAAAAAGAAGGAGATAGTCTCACATCAACTAGGCGTATCAATGGGCTATGGAGATGCCCATCAATAGATATGAATGTGAGTGAGTAGGGATTGCCATGCAACGGATGCACTAGAGCTATAAGTTTATGAAAGCTCAAAAAGAAACTAAGTGGGTGTGCATCCAACTCGCTTGGTCACGAAGACCTAGGGCAATTTGAGGAAGCCGATCATTGGAATATACAAGCCAAGTTCTACAATGAAAAATTCCCACTAGTATATGAAATTGACAAAATAGGAGACTCTCTATCATGAAGATCATGGTGCTACTTTGGCACGTGTGGTAAAAGGATAGTAACATTGTCTCTTCTCTCTTTTCTCTCATTTTTTAATCTTTTTTTATTTGTGCTTCGTTTGGCCACTTTTATTTTTTTGTAAAGTCCGGAGACTCATCCCAACTTGTGAGGGAATCATAGCTTCCATCATCCTTTCCTCACATGGGACATTGCTCTAATAATGATGATCATCACACTTTTATTTACTTACAACTCAAGAATTACAACTCGATACTTAGAACAAAAATATGACTCTATATGAATGCCTCCGATGGTGTACCGGGATGTGCAACGATCTAGCATAGCAATGACATCAAAAAATGGACAAGCCATGAAAACATCATGCTAGCTATCTTACGATCATGCAAATCAATATGACAATGATGGTGCGTGTCATAATAAACGGAACGGTGGAAGTTGCATGGCAATATATCTCGGAATGGCTATGGAAATGCCATAATAGGTAGGTATGGTTGGTGTTTTGAGGAAGGGTATATGGTGGGTGTGTTGCACCGGCCAAAGTTGCGCGGTACTAGAGAGGCTAGCAATGGTGGAAGGGTGAGAGTGCGTATAATCCATGGACTCAACATTAGTCATAAAGAACTCACATACTTATTGCAAAAGTCTATTAGTTATCGAAACAAAGTACTACACGCATGCACCGAGGGGGATAGTTTGGTAGGAAAAGACCATCGCTCGTCCCCGACCGCCACTCATAAGGAAGACAATCAATAAATAAATCATGCTCCGACTTCATCGCATCACGGTTCACCATATGTGCATGCTACGGAAATCACAAACTTTAATACAAGTATTTCTTCCAATCCGCAATTACGCACTAGCATGACTCTAATATCACCATCTTTATATCTCAAAACAATCATAAGGAATCAAACTTCTCATAGTATTCAATGCCCTTTATATGAAAGTTTTTATTATATCCCTCTTGGATGCCCATCATATTAGGACTAAATTCATAACCTATGAAAATTACCATGCTGTTTAGAGAGACTCTCAAAATAATATAAGTGAAGCATGAGAGTTCAACAATTTCTATAAAATAAAGCCACCGCCGTGCTCTAAAAAGATATAAGTGAAGCACTAGAGCAAAATTGCCTAGCTCAAAAGATATAAGTGAAGCACAAAGAGTATTCTAATCAGTTCACGATTCATGCGTGTCCCTCTCAAAATGGGTGTACAGCAAGGATGATTGTGGAAAACTAAAAAGCAAAGACTCATATCATACAAGACGCTCCAAGCAAAACACATATCATGTGGTGAATAAAAATATAGCCTCAAGTAAATTTACCGATAGACGAAGACGAAAGAGGGGATGATATCCGGGGCATACCCAAGCTTAGATGCTTGGTTGTCCTTGAATATTGCATTGGTGTGCCTTGGGCATCCCCAAGCTTAGGCTCTTGCCACTCCTTATTCCATAGTCCATCAAATCTTTACCCAAAACTTGAAAACTTCACAACACAAAACTCAACAGAAAACTCATGAGATCCGTTGGCATAAGAAAATAAATCATCACTTTTTGGTACTGTTGTGAACTCATTCTTTATTTATATTGGTGTAATATCTACTGTATTCCAACTTCTCCATGGTTCATACCCCCCGATACTACCCATAGATTCATCAAAATAAGCAAACAACACATAGAAAACAGAATCTGTCAAAAACAGAACACTCTGCAAAGATCTGAATTGTTCTAATACATCTGTAACTCCAAAAATTATGAAATATTAGGCAAACAGAGGAAATTTGCATATCAATCTTGTGTAAAAGATTCAGGGTTTTTCCAGGCTCCAGTGAATTTAAAGAATTCTGTTACTGGACGCAAAAGTTTCTGTTTTTCAGCAAGATCAAATCAACCATCACCATAAGCCATCCCAAAGGTCTTACTTGGCTCAAACACTAATTAAAACACCAAAAAACAATTACTACAGAGGTAATAATGTGTATTTATTAAAAAACAGAACCAAAAACAAAAAACAGAAAAAAAAAATTGGGTTGCCTCCCAACAAGCGCTATTGTTTAACGCCCCTAGCTAGGCATAAAACATAGATCTAGGTATTATAATAGAAGTGAGGGAGATCGTCCATGCTCATCTCATATTCCCTCCTCTCAGTGGCAAACAAAAATAATCAAAGGGGCAAAATTGATAGGGTATGGATCTATAAGATCAAGTTTGGGAGGAATTAGTTCCTCCTTCGGCCCCTTGTATTTGATAATTATTTCTTCATTGTAAACGTTCCTTTGATTAAAAGCCCTAAGTCTATCCCTAAGCACAAACCCTAATCCATTATTTTGTATAGCAAAATTGTCATTGAGCTCAGAAATTTTATTAATCAAAACATCGGTGGGGACTTTCTTTCTTAGGTTTTCATTGTAAGCAACATAATCCGGAGATTGTAATCTCCTAGTTTCTTCTTGATTAAAAAGGATCTCTTCTATAGGGGGACAACCACCATTAATATTATAATGAGATAATATTTCACTGGCCTCTTTCATGATAAACCTAAACTCATGAGCTAGAAATATAGTGTGACACGTTTAACAGAGGGATCATGAATATTGGAAAATTCTACTAAAAGCCTTTGTATGCATGGATGCATGTGAACAAATTGTCTTTCAAATTCAACTATAAGCAAAGATATCGCATCCACAAGGCTAATTGTTTTATTCATAATTGACCCTCCAAGCATAGGTAAAGTACCGGCACAAGTAAAGAAATCTTGAATAACCCCTTTTCCAATAATATTACCGCTACCTACACCGAGTTTTTTAGTATGAATAATAGTGGGTTCTTCCCCATGAGGATCATTATTGGCAACATCATTAAAACTTCCATCAAGATTATTGCTATCTTTTTCAACGATAAACTCCCCAGATTCAGACATGATGGCAACAAACCGATCTAGCAAATGAGCAACCAAAAAGCAAACGAAAAGACGAACGGAAGAAGGGCGAATACATGGGCAAATCTTTTTGTATTTTTCTGAAAATCATTTTAGAAGTGGGGGAGAGGAAAACGAGAGGCAAATGGCAAATAATGTAATGCAAGAGATGAGAGTTTATGATGGGTACTTGGTAGGCTTGATGTAGATCTCCCCGGCAACGGCGCCAGAAATTCTTCCTGCTACTTCTTGAGCTTGTGTTGGTTTTTCCCTTGAAGAGGAAAGGGTGATGCAGCAAAGTAGAGATAAGCATTTCCCTTAGTTAAGAACCAAGGTATCAATCCAGTAGGAGATACACGCAAGTCTCCAATTTATGCACCTGCACAAACAATCAAACACTTGCACCCAACGCGATAAAGGGTTGTCAATCCCTTCACGATCACTTGCAAAGGTGAGATCTGATAGAGAAAGATATAAAAGACTACTAAAACGTAAAACAAAATAAAAGTAAATAAATTACAGCAAGGTATTTTTGGGCTTTTTGATTTATAGATCTGAAAATATATGATGGAAAATAGACTCGGGGGCCATAGGTTTCACTAGAGACTTCTCTCTTGAAGGCAAATAATACGGTGGGTGAACAAATTACTATCGAGAAATTGATAGAAAAGAGAAAAGTTATGACGATATCCAAGGCAATGATTATGCAGATAGGCACCACGTCCATGTCAAGTAGACCGAAACGATTCTGCATCTACTACTATTACTCCACACATCGACCGCTATCCAACATGCATCTAGAGTATTAAGTTCATAAAGAACGGAGTAACGCCTTAAGTAAGATGACATGATGTAGAGGGATAAACTCAAGCAATATGATGAAAACCCCATCTTTTTACCCTTGATGGCAACAATACAAATACGTGCCTCGCTACCCCTACTTTGTCACCGGGTGAGGACACCGCAAGATTGAACCCAAAACTAAGCACCTCTCCCATTGCAAGAAGAACCAATCTAGTTGGCCAAACCAAACTGATAATTCAAAGAGAAATACAAAGATATAAAATCATGCATATAAGAATTCAGAGAAGATTCAAATAATATTTATAGATAAACTGATCATAAATCCACAATTCATCGGATGTCGACAAACACACCGCAAAAGAATATTACATTGGATAGATCTCCAAGAACAACGAGGAGAACATGGTATTGAGAACCAAAGAGAGAGAAGAAGCCATCTAGCTACTACCTATGGACCTGTAGGTGTGTGGTAAACTACTCACGCTTCATCGGAAGGGCAGTAGAGTTGATGTAGAAGCCCTCCGTGATCGAATCCCCCTCCGGCAGGATGCCGGAAAAGGCCCCAAGATGGGACCTCACGGGTACAGAAGGTTACGGCGGCGGACAAGTATTTTGGTGGACACTTCTGGTTGTTTGGGAATATTTGGGATTATATAGAGGAAGAATTAGGGTTAGGGGAGCTCCAAGGGGCCCACAAGCCCTCAGGGCGTGCCCCCTGGCTTGTGGCCTCCTCGGGACTCCTCTAACTTCATCTCCAAGTCTGCTGGGTGTCTTCTGGTCCAAGAAAAATCATTACGAAAGTTTTATTCCATTTGGACTCCGTTTGATATTCCTTTTATGTAAAACTCAAAAACAAGGAAAAAACAGAAACAGGCACTGGGCTCTAGGTTAATAAGTTAGTCCCAAAAATAATATAAAATAGCATATTAATGCATATAAATCATCCAAAACAGAGAATATAATAGCATGGAATAATAAAAAATTATAGATACGTTGGAGACATATCAGTAGGTGACGGCGACGGCAGTAGGCAATGGCGACGGCGACGGAGTAGACTGTAGGCGACCCTCGGCTCCAACCCAGGTGAGCATATCATCCCTCCCTCTTTTGCTGTAGGTCACTGCCACTGTCAATCAAATTAAGGTGTTTGAGTTGTTAGCTGTAGAAATTGGAAGTGCAATCTGTCAATCAAATTAAGGTGTTTGAGTTGTTGTTGCTGTTGTCAATTGGAAATTGGAAGTGCAATCTGTCAATTTTTAAGTCATCATCTTTGGAAGCATCTAAATTCTGAAACAAAGTGTTTGAGTTGCTGCTGTGTACTACTTTTGTACCATCTCACATATATCACTAGCTTCTCATTGAATCTTCGGTTTAATTCAAATAGTTGAGTTTCCAATGTGGCAATATGTGGCAAATATAGTGTCCAAAGAAAATTTCCACTTAATGCTCCAAGTTAGGTGTGGCAAAATAGTTGAGTGTCCAAAGAAAATTTCCACTCGAAAGTAATGCTCCAAGTTAGGTGTGGCAAATATAGTTACAATCCAAACAAGGCCTTAGGGGTTGTTTGGTTCCAAGCCACAACTTGCCACACTTTGTCACAACTCAACTTAGGCAAGTTTGACCAAGTTAGGTGTGTGTTTGGTTCTTGCCCACATGTTATAGATACAAACTGGCATATATATACTACACTTCATCCATATAATTGTGTGAAGATATCGATACCGCTATATTGTTGTTGTCCAAAGCTAGTTATGCACATGCTATGATATATTGTTGCTGTTTTACCCTTGATGAAATCTGCCAAGTCTGAAACTGGTAGAATTAAAACTTGCCATGTAGCATACTCCATCCACATGCTATGATATATTGTTGCTGTTTCACCCTTGATGAATATAATAGTGTCTTTGCTAATGTAGCATACTCCATGATGTTATGGAGAGATTTGCATTGTATAATTTGGCATGTGTGTTTGCTTCTTGGCATAATAATTAGCCTATATACTTGTTACTATTTTGAAGTTCTAGCCATGACTAGCTGGAACAGCCACTACCAGTCCTCGTGCAACTACACGGACTATGAAGTTGACAAAGGCAAAATGAGCACCAACCAGTTAAGATTACAAAAACATCCATGAGCATTGCAAACACATGCATATATACATATATCATCTAACCATTCTTTATTGATGATTTCAAATATTTGACTTGCCAGGCGTATGTACGAGACCCATCTCCAGAACCGGTCTAGTAGAAGCTACCGGTACGTGACGTGGACATGCTCAGCCGTGAGCTTGTCGCGTCAAAGGAGAGTACAATGAAGGCACTTAAGGAGTTGAATGACTCCCTGAAGAAAGATAAGGACGAGATGATCGACGATAACTCCGATCTCTGTGATAAGAAATTGAAGCTCATAGACCAGAAGCAGCTACTGGTCACCGAGATCGAGTCTATGAAGGACATACGGCTCCTGAAGGCCGAGAGGGAGGAGCTGAAGACCCACAAAGTCTATTTCAGAAAGGAGGGACAGAGCAATAGGAACAAGTTGCATGAGATGAGGATCATTCTTCATCGTAGCTAGTTAGCGGGTAACAAGTTGTGTGAGATCGATGACGATACTTTTGCTTGTAGAGCTAGCTACCGGATAACTTTTGCTTGTAGGTAGTAGCAAGCTAGTTACTGAAAACTGTACTAATAGCTGGGTATATTTTGTGGATTTGAGACTTACCACTAGAAGTTTAAATGGCTGCACATATACTAATCGCTGGGTATATTTTCTTATTGCTGAAAAATACAAATTGCTGGCGTTGCCTCACAATAAACCCCATAGATAACAGAATATATTGCTGGCGTTAGCCAGGTGGCACGCCATCAGTACTAAAATACTGCTGACGTGTCTGCCAACACCACCAGTAAACTGTTTTCACTGGCGCCATATTGGTGGCGTTGGGTCTCTACGCTAGCAAGGCACTTTTTGCCACGCCATAGCTAGGCTTTTTTCCACTGGTGCACCATAGCTTTCTTCAGGATCAGACTTGTACACTTCATAAAGATCTGGTGGCAGGTCCTTTGCAGTGTTATCACGGCGCTGTCTGCCGCCTTTCTTGGCTGATTTGCCACTTGTAATTGGCTTCACAAAACTAATTGGCTTCGCTTTGCTGGTCAGACAAGAACTGGCTTCAGGAGATTCAATGTGATGCTGTAAGAATTCTGCAAATAAATTCAGACTATGAGAACCAAGAGACTCTCCCACGGAGATGTACCTGTGATAGCATTAGAGATGCGTGGGAAGGGGAAGAGGTCATATGCATTCTCAAAGGATTTTGAAGATAAATCAGTTTGAAGACATTGACCTCATAGTGCGAATACATTCACTTATTGATATAAGTTGGTTCCAGATTTGTACGAATCCTTGAATAAGTACAAGTGAGGAATCTAACTAGTTGTGAAGCATAAGTGAAGGTACTTGCAAGTTATGAGATGCAGAGAAGGAAAGATCTAGATTTGGAAGTAGTAAAACAACTTTCTGAAGATTTAGAAAGTTCGTTGGATCGAATAAACGGTAAAAAGTAAGCTTTTAGTTACCGCTCAAGAACAGATGAAGAACTGCTCGACGAGGCGGGACGGAGGCCGAGCAGTTCGATCTCCCGCGCCCTAACTTGGCGGCGGAAGACACCTATGGCGGCGGCGGACGGAAGAGGACCTCGACCGGCGTGACGACGACGATGGAGAAGTCGCGGCAGCGAAGCGCTTCATCTCCGGCGATGACGGAAGCTAGCGATGGTGCTAGGGTTTTGAGCGAGACAGCGAGGGGAGTAAGATTTAATGACCGCAGGGGGCTGGGTATTTATAAGGAAGGGAGCGGTGCAGTGTATTTACTCAGCTACCCCTGGCGGTTCACATCTGAGCTACACGTGGCATGCATGCAACAACTTAAATGTTGTGCCATGACCCCACGCGCGCCCGGTTTGTCGGGTGGTCGTTCCGGCTTCTCCATATTCAAGCAAAAAGATAAGGATATTAAAAGCATTTTAAATGTTTGTCTCTTAATCTTCGACTGACAAGGACACAGTGAAGACAATCGACACGTGTCAATAGAATGCATATGAAGATTTAGAAGATTTAGAGAGAGTAGGAGAGATGAGCACATATGGGGTTGGGGTCCGATCACATTCACTTAGCGCAGAAAATGGCAACTTGAAGACATAACTATAAGTGAATGATGTAGAGGACAGAACATATATGTATATATATATATATATATATATATATATATATATATATATATATATATATATATATATATATATAGTTAAGCAATGAGGTCCAAATCAAACATTGTAAAGATAAATCATGAAGATAAACCAATGTTGAAGAAAAACCAACTTTGAAGATAATGCAATATGACGCCAAACATAAACTTTTAGGAAAGATTGGTGGTGGCGTTACCCACCATATAGGAAGTATCAGAACGAGACACGGCGCACAATTATCGTGGCGCTCCGAAGTCAAATTCCACATTAATGTATTCATACTTAGAGTGTATGTCTTCATGAATTGAAGACATACGTTACTTTGTGTGTTTCGCACCTAAGTCATCAATATGCATAAGCGTTAGGATGTGTGTCCATTCACAGGACATTCGAGGATTCTAAGATATTTAGCTCACACCGCAGCTTGCAAAACCTTTTCTCATCCAAGGGCTTCGTGAAGATATCTGCCAATTGCACTTCAGTGTTGACGTGAATGATATCAATGTCTTCCTTCAACACATGATCTCTGAGAAAGTGATGACGGATCTGAATGTGCTTTACCTTCGAGTGCTGAACTGGATTGTGAGCAATCTTGATGGCGCTTTTATTGTCACAGTAGAGGGGCACATTCTTCATGTTGATGCCATGGTCCTTGAGGGTTTGCTTCATCCAGAGAAGCTGAGCGCAACAAGATCCTGCAGCAATATATTCAGATTCAGCAATGGAGAGTGATACACAGTTCTGCTTCTACGAAGACCAACAGACAAGAGATCGTCCAAGAAAATGACATGTGCCTAATGTAGACTTGCGATCAACCTTGTCACCAGCATAATCAGCATCTGAGAATCCAACTAGATCAAACTCTGAGCCCTTTGGATATAATCCTAGCGTTGGGGTGTGAGCCAAATATCGAAGTATTCGCTTCACCATGAGGTGATGTGACTCCTTTGGTGCCACTTGGAATCGGGCACACATGCAAATGCTAAGCATTATATCTGGCCTAGATGCACATAAGTACAATAAAGAACCAATCATGGAGCGGTATACCTTTTGATCGAACTATTTACCATTGTCGTCGGGGCCCAATTGGCCTTGGGTTGGCATTGGCGTCGTGTACCCTTTGCAGTCTTGCATTCCAAACTTCTTCACGCAATCTTTGAGGTATTTTTCTTGTGATATGAAGATGCCATTTCTTTGTTGGCGAATTTGAAGACCAAGTAAGAATTTCAGCTCCCCCATCATTGACATCTAATATTGCTCTCGCATCATGTGTCCGAACTCATCACTATATCTTTTATCAGTGCAGCCGAAGATAATGTCATCCACATAGATTTGGCATAGAAACAGTTCTCCATCATATGTCTTCGTGAAGAGAGTGGGATCTAGAGAACCATATTTGAAGCCTTTGCTCTTCAGGAAGTCTTTGAGTGTGCCATATCAAGCTCGAGGTGCTTGTTTGAGGCCATATAGTGCCTTGTTGAGTTTGTAGACCATATCAGGATACTTTGGATCTTCAAAAGCAGGTGGTTGAGCAACATATACTTCTTCTTCAATTTTTCCATTAAGGAAAGCGCTCTTCACATCCATTTGATAGAGTAGGATATTATTGTGGTTAGCATAGGCTAGCAGTATGCGAATGGCTTCAAGCCAAGCCATAGGAGCAAAGGTTTCATCGAAGTCAATTCCCTCAACTTGTGTGTAACCTTGAGCAACGAGACGAGCTTTGTTTCTGAAAACTTGACCATGGTCATCTTGTTTGTTGCGATAGATCCATTTGGTGCCAATAATATTGTGCTTGCGAGGATCAGGACGTTTGACTAGCTCCCAGACATTGTTGAACTCAAATTGTTGAAGCTCTTCTTGCATAGCTTGAATCCATTCTGGTTCCATAAAGGCTTCATCAACTTTCTTGGGTTCGGATATGGAGACGAATGCAAAGTGCCCACAGAAGTTTGCTCGTTGCGTAGCTCTTGATCGAGTAAGTGGACCAGGTGCATTGATGCTATCAAGAATCTTCTCAATTTGAACTTCACTAGCTACCCGAGGATGAACAGGGCGAAGACTTTGCTCTTGCTGATCGTTATCTTCATCTTCAGCATCGTCTTCGGGCTCAGCATTGTCTTCACGTTGAGTAGGAGCAGGAATGACAACTTCCTCTTCTGCTTGTTCCTCGGTTGGTATGATTTCTCCAGTGCCCATTAGCTTGATAGTTTCACTGGGAGAAGCTTCATCTAGCACATTTGGCAGGTGCTCTCTTTGCGAGCCGTTAGTCTCATCGAACCGCACATCTACAGTTTCAACCACTTTATAGTGAAAGAGGTTGAAGACTCTGTAGGTGTGCGAATCCTTTCCGTAACCAAGCATAAAACCTTCATGTGCTTTCGGTGCAAATTTGGAAGTGTGATGTGGATCCTTGATCCAGCACCTAGCACCGAAGACTTTGAAATAGCTTACGTCTTCTTGAAGAATTTATGAAGATAAATTCTATTGATGATATGGCATGTTGTATCAATGGCTTCAGGCCAAAACTTTCTTGGAGTCTTGTACTCATCAAGCATCGTACGAGCCATCTCAATAAGGGTCCAGTTCTTGCACCCCACGACACCATTCTGCTGAGGAGTGTATGGAGCAGAGAGCTCATGTGTGATGCCCAGTGTATCAAGATAAGTGTCGAGGCCTGTGTTCTTGAATTCCATGCCATTGTCACTCCTGATGTGCTTGATCTTGATGCCATAGTTAGTCATGGCGCGATTGGCAAATCGACTGAAGACATCCTGCACTTCAATCTTGTAGAGAATTATGTGCACCCAAGTATATCTAGAATAATCATTAACAATCACGAAGCCATAAAGATGTGCAGTGGTAGTAAGGGTAGAGTAGTGAGTAGGGCCAAATAAGTCCATGTGTAACAACTCGAAGGGACGTGAAGTCGTCATGATTGTCTTCGAGGGATGCTTTGCCCTAGTCATCTTTCCAGCTTCGCAAGCACCACGTAGATGATCCTTCTTGAACTTGATGCCCTCGATGCCAATGATGTGCTTCTTCTTCATGAGAGTGTGCAAGTTCCTCATGCCTGCATGTCCCAGCCTTCGATGCCAAAGCCAGCACTCTGAAGCTTTTGCTAGAAGACATACGACAAGTTGTGGTCCTGCGGAGAAATCTACCATATACCGATCACCTCTTCGATAACCTTCGAATACTAGAGATTTGTCAGAAGACATAAGCACAAGGCATCGATATTTTCCAAATATCACAATCATGTCAAGATCACAAAGCATTGAGACAGACATTAAGTTGTATCCAAGGGATTCAACAAGCATCACTTTATCCATGTGTTGATCCTTTGAGATAGCAACTCTACCTAGGCCCAATACCTTGCTTTTACCAGTGTCAGCAAATGTGATATGGCTTTTAGTAGATAGTTGAAGAGTTGAATCCATGAGAAGACTTCGATCACCAGTCATGTGGTTTGTGCATCCACCATCCATAATCCATTCAGTAGCCTTCGGAGTTGTACCCTACAGTGCAGTTAGTAGGATAGGCTTCACAAAGAATATTGTGAAGCATAAACATTTGACGAACAAGCATACTATCAAAATTAAGATTCTTGGATGGTAAGATGGGATGTTCATCAAGAAATCGAGGGATGAAATAAATGGTAAGACCATTTTGGCACTTTATCTTGCATCCCACAAGATGTTTTAGGTCTCCAGCACTGTTTTTCGGCTGGAGACCCGACCCTGCAAGAGAAGTTAATTCTTCTTAACCACCCAGATCTTAAGGGATGGCTTAGAAGCAATGAGTCTAAGTGCAGCATCTGAGAACTTTGGCTTTGAAGCCCTAGCAAATAGTTTTGCAGGTGGTGAATAGTACTCAAAAGAATATGCAGAAAAATTCTTTGATTTCTGGACATAGCGGTTTGAAGAAACACGCTCATATTCGTGAGTCTGATGATAGTTTCCATGCAAAACATTGGTGTTAGGGTGACCTTGTGAGGTCCTCTGCATGTATGAAGCCTTTGGGCCATATGAAGCCTTTGATCTGGGGTTTGTTTTCTTTCCTAGTGGTGTCATGATGACATTCACGGGAAGATTCCCAAGATGACTTTTAGGAACCCAGATTTTCTTCATAGGTGACCCATTCCTGCAGTTAGTTCCAATAAACCTGGCAAACACTTTACCATTCTGATTCTTGAACAATTTATAGTTTGAGTCAAATGACTCATCAATGATAATAGGGTTAGCACAAGTGAAGCCAGATAAGATGGATGGATCCAGTGAAGGGCCCTTTGCAGCAACCCATGTAGTTTTGGGGTACTGCTCAGGCTTCCAGTAAGAACCATCAGCATTCATTTTCCTCTCGAAACCAACACCCTCTTTCCTAGGGTTTCGGTTCAGAATCTGTTTCTTGAGGACATCACATAGGGTCTGATGCCCTTCGAGGCTTTTGTACATGCCTGTTTCAAGCAATGTCTTCAACCTGGCATTCTCATCAGCAATAGTAGTGGTATCCTCAGAAGAGGGGTTAGTTACCACATCAACAGTTGAAGATATTGCAACTTCAGAAGCAGTAGAACATTCAACAATAGAGACAACATTGTCATGCTCAAGACATTTTAAGCAAGGTGGCACAAAATCTTCCTAAGCGGAACTGATCTGTTGAGCGAGCAGTGAATCATTTTCTTTTTGAAGATCTTCATGAGACGCTCTTAGTTTCTCTAGATCTTGCTTCATTTGAAGATAATCATAGGAAAGCTTCTTATGAGTAGCTGAGAGGGTTTCATGACGACTTTCAAGTTCTTCGTACTTAACATGAAGATTTTTTATGTCTTTGATTAAGGACTGAGTTCGATTCATTTCCTCATCCAACAGGTCATCGCTTTTGTCTAGCAATTTTTGAATCTTTTCCATGGCTGTTTGTAGTTAAGTTGCAATTTTAGCAAGAGTCTTATAACTGGGTTTGAATTCACATTCAGAGTCATCTTCACTGGAGGTCTAAAAGTAAGCACCGCGTGAGTTTACCTTAGCACCTCTTTCCATGAAGCAGTAGGTAAGAGCAGAATCGTTGTCATCATTGGCTTCAGCGTCAGCGTCGTGACCATTCTCTTCAGTGTTGAAGATGGACTTGGCGACGAATGCCGAAGCTAGAGCCAGGCTTGCCACGCCTGAATCAGACTCCACCTTCGCCTCCTCAGAAGCAGACTCCTCCTCTGAATCCATTTCCTTGCCAATGAACGCACGAGCCTTGCCACACGAGCTCTTCTTGTGAGATGAAGACTTTGAAGAAGACTTTGAGGATTTCTTCTTCTTCTTGTCGTCAGAGTCATATTCCTTGCTCTTCTTCTTTTTCTTTGCTTCCTTGTCCCATTGAGGACATTCAGATATATAGTGGCCTGGCTTCTTGCATTTGTGGCATGTTCTCTTATGTAGTCACGAGTGGAAGCCTCATCATTCTTGGAGCTGGATCTTGAAGACTTTCCGAAGTGATTCTTCTTGGAGAACTTTTGGAACTTTCTCACAAGCATTTCTAGCTCTTTGCCTATGTCTTCAGGATCATCAGAACTGCAGTCAGATTCTTCAGATGAGGATAGAGCCTTTGCCTTCAAGGCACGAGATCGGCCATAGTTGGGACCATAGATATCTCTCTTCTCAGATAGCTGGAATTCATGTGTGTTGACCCTCTCAAGTATGTCAGACAGATCGAGATCTTTGAAGTCAGGGCGTTCTTGAATCATCAGGGCTGGGGTGTCAAATGAGCTGTCAAGTGATCTCAGTAGCTTCTTCATGACTTCATGCTTGGTGATTTCAGTGGCGCCAAGAGCACGAAGTTCATTTGTGATATCAGTGAGGTGGTCGAAAGTGAGCTGGACATTCTCATTGTCATTCCTCTTGAATCGGTTGAAGAGATTGCAAAGCACATCTATCCTTGAGTCTCTCTATGTTGAGACGCCTTCGTTGACCTTGGACAGCCAGTCCCAGACTAGCTTCGCAGATTCCAGAGCACTCACACGGCCATACTGCCCTTTGGTCAGATGACCACAGATGATGTTCTTGGCGGTTGAGTCCAGTTGCGCGAACCTCTTGACATCAGCAGCGGTGACGCCTTCACCGACTTTGGGAATGCCAGTCCTGACAACATACCAGAGGTCGTTGTCAATGGCTCAAAGATTTATGCGCATCTTATTCTTCCAGTAGGGGTAATCAGTGCCATCGAAGATGGGGCACGCAGCGGAGACTTTGATTATCCCTGCAATCAACATAGCTAAAACTCCAGGTGGTTAAACTGAATCACACAGAACAAGGGAGCACCTTGCTCTGGTACCAATTGAAAGTGCTAGTTATCGACTAGAGGGGGGATGAATAGGCAATTTTTATGAAAGTCTTAAAGACAGGCAATGTCTTCAAAGACAGACAACCAAATACAACCTACACAGTATGCAGCGGAAGATAAACTACACTAGCCAAGCCATAGTCTAGGAAACAGTACTAAGTAAACACGAAGACAAATAGTAGCTAGGTAGAAAGGATCGGAATAGGAAGACAGTGTGAAGCCAAATATGCAATCAGAGAGAATGTCTTCACACTATGAAGTCAAACAAGACAGACAAGCAATGACTTCACGAAGCTAAACAGTAAGTAAAGGGTGAAGTGATAGAACCAGTTGCTTGGCAAAGACAAGGATTTGGTAGACCAAATCCAGTTGCTGTGACAACTATACGTCAGGTTAGGGAGGCTGAGATTGAACTCAGAAGACCGCGTCTTCACCTTATTCCCCTTGAGCTAAGGACACATAGTCCTCGCCCAATCACTCTGGTAAGTCATCAAGGTAGACTTCCAAACCTTCACAGACTTCATTCACCGGTGATCCACAATGACTCTTGGATCCTCAGAACGTGACGCCTAATTGACTGGAAGATACACAGTATTCAAGTGTAATAAGTCTTCAGATCACGCGGACAGAAAGACTTCAGTGATGCCAAACACTCTTTGGGCTCTGGGTGTTTTGGGCTTTGTCCTCGCAAGGTTTCTCTCTGAAAGGCTTCGAAGGTGGGTTTCTCTCAAACGACAGAAGCCGTGTACTAACTTTGAGCAGCCACCAACTTATGGTGTAGGGGGTGGGCTATTTATAGCCAGGAGCCAACCCGACCTGATATGTCCGAAATGACCCTGGGTCACTAAGGAACCGACACGTGTCCAATGGTCGGATTTCAAACACACGCGGCAGCTTGACTTGGGCTACAAGCAAAGCTGACTCATCCAACTCTGGATAAGATTTTCTCTCATTGTCTTCACTCGAAGACATAGGATTTGGATTGAGCATCACATCAGTTTTCTGACTTTGTTCACTTGGACCCCACTTAACAGTTCGGTGGTTCCTATAACTCAAGAAAGAAGAAAATGAAACTATGAAAGAAACTATGTCTTTGCACTCCATTGTCTTCAAGCGAATGTCTTCACACGTCATTATCTTCGACGTGTATGTCTTCGCGAACCACCATTGTCTTCAATGTCTTCATACATTTTTAGGGGTCATCTCTGATAGGTAAACCGAATCAATGACGGACTTCTACCTGTGTTCTCCTGTAATTCTCACAAACACATTAGTCCCTCAACCACGTTTGTCGTCAATACTCCAAAACCAACTAGGGGTGGGACTAGATCCACTTACACTTCTCATGAACAAGTAACAATTCATCACAACATCAAAGTATAAAGCATAAACCTTATTGAAAACTAACAAACTATGTTCTCAGTCAACTTTGCAATTTCAATTCATCATAATTTCAGGAAGGGTCTCATATCGGATCCTTTTGGCAAGTCCACATACTCAACCATCATTTAGTCTTCTATGATTGCTAACACTCACAACATATATATGAGCAAAAAGTTTCAACCGGACACATAGAAAGATAGGGGCTTATAGTTTCGCCTCCCAAGTCATTCACCTCAAGGGTGATGTCAACAATAATAATTCATGATCACTCACATCCAACTGGATATATGTGCCTAGATCTTTCCCCACCACATGATGCTTGCAAAAGAGAAAAATAAAAAGGAATAGAGGAGAACACTTTGACTCTTGCATAAAAAGTAAATACATAAAAGTAAAAGATAGGCCCTTCGCAGAGGGAAGCAGAGGTTGTCATGCGCTTTTTGGTTTTGTATGCACAATCTCTTAATGCAAAAGAACATCACATTATATTTCCCCTTATGATAGCAACCTTTATTATGCAGTTCGTCACTTTTATTACTTTGCCATCACAAGTTCGTACAACACTTATTTTCCCTTACACTAAAAGATCGAACACTTTTAGAAGCAATTTTTTATTGCCTTATGCACCGTGACAACTTACTTGAAGGATCTTACTCAATCCATAGGTAGGTATGGTGGACTCTCAAAACATGGATTTGGGTTTAAGGGTTTTAGATGCACAAGTAGTGCCTCTACTTAGTGTGGATTTTTGCCTAGCAAAGATATTGAGCAAGCACCACATGTTAGAGGATCCATGACAATATAACTTCTATGTGAATATGAACAAACATAAATCATTATGTTGTCTTCCTTGTCCAGCTTCAACAATTTGGCATAAGATATTTAATGGGGTTCACAATCATAAAAGATGTCCAAGATGATATATTTGCATGTGAATCTTCTCTTCCCTTATTAATTCTTTCATGAATTGCATTATTGACCAATGCTATGTTTGTCAACTTTCAATAAATTTTACCACTTATACTTTTCCTTATGTAATGTCATTACTTACCATAAGATTAGCATATGATATTTTTCATTATTTCCTTTATTTTGATTGAAACAAGTAAGTAAAGAAGAAAAAACTCAAACTAATCTTTATTATATAACTCTCACTTGATTACATAGATAGATAGATCACAAAACTAGCACTCGAAAATAGATCATACTAAACTTTTATTCAACTAAATAGCGAAATAACTAAGGATCGAACTAAGATAGGTAAAGGTAATAAGATACCGGGGCAACTCCCCCAAGCTTGGCACAAGCCAAGGGGAGTGCCCATACCCGTGTACTTAAGTCTCCTTCTTTGGTGATGATGATGATGGTGGTGGTGTTGAGGTAGTATCATTCTTCTTCTCTAGCTTACGCTTGAGGATAAAATTTTCCTCCCTCAAGTCATCATTTTCTTGCTCAAGCTTCAATATCTTTTTGCATAATGCCGCCTTGCTTTCCTGCAGAAAACGGGACGGGATAAATTGAACCTTAGATTTGCTTGATCCGTTCGGGAGGCTTGACTTCCTGAATTCCACGTGCATATCTCCAGGTTGAGGTAGTGGGACTTCATCTTCATCCGCACTGTCATCCCTTGTGTCCTCCATATCGGTGTCTTCCTCCTCATCAGTGGCCCATACGTAGGGATAGGTCTCCTTAAAGATGTTCGGATCTGGAGTATGGCGGGAAACATAGCTTTCTCCATCCGAATCTTGTGATGAAATATTTTCAGATCTGACAGAAAAACAGCACGAAACAAGAACAGAGAATATTTCAGCGATGTGGTGGTCAATACATCCGGGGGAGTATATAAAGTATTTTTATCTTGGGAAATAAGCATACTACAGGAAAACAGAGTCGGGAAGGTGCCCGAGGGGCCCACTACCCACCAAGGGTGCACCAGGTTGGGCAGGCGCGCCCTAGTGCCTAGTGGGCACCTGGGTTGCCTTCCCGGGTGTTTCTTATTTTTCCTATTTTTTCTACTATTCCAAAACTATCAGAAAATATTTTTGTGGAATTTTCGGAGTCCGTTTACTTACCGTATCACGTACCTCTTCCTTTTCAGGGTTCTGGAGTGTTCTGGAAGGTCTCTTTTATGTATTCCTCCGGTGTCATGGTTTGAATAATATTAGTTTCAACATTAATAGGTGTACCTGAAATATAGTGCTTAATTCATTGTCCATTGACCACCTTCGGCACTATTGATCTTAATAGCTATAGAGCGGTAAACTTCTTCGATGATATATGGTCGTTCCCATTTGGAAAGAAGTTTTCCTGCAAAAAACCTAAAACGAGAATTGTACAATACAACATATTCACCCACTTTGAATTCCCACTTTTGGATTCTTTTGTCATGCCACCTCTTAACTTTTTTCTTTGAATAGTTTGGCATTTTCACAGGCTTGGGATCTCCATTCATCTAGTGAGCTAATATCAAATAACCTCTTTTCACTGGCAAGTTTGAAGTCACAGTTGAGTTCTTTAATTTCCCAATACGCTTTATGTTCTAACTCAAGAGGCAAATGACAAGCTTTTCCATAGACCATTTTATAAGGAGACATGCCCATAGGATTTTTATAAGCAGTTCTATAGGCCCAAAGTGCGTCATCTAATTTCTTAGACCAATTCTTTCGGGACCTATTGACAGTTTTTTGTAATATTAACTTTATTGCTAAGTTCAACTTGTCCACTGGATTGAGGGTGATAAGGTGATGCAATTCTATGGTTGACATCATATTTAGCAAGCAACTTACAGAAAGCACCATGAATAAAATGTGAACCACCATCATTCATTAAATATCTAGGGACTCCAAACCTCGGGAAGATAATTTATTTAAGCATTTTAATGGAAGTGTTATGATCAGCACTACTAGTTGGAATAGCTTCTACCCACTTAGTGACATAATCAACAGCAACCAAAATATGTGTATAACCATTAGAGGAAGGAAAAGGTCCCATGTAATCAGAAACCCAAACATCAAATGGTTCAATAACAAGTGAATAATGCATAGGCATTTCCTGACGTCTACCAATATTACCAATTCTTTGAAATTCATCACAAGATAAAACAAACTTACGGGCATCTTTGAAAGAGTAGGCCAATAAAACCCAGATCATAATATCTTGTGTGCAGTTCTATCTCCCGCATGATGCCGTCCATATGTTTCAAAGTGACATTTCCGTAGGATTTGTTCCTGTCCATGCTCGGGTATACAACGTCTAATAATACCATCTACTCCTTCTTTATAATGGTGTGGGTTATCCCAAAAGTAGTGTCTTAAATCATCGAAGAATTTTTTTTGTTGGTATGTGAAACTAGGTGGTATAAATTTAGCAACAATATAATTAGCTTAGTCAGCATACCAAGGAGTATTACGAGAAGCATTTATGATAGCTAGTTGTTCATCAGGAAAACTATCATCAATAGGCAGTGGGTCATCAAGGATATTTTCTAACCTAGATAAGTTATCAGCTACGGGGTCCTCAGCTCCCTTCCTATCAGTGATATGTAAATCAAATTCTTGTACCAAAAGAACCCACCAAATGATTCTAGGTTTAGCATCTTTCTTTTCCATAAGATATTTAATAGCAGCATGATCGGTGTGAACAATTACTTTAGAATCAACAATGTAAGATCTGAATTTATCACAAGCAAACACAACTGCTAGAAATTCTTTTTCAGTAGTAGCATAATTTCTTTGGGCACTGTCTAGAGTTTTACTAGCATAATGGATAACATTTAATTTCTTATCAACTCTTTGTCCTAGAACAACATTAACAGCATAATCACTAGCATCACACATAATTTCAAAAGGCAAGTTCCAATCAGGTGGTTGAACAATAGGTGCTGAAGTTAAGGCTTTCTTAAGTGTTTCAAATGCTTCAACACAATCATCATCAAAAACAAATGGAACATCCTTTGTAAAAGATTAGTAAGAGGCCTAGAAATTTTAGAGAAGTCTTTAATAAACCTCCTATAGAAACCAGCATGACCAAGCAAACTTCAAATACCTTTAATGTCTTTAGGACATGGCATTTTCTCAATTGCATCAACCTTAGCTTTATCCACCTCAATACCTCGCTCAGAAATTTTATGCCCCAAGACAATACCTTCATTCACCATAAAGTAGCACTTCTCCCAATTCAAGACAAGATTAGTTTGTTCACATCTCTGCAAAACTCGATCAAAGTTGCTTAAGCAATCATCAAAAGAAGTTCCGTAAACGGAGAAATCATCCATGAAAACCTCAACAATCTTTTCACAAAAGTTAGAGAATATAACAGTCATACATCTTTGAAAGGTAGCAGGTGCATTACATAAACCAAGAGGCATACGTCTATAAGCATAAGTTCCAAAAGGGAAAGTAAAGGTGGTTTTCTCTTGATTAGGTTGTGATACAGGTATTTGAGAGAAACCAGAATATCCATCAAGAAAGCAAAAATGTGTTTTCTTAGATAGTCTTTATAACATTTGATCGATAAAAGGTAGGGGGTAATGATCCTTTCTAGTAGCTTTGTTTAATTTTCTAAAATAAATTACCATTCTATAGCCAGTCACTATTCTTTGTGGAATGAGTTCATTTTTACCATTAGGAACAACAGTGATACCTCCTTTCTTAGGGACACATGAACATGACTCGCCCATCTACTATCAGCTATGGGATAAATTATACCTGCTTCCAGAAGCTATAATATTTTAGTTCTTACCACTTCTTTCATCTCAGGATTCAATCGTCGTTGATGATCAACGACAGGTTTAGCATCAGGTTCCATATTAATCTTCTGCTGACAGAGAGTGGGACTAATGCCCTTAAGATCATCGAGATTATATCCAATAGCAACTCGGTGCTTCCTCAGAATTTTCAATAATCTCTCTTCTTCATGTTCTGTAAGGTCAGCACTAATAATAACAGGATAAATCTTTTTCTCATCAAGATAAGCATATTTCAAAGTGTCTGGCAATTGCTTTAATTCAAACACAGGATCGCCTTTAGGTAGAGGAGGACCTCCTAGAGTTCAACAGGCGAATTGTGTTTCAGGATAGGTTGTTGTTCAAAGAATATTTTATCTATTTCATTTCTTTCATGCAAGTGCATATCATTTTCATGGTCGAGCAAATATTTTTCTAAAGGATCAGTATTAGGTACGGCAATAGAAGTAAGACCAATTATTTCATCCTTACTAGGCAATTCTTTATCACGAGGATGTCTACGAAACTTAGAGAAATTAAACTCATGAGACACATCACCAAAATTGACACTGGCAGTTTCTTTATGCCAATCTATCTTAGCATTGACAGTGTTCAAGAAAGGTCTACCAAATATTATGGGACAAAAATCATCTTGTGGGGACTCAAGAACTAGAAAATCGGTAGGGTATTTTATTTTTCCACACAAGACTTCAACATCTCTAACAATCCCAAGTGGTGTGATAGTATCTCTATTAACAAGTTTGATAGTGACATCAATATCTTCTATTTCAGTGGGTGACATATCATTCATAATTTCTTGGTAAAGAGTAAAAGGAATAGAACTAACACTAGCACCCAAATCACATAAACCATGATAGCAATGATCTCCAATTTTAACTGAGACGACAGGCATGCCAACAATAGGTCCATTTTTGTCTTTAGTATCGGGTTTGGCAATTCTAGCAGCTTCTTCACAGAAATAAATAACATGCCCATCAATATTATCAACCAAGAGATCTTTAACCATAGCAATACTAGGTTCTACTTTAATTTGTTCAGGGGGTATAGGTGTTCTAATATTACTTTTGTTAACCATGGTTGAGACTTTAGCATGTTCCTTTATCCTAACAGGGAAAGGTAGTTTTTCAATATAAGCAGTAGGAACCACATGATCAACATTGTAAATGATAGTCTCATATTTGACTGTAACTGGTTCTTTAATAGGGAGATGATATTTAAACCACTTCTCCTTAGGGAGATCAACATGAATAGCAAATGATTCATAAAAAGAAGCTACTATCTCGGAATCAAGTCCATATTTAGTGCTAAACTTATGAAAAGCATCGGTATCCATAAAAGATTTAACACAATCAAATTTAAGCTTTATACCTGACTCTTTATCATCGTCGAGTTCCCAATCTTCAGAGTTGCGTTTAATTATTTCCAAAAGATCCCACCTGAAGTCAATAGTCTTCTTCATAAAAGAACCAGTACAAGAGGTATCGAGCATGGATTGATCATCTTCACGAGAAAGCCGAGCAAAAAAAATTATGTATAATAATTTCTCTTGAGAGCTCATGATTGGGGCATGAATATAACATTGATTTAAGCCTCCCCCAATCTAGAGCGATACTTTCTCCTTCATGAGGCCAAAAATTATATATATAATTCCGATCACAATGAACTAGATGCATATGATAATTTTTTTTGGTGAAATTCCAATTTCAATCGATTCCAATTCCAAGCTCCAATATCATCACATAGCCTATACCATGTCAATGCCTTTCCCCCCAAATATAAAGGGAAAACCTTCTTCTTGACTTCATCTCCGGGTAAACCTGCAAGCTTAAATAATCCACAAACTTCATCCACATAGATTAGGTGCATATCAGGATGTAGTGTTCCATCCCCTGCATAAGGATTAGCTAGCAGTTTCTCTATCATACCTGAAGTAATTTCATAACCAATATTTTCAGTAGGTGCAGTAGGTTAAGGGGCAACTCTTTGTGTTTCCAGTCGAGGTGAAGATACCCCGAACAAACCCCTCAAAGGGTTGTTTTCCATAGTAACAAGTGACAATAAATTTCAGCACGTAATATAAATTTTTCCTTACCGATTTCCACTTACCAAGAGCGCTTCACTCCCCGGCAACGGCGCCAGAAAAGAGTCTTGATGACCCACAAGTATAGGGGATCAATGGTAGTCCTTTTGATAAGTAAGAGTGCCGAACCCAACGAGGAGTAGAAGGAAATGACAAGCGGTTTTCAGCAAGGTAATTTCTGCAAGCACTGAAATTGTCGGTAACAGGTAGTTTGATAGCAAGATAATTTGTAACGAGCAAGTAACAGTAACAGTAACAAAAGTGCAGCAAGGTAGCCCAATCCTTTTTGTAGCAAAGGACAGGCCGGAACGGTCTCTTATAATAACCAAAGCGTTCTTGAGGGCACATAGGAATTTCATCTAGTCACTTTCATCATGTTGGTTTGATTTGCATTCGCTACTTTGATAATTTGATATGTGGGTGGACCGGTGCTTGGGTGCTGTTCTTACTTGAACAAGCCTCCCACTTATGATTGACCCCCCTCGCAAGCATCCGCAACTACGAAAGAAGAATTAAGATAAAATCTAACCATAGCATTAAATGTATGGATCCAAATCAGCCACTTATGAAATAGCGCATAAACTAGGGTTTAAGCTTCTGTCACTCTAGCAACCCATCATCTAATAACTACTCCACAATGCATTCCCTTAGGCCCAAAGATGGTGAAGTTTCATGTAGTCGACGTTCACATAACACCACTAAGGGAATCACAACATACACATCATCAAAATATCGAACGAATATCAAATTCACATGATTACTTGCAACATGACTTCTCCCGTGGCCTCAAGAACAAAGGCAACTACTCACAAATAATATTCATGCTCAAGATTAGAGGAGTAATAAATATCATAATGGATCTAAACATATAATCTTCCACCAAATAAACCGGCTAGCATCAACTACAAGATGTAATCAACACTACTAGTCACCCACATGTACCAATCTAAGGTTTTGATACAAAGATTGAACGCAAGAGATGAACTAGGGTTTGAGATGAGATGGTGTTGTTGAAGATGTTGATGAAGATTGGCCTCCCAAAGATGAGAGGGTTGTTGGTGATGACGTTGGCTTCGATTTCCCCCTCCCGGAGGGAAGTTCCCCCGGCGGAATCGCTCCGCCGGAGGTAAAAAGTGCTCCTGCCCAAGTTCCACCTCGAGGCGGCAGCGCTCCATCCCGAAAGTCATGTCCTTATTTTTTCTAGGTCAAATACCTTATGTACCAGAAGATGGGCACCGGAGATGGGCCGAGGACCCCACTACCGGGTGGCGCGCCCTGGTGCCTAGTGGGCACCTGGGTGGCCCCTCCGGTATTTCTTTTCTCCAATATTTTTTATATATTCCAAAATAATTCTTCGTAAAATTTCAGCTCATTTGGAGATGTGTAGAATAGGTATCTCTGACGTAGATTTTTTAGGTCCAGAATTCCAGTTGCCGGTATTCTCCCTCTTTGTGTAAACCTTGCATATTATGAGAGAAAAAATATTAGAATTACTCCACAAAATGTTAAAATGAATAAAAACACTATAAATAACAGTAGGAAAAGATGATGCAAAACGGACGTATCACACCACCAGTAACATTTACTTGTGGTGCCATATTACTAGAGTGGGGGCATCCCACAACCAATGTGGTTTTGGACACGCCACTACTAGCCATTCATGTACTATTGGGAAGATCTGCGCAGTGCTTTGCTCACCTCAAAACCTCTCCTCCTCCCTTCTTATCTTCTCCCCAACAGATAACTCCCATCTCCCTAGTTCATGCTTCACCTCCTTGCCCTCACACTGCAGTGAAGCATCACCTTGCTCTTGCTGCCCTGTTTGCGGCGAGGCACTTTTGTATGCACTATCGCTGTGTGTCATCCCGGGATCTGGAGGTCACGAGGGTGCTTGGTTTCACTATTACTCAAACTAAGCTCGCCATCATCGTGGGGAGCTATAGCAGCTCGAACATGCAATGGAAGATGTGCTCATTGGCGTCGTGGACAAGTGTGGTGGCGCAGTTCATGGGAAGAAGTGGGCACCAGGGGGCTGAAGGATGTGTTTAGAGGCGATGATGGGGAGAGAGAGAGAGAGAGATGAATGGACCAAAGGAATAGGGGGAGAAGCTATGACCAAATGACAAGTGGGTCCCACTTCAAGGAAGTTTTATGCAAGTTGAATTTTAGCGATTTTGAATTTGTTATCGCTCGTATTAGCCTACATAAGTTTTGGCAATTGTCACCACAACGATTTTTGTGATCTAAATATTGTAGGATCTACTAGTGTTGCTCCTGTAGGCCTAATATCAAGTGTGGCGGCCAACGGGGTAACCCATGACATGGCCACAGTGGTGCACGATAGCTAGTAGGTCCACTAGGGGTGGCGACATGTGGCTTGACCATCGGTTGCTTCGTCGAGGCACTATGTAGTAGACACTACAGCGCAGCTCGACACGTTGTAGACGGTGACCACATGAGAACGACCACCATCAGGCTGCCATGCAGGCCCGTCCTGCATGGTGCACCATGACGTACATCATTGATATCTGGCATTGCAAGCTCCGGAAATAATGAGTTTATCTTGTTCATCCGCCATGGGGCAGCAGCATCAGGTGTGCAAAACCGAACCGGAAACCAAAAACCAAACCAAAAAAACCAAACCGAACTGAATTTTTGGTTTTTTCAGGTTTCAGGTTCAGTTTCAGTTCCCAAATATGGGAACCGTTTAACACTCGGTTTTTTCGGTTAGAAACCGAACAGTTTTCGGTTAAACCAAAAAAAACGAAACCAGCTCCGCTGTGTGTTCAACAACCGAAGTGCTGAGTTATCCTTCCCATCATCCCTCCTTTTATAGCCATCCACCCATCTCATTGTTGTTCGCTCCGCGAGGTGGTACTAAACTGTGCAGCGCGGCTAGCGCACGAGCTGGACTGCTGGAGGCTGGCGCTTGGATCTGGGCCTTGGGCTGCGTAGTGCCTAGTGCATTGCTGGAGGCTGGCGCTGCGCTTGGACCAGGAGCGTGGAAGTTTTTTTCTAAAAAAAAAAAGCGTGGTGGAGGGTACAGGCTAGCGATGTGTTGTTTCGTGGCATATTTTTTTCACGTAAAAAAACCTGGAGGCTAGCGCATGTTGTGCTCTTCCTCTGTTTTGTCCTCAAATTTTCCTAGTATACGTGCATACATCTCTGTCAACGCCTCATCGGTCATAGATGCCTCGATCTGGCGCACGGAGTACGCACATATGCGGCCAAATCATGTCTGCCATTACAGTTCTCAAAAGAAAAAACTAATCTACATACACAGATTGAATAATGTGATAAAAAAAATTATGTGTCATTCAAAAATTCGCGTCAGCTTTGGTTACTTTGGTTATTACCGAAACCGAACCGAACTTAAATGGTTATTACCGAAACCGAACCGTATCTATGTATAAAACCGTATAAACCAAAAACTGTATAAACCGAACCGAATCAAACCGAAAAAACCGAACGCACACCCTGAGGCAGCACCTACGCTGAGGGGACACATGCAAATCCGGTGTGCATCATGACGGTTAGGTGTTGTTATCCCATTTAAGGAGCCAATCTTCACTTAATTTTCTATGCCAGAATTCCATTTGATCAATGATAAAAAACATATGTAGAACTAGATGTGCGTATGTATTATGATCTCCATTCTAATGCAAGCTACATATGTATTGTTGTTTTCAGAGTAAAGCTAATTTGTACAGAGGAGTCAGTCTCTTCCCGGACAAAGTAAAAAGAAAGAAGGAAAAACAATAGAGAATGACTTAGGTCTAATGTTCTTGCTTAGGAATCATAAAAAATTATGAAAAAAGAGAAAAATTTAAGGTCACTCAAGATAATGCCTTGAAAGCATGAGTTATTGAGAAGCACGTGATGCCTCACCACTTTATGCCTTATATAGGCAATGCCATCAATCACCACTACTTTGTTTTGACATGCTTTTCATTGTTACTTAATACTTTTAATTTTTTTGACACACTTTTTGAGTAGATGACAAGGGCTATGACCATGTTGACCTTTGGGGCCTCACCACCCATTCTCAATAAAGATAAATAATGTCGTGAATGGTCTCGTGAAAAACTAAACTGATTATGTGTCACATAGTAATACGCAATGTAACTAAATGTTGAGGTTGTATCCACTAACAACATCAAAGCATAAAAGAAATGTAATAATATCAAACTTTTCAGCCAAATGTCGTAGAAGCTAGGTGGTCAGAATGTTTGATGAGCCACACCCGTCGTTAGCAAGAAATCCACACTAGTTGAAAAATAATGACCGCGAAGCTAATTAAAATAATCACCCGCAATTCTGTACATTTGCGAAGAAACTAGCTAGGTATCCCACTGCATTGCCAAATTAAGATGGTATACACGCTCTCCTCCCCCGGACGAAGCTTCCCTGTGGTTTCCCCGGCGAATAATCATAGCTCACTGTGGGCTGCGCTCTGCCCGACACGTCACTTTGCTTCGCTCTCCCTCGGCTACAAACCCTCGACCTCGAGCACGACCCCTTCCTTGAGTTTGGATTTCAGAAGAAGCACGCCAAGCACCAAGCACCTCTCATCCCCATCCGACCAGTGAAGGTGAGCTCGATCCCCTCTCGCCGTTCCCCGAAGGCTGGCCCTCATCTAACTCTATGCCTCATCGGATTTACACCCGCCGTCTTTTAGCTACTCTTTGCTTTTCTCGCCGACATCCCCTCTTGAAATTAAACAACTAACTGTTCGTTGTTGTTACTGATCTCTCTCTCTTCCTAGCTAGCTAGCTTGGATCCATGGACTCCCCGCAAGAAAAGCTTGGATCCATGGACTCCCGGCAAGCAAAGCTTGGATCCACCATGGACGGCAAGGTGCCCCATCTGCTGCATGTGAGTGTGACCGTGAGTGTGACCGCGGCCAAGAAGAAGACCCCGGTTGCCGTCCGGCGGGTCAGCGCTTGGGTGCTCTGCACGGCCTTCGTCTTCGTCGTCTCCTACGCCCTGGGCTACGCAATCGGCCACGCGCTCGACCGCTACCACGTCTCCTGCAGCCAGGTAACTGCTACCACCCGCGTGCTTCCGAATTTCCCCTTGGGCCTTGGCTGCGTGCTGGACGTTCTGAATTACTGATCGTGCTCTGCACTGCAGTCCTCCTTCCTGCGGTGCGACCAGCTGACGGCCGCCGAGGCCGCCCAGGATACCGCCCTCTGTATCGGGATGCTGTGCTGCGCCGCGCTCCAGGCAGCCGCGGCGTCGCGCTCCAGGATGCCGCCCTCTGTATCGTGAGATTACCTCACTTAGATTCCATTGTATGCCAGAAATGTTGGTCGTTTAGCTATGTTTCAGTGTTTCAGCAGTGGTTCCTGCTAGAGTTTGTCAAGTTACAATCTATTACCGAACTAAAACCACGTCAAGTATTTCCGAACGGAGGGTGTAGTTTTCCAGAGTTGGTTGCTGGGCTAAGGTAGTTTCCTAGTTGAAAAACGCAAATGCAACTAGTTTCCTAGGTTCAACTTACTTGCTGATCAAGCAGTTTTCTAGAGTTGAGCAAATGCAATTTAAAGTTAGTCAACCCGCAATATTTTTTTACAGTTAGTTAGGTTCTGTAAAATTCTGCACTGATGAGCTTCTCATGATGCATGGTCTTTAGCCTGTGTGTTCTGAGATGAGGAAAGAAACAGTAGTGGAAAATGTCGGGATTATATGCAACGAGATGTTTGCTGGCCATGCTCTCTGACTACTGCTCTATCTTTGCCAAGAACGAGAGGTGGGGCTCCAAAGACCCGTCAAAAGCAGAAAAAGGGTGATGATGCCTGCTCACAATGACCTATACGTACATCTTCAGCGTCTATCTTTTCTTTTTGTCCGCTCAACAAACCAAACCTATGCAAAGCAATGAGTCACACCGTACCTGCTGAAGCTAGTCTGCTTTATGATGCAGAGGCTGGGGATTTTCCCAACTGAGATGGTCACCATTTATCCGTTTTGAACACATGGAAGATCAATCGATCAAAAAACCAAGTTCAGAGGTCTCAACACTTGAAACATCTTGGAATAAAACCAAAAAAATATATCAAGATCCTAGCTAATTAGTAGTACCTCACATGGAAGCTCAAGAAAAAAAAACTAACATACTCACAACTCACTGAACGGCTATATAAAATTTGTGTAGCATCACCTAAGTTTCTAAGAATTTACGACAAAACTAGGTCATCAACATAAGCTTAATTGGTAAATTAAACTTGCTTGCGCCATAATTCAGATGGGAATCCATAGCACATAGGTACTGGATATGGTTTAGAATTGATCAAGAGGAATTTTGGCATAGGAAATAAATTGGAGATTGGCCTTAAAGAGGAATATGGCCTAATATACACTTGATTTCTGACAGAGTTGCAAGTGGCAGAAGAAGGACAAACACAATATCTTCTTTCTGCTTGAAACAGGGACAAAATATTACCCAAAAGACACCTCACATCTTGGAGCATGCTACCTGTTTTTGCAAAGAATGGTTTGATCTGGCTGAAGGTTTTGCTTGTAAACTTACGGAGGATGTCTACAAAAATTGTGAGGAATTAAATTGTAAACATTCTTAGGTGGGTATATTCCCTAAGATGCAATCTGAAGAAAAGAAAAAAAAATCCCTCCCATGCTCACAAATCACTGAATGACTAGACAGGGGACTAGAGGCAACATATTCCAGTTGGCGAATTCAGCCAGGGGACTACAACTGCTAATTCTGCTATATACTGCTGGTTCCGGGACCATCACTTAATTGTGAATCACAGATATATCTTGTTCCAAACATAAGTACTAGTGCTGTATCCAAACTCTGAATTTCAGGCAACAGAGCACACAAACATGTTCAAGTACAGGAATCATTCGCTCCTATTCCAGTTGGAGAATTCGCTCCCATATGTTCAGTTCAACAGTTACCTGTGTCCCTCTCCCTCTGTATTTCCCAACCAACGTTGCAATCTCGTCTGGAACGAAAAATCACCAAGTGAAAACATTTTTCTATATATTTTTGAAAAAGTGAAAAATAAATGCACGAACGAGACTGTGCGTGCATCGTCTGGACATACGTGCCTGTTCTGTTATCCAATTGTTAAAACACTATTGGATACTAGATAGATTGTATAAGTAAACTGCCGCAGTTTCACCAACTTGATCATACGGAAGCTGGATATAATTGACGTACTGATGTCTGACCATACATAGGAAATGTCGTACACTACATCAAAGACGACCACAATTCAGGCTAAATTATATACATATAGCCGACATTACGCGACGCGAATATATACCAACTAGTAGTACCATAGTCGATCGAGTGCTCTCTGGCTAGCTAGGACATCTATCGCTCCAATTAACACTTACTCAGCCAACTCAACTGCTCATCAGTCATTTATGCAGTAGCAGAGGAGGAGGTCCAGGAAGAGGTCCTCGCCTCCCAGCAGGAGGAGGTCCAGGAACCAGAGGAGGTCGACCACCACTGAGATGACGATGTCCATGGTGGAGGAGATCCTGAAGAGGTATCCTGGGTCGGCGGCGAGGAGGAGTCGGACGTGGACGGCGTACATGCAGTGGCCGACGAAGGTGAGCGCGAGGGCCAGGTAGGCGAGGGCGCGGCGGACCCAGCGGCGGCGGCACGGGAGCTGCAGCGCCAACGCCGCCGTGGCAGCCTGGAGTACGGCGCAGCACAGCATCCCGAGCCAGAGGGCGCTCGCCTCGGCGGCCTCCGCGTCAGTCCACTCGACGCACTGCCGGACGAACGAGGACTGCACCACGAGTGCGTAGGTGACGATCGGAAATTCGAAAATCTAGCCAAGAGGCCGTATGGTTACGTACCTTGCTAGCTGCAGCAGACGTGGACGTGGTGGTGGCCGGGACGCCGAGTGCGTAGGTGACCGCGACGACCCAGGCGAAGTAGACGACGGTGCGGCAGGCGTTGAAGAGCGCCCATTTGCTGGCTTCGTGGACGGCAGCCGGGATGGTCTTCTCGGCCACGGTCACATGCTTCTTCTTGCCGTCCATGGTGATGGTCATGGTGGATCCAACTCCAAGCTGCTAGCAACGCACGGTTAATTCCCTTGTTCACTTTTCTGTTTGCAAAAGAAAAATTTCAGTGAGAAGATTGAGAGGGAGTAGATCCGACGAGCTAGGGGTTGGACGGAGGAGGAGGAGGGGACTCACCGTCACTACTCCGATGGCTTGGCTTGGTGTGCTTCTTTGTGAGGAAGTGTAATCTTGGTGTGCCGGAGCGATAACTCCTTGGGAGCAGTTTAAGTAGCCTATTGTCTCTTGGTGCGAGGAAGGGAGAGGGGATCCAGTCTCTTCGTGATAAAGTAAAGAATGGCTTAGTTTTGTTGTTCACATCTAGGAATTAGGGAATGACTTGTAGTTCACATCTACTACTCCCTCCGTCTCATAACATAATGGCTTGAAGGCTTGAAAACTTGCGTTGTTGGGAAGCACATGATGCCTCACCACTTTATGCCTTGGCGCGGTGGCAATGCCATTGATGTCCATCACCTTCTTTATTCTTTTGACACGATTTTTAAGTATAGATAGATGACAAGGGTCTAGATGAATCAAGTGGACCTTTGGAACCCCACCTTGTGTTCTCGATAAGAACAAATAAGCCGATGAATGTGCTTGTAAAAAAAACCTAATTGATGATTCGTCACAAAGTAAAAATACGCAATGTAACTCAAAGTTAGATTTGACATGCTATGACATCCAAGCGTAAAAGAAATTAAAATAAAATCAAACGATCCAACCAAAATTTTGAACTCATTCAAGATAATTCCACGGAACTTTTATTTGTTGGACAATATTAATGCCTCGTCACTTTATGCCTTTGTAAAGACATGTCATCAATCGATCACCTTTTTATTTCTTGTTGTGATAGGCTTTTGGAGTAGATGACAATGGTCAAGTTGAATTGTGTAGACCTTTGGAGCTCTACCATCCATTCTCGACAAAAAATAAGTGTATGAATGATCTCGTGAAAATCTTATCGATTATGGGTCACTAGTATTACAAAGTGCAACCCAAATTTGAGATCATAACTAAAGAGTCAATTACACCATTGGTGCTAAACCTTGGCATGAAAAGTCACTTTAGTGTTAGAACTTGCGACATACATTGAAACTGTGCGACAACTTGGGTTTGATGTGCACATACAGTGCAAAATCGGGTTTGTATACAAACATGATGCTGACTAGACATGCCAGCGTGGTATAGGCCCGCTGTCAGCCACCGAACGACACATATAGGATGTGTGGCTTGTTATTTTGTGAAAAGAACCCCTGCCACAGTCAATATTAATAACAGTTTGCCGCAAGGGTTCACTTGTCAGCGTTTTTTCACGAAAAGCGCCTGCACGGTCAATATCAATGACAGATTGGCCGTAAAGGTCCACTTGTCATTCGTACAAATAATTATAAAAATGGTGGAGGCTGCGTTTTGAACCGCTGACTTTCAGCGAGAACCTGTGGGTCGCTTAAGCACCCCAACAACAAGCACTTGGTGTCCTATTTGGATGTGTCCTCTATATATTCATCGAGTCTTAAGTGGGTTGTACTTCGTACAGCCCATTTTGACTTTTTTTAGAAATTGATACAGTATATGTAAATTAAAGTCATGTGTTATAAATAAAATAAATTACATTATAGAAATAACTAAGTACTAATTTAAAATTATCCACATATTTACAGTATAAATTACATAACTATTCATGTAACAATGACATATATTAATTGAATAGACAGTTAATCAGGTTTGTTTAATTTGTAAAGTATAATCGAGCGTTGCACTGGAGGATCATGTTAATTTTGGAGAGTATCATTCTATGAACAAGAGCATCACATTAATTATGTGAAGTATAATCAAGCGTCGGAGCGGAGGATCACATTAATTATGGAGCATTCTATCGATGAGAGAATCACGTTAATTATGAAGCAGCATTCTTTGGACGAGAGAATCGTGTTAGTTATGGAAAGTATTATTAAGCGTTGGACAAGAAATATTAATTATAAAAAGTATAATTGAGCACTGAACGGGAGGATCATATTAGATGCCCCTGTTACAACACACCGGTAATTATCTATTATAATATCATAGAAGGTGTTAAGAGGTATTACAACAGCCGTTAGACAACGGATTGTGAGGAGAATCTTTTTTTTTTTCTTTTTCTAGGGACGAGAGCATGCCATTCTTCTTTCGTGCGTGTAATTCTACCATCCAGTCAGGCGGGCACTTGGGATCGCAGCTAGGGCATTTAGACTTGCACTTATTAAGGGCCCGTTCGGATCGTCTCCCGCAGCCTGCTTCCGCGTCTCCGCTTGTGGAGATGGCCCGAACGCTCTCGCTCCACGAAGCCAGCTCCGTGGAGACAGGCCCAACGCAGTGCAAAACGTAGGAGCAGCAGAATCCCAGCTCCAGAAAAAAGAGAAGACGGAGTTGAGTCAATTTACGGGCGATTGCCATTCCGAAGTGGGACGAGCGTACCGGTTCGATCTGGTCAACTGCTCGTTCCCGATCGAGACTGCTCTGCCCCGCTCCACTACTGCGTCCTCATCTCTGCTCCTACCAACCCTAACAGCAGCCCATCCCGCCGCCGCCCCTCCGCCGACCGGCCGCCGTCCGCCGCGCCGCCGCCAGTCTCCGCCGCGGATTCCTCGCCCTCCTGGCTCAAGGTGAGCTGCCTCTCCCCTACCTCTCTCTCTCTGAGATCTGATTTATGATTATGACTGAAAAAATGAAAAATTGAGTTACATTTGGACATCTTTGTGGTGCTAATGTGAAGTGAACATCAAGCAATAAAGCATAATATGGTCTGGTCATTATTTATGTGTTGTGGTAGTAGACATGGTAGCATATTTGAGGAGACATGCTCTGTTCTTATCTGTTTGATGATGCTAATGTAATTTGGACAGGAATAATTACATTATTTTAACATGTGTGTGTGCTGACCTGCTTGTTGGTTATGGGTGTTGACACATGAATTTGCTAGTCTATTTATAGAGAATTGTTAAGTATGGCTGCTGAATGGACTGATGAGAACACTCGGATCATCGTCGAGTTGTTTGTGAAACAAAAGGATGCTGGAAATATGCCAAACACTCATTTGACACCCAATGCATATGACGATGTGGGAAAGGAATTCCTGATGAGAACTGGATTTGAGTACACGCATAAGCAAGTGAGAAACAAATGGGACAAGTTAAAACGCGAGTACAACCTATTCAACCAGCTCAAGCACCGCGAGACTGGAGGGGGGTGGGACTTTGAGAAAAACACGGTGAAACAAGATAATGAGTGGTGGAAGAAGGCAAAAGTTGTAAGTTCTCATGCTTATGTTTGTCATTCAAAAGAATCTAAACTTGTCATCCTTTATTTATGATTAATGCTTATGTTTGTCATATCTTTTGTACAATAGGACCTCCCAGGTTGTACCAAGTTCAAGAAGCATGGACTTCGTAATGAAGAAGGCTTGCTCTTCTTGTTTGAGGATATCCGTGTTGATGGTAGTGACCATTGGAACCCTGCATCCGGCATGCCTCCCCCCTCTAGTGCGGCATTGAAGGACGCCCTCAATGTTGATGAAATCACCGATCTTGATTTGGAGGATGATACCCAAGAGCAAGCATCTCCGACAATAGCTAGTGCATCTAAAGTGAGGCTTGGAATCACGATTCCCGAGAAGAACAAGAGACCGAAGACCGCACAAGTGATGCAGGAGGAGATTAGAAAGATTAGTTCCATTGCCCAAGCTTCGCACACAACGTTTCAGTCTTTCCTACAGAAGGATGAGAGCATCTCTGTTGCCTCTACGATGGATTTGGTTCGTGCTTGCGGCGCAATAGATGGCACGGATGAGCACTTCATTGCTACTGAGCTCTTTATAAAGAGGGAGCAACGGGAGATGTTCTTGCAGATGACAGCAGACTCTCGAATGGGTTGGTTGCGTAGGAGGTTTGACCTCAAGTATGGCAACTAGTTTGTTTCATCTTATCTATCGATAATATTGCTTATCTATGCTATCGAGCAATATTTATGCCTATATGTTGGCGAACCTATTATTCTGTAGTGTTATCGAACAATATTTATGCCTATATGTTGGCGAACCTATTATTCTGTAGTGTTATCGAACAATATTTATGCCTATATGTTGGTGAACCTATTATTATGTAGTGCTATCGAACAACATTTATGCCTATGTTGGGAAAATATTTATGCCTATGTTCATGAATCTATTATTATGTTGTGCATTGGAAACAACATTTATGCCTATGTTGGGAACGCATTATTTTGTTTGATGCTAACTATTGTTTGCTATGGCATTGATTGTCTATGTGCAGATGTCATCAGATAGTGACAGTGATGATGACAATAGTTATGAAACAATGAGGAATTTGGTTATGCATCAACAACATAATATGGACATGCTTTGTTCGGGTGCGGCAGTCATATTTGGCAAGTATTGTGAAAGTTGGGTGATGAAGGCCGAGCCTAGGAAATCTATTTTAAGTGGATTTGGATGGCTTCAAGAGACAATTGCCACACCGGGAGAGACCTACACAATGTTGAGAATGACGGCAAGTGTGTTCTTTGATCTTCATGACTTGTTGGTACGTAATTATGGTCTGAAAGAGACAAGCTTTGTTAGCACTTACGAGTCTCTTGCTATGTTCTTGTGGACATTGGGAGGTTGTGAATCAAATAGAAGAACTCAAAATCGCTTCAAACATTCAGCCGATACAATTCATCGTAAATTCCATGAGGTTCTACTATGTGTGGTCAACATGGCATCTCACTACCTTAAGCCACAAGACCCAAACTTTCACATTGTGCATGATATCATTAAGACAGATAGAAGGGCTTATCCACATCTGAAAGATTGCATTGGTGCAATTGATGGGACTCATATAAGGGATTCTATTCCCGAAGGGCCTCCGAAAGTGAGGTACATTGGAAGAACGGGCGCGACAACTCAGAATGTGATGGCGGTATGTGACTTTGATATGCACTTTACATATGCTTCAATTGGCCAACCTGGTTCTATGCATGATACAAATGTGCTATACCATGCAATTGAGAAGGGCAAGCCCTCCTTCCCCCATCCCCCAAAGGGTGAGCATTTCTTTTGATTAGAAGTTTACACATTATGTGATGTATCCTCCAACTAACTTGTGTGTGTGTTGTTCTTTTTAGGCAAGTATTACCTTGTAGATGCCGGGTATCCAAATAGAGTTGGATATCTAGCACCATACAAAGGAGAACGGTATCATGTCCCTGACTTTCAAAGAGGCGCACCTCCAAATACTCCTAGGGAGAAGTTCAACAAGATTCACTCCTCCAAACGAAATTGCATAGAGAGAACCTTTGGAGTTTGGAAGATGAAATGGCAAATTCTCCTCAAGATGCCAAACTACTCGTTTCGAACACAGATGAAGATAGTTGCAGCTACTATGACATTGCACAATTATGTTCGCCTTCATGACAAAGATTATGTCCACTTTGTTCGATGCGAAAGGGATCCGGATTATGTTCCAACAATTCCGGATAGATATAAGAAGTATGTTATTCCTTCAAGTGCATCAGATGCTTCAACTTCGGAGGCAAGTGCTCCTGACATGGATAGGTTTAGGAATGAACTAGCTACCGCCATTGCTCTTGGTTGGTGAAGTCATGCTCAAGCTGTATAAATATGTGTCCGCGCTTTGATTTGCAAACATATGCAAATTTGAGAAAGCTTTTGTCGTAGGACATATCTCAAACCTTGTTGTTCTTTATCTAAACTTGGTGAAATTCAAAAATGTACATGTTCATTGCATTGTTTGCACTTGCACTACCCAAAACTGCTCTTTGTATTGCAAATAATGCTCTCTGTACAGCCAAAAAAATTTCTTTACATTTTTTTCACTTGCACTACCCAAAACTGCTCTCTGTATACGAAATAATGCTCTCTGTACAGCCAAAATTTGTTCATTACATTTTTTGCACTTCCACTACCCAAAATTGCTCTCTGTATAGGAAAATTTGCTCTCTGTACCGCCAAAATCGCAGAAACGTACACAGAAAAAAAAATACTAGCAGCTTTGCAATCTGGCCTGCAGTGCTCTTTTCAGCCCAGCCTGTCTTCCCCACAAAATCAGGCCATCATTCAGCTCCAACGAATGGGCTTCACTCTCCCTTGCTGGGCTGCCAGCCCATGCAGCAGAACCTGGAGGCGCTCAGGAGCCGAACGCACCTGGCTTCCGTGGGAAGCTGGCTAGCGCTAGCTCCCACGAGAAGCTGGCTGCGCGGGAGCCAGGAGACGTACCGAACGGGCCCTAAATGTCTTGAAACACGGGGTACCCTTCTGACTGTCACAGCAGTAGCAGTCGCCAAAATTACAACCATAGTTGATGCAAAATTTGAGGTTTAACTTGGCATCATCTACTGGTGATACTGAGTTGGGCACGGTAACATTGTTATCACCGCTGTCTAGGTAGCTCCTTCCGGCCTCAAGACGACCTAAAATCATGCATGTACTCCCTTCATTTCAAAATATAGTGTGCCCGCGCTTCCCGATGTCCAATTTTAACCATAAATTTAACTAATGAGACCGACTGCGGCGGGAGAAAAAATTATATAATTGAAAACTTCTTTTCAATACGAATTCACCGGTATAACTTTTGCTCCCGCCGCATTCGGTCTTGTTGGTTAAATTTATGATCAAAATTGAAGCACGGGGATAGAGGAAGCACGGGAATTGATGAAGCACTATATTTTGGAACCGAGGGAGTAGTGTTTAATTGTTAGTACTATGTAGTCCATGGATGTAAAAGCTGGAGAAAACAAAACTAGGGAAGGAGCAGTACTAACACTGTGCGGTGACCGCGAGCCATCCCAGGAACAAGAGGGCCATCGCATGAATGCCTCTCATTTTTGTTTACTCTTTACTTTTTGCTTAGTCGATGGGGTCAACTTGCGGATTTGGGATTGGTTACGTGAGACCAACGAGTGATAACCATGGCTGCGATGAAGATATCTTTATATGGAGGGATATACTCTTAATTAAGTAGGATATATATGTCAATTAATTTTAAAGATTATTAGGTGCCAATTAATTTTACGTATGATAATTTTTAATTACTGCCGGATAATCTATATCTATACTTCCTAAATTTTTTACTAATAAAGATAGGGTTGTTTCTGCCCGTTCATCATGTAATTATATCTGAAGTTAGCATGAATTACCCTCCAATACCATTGTAAGCAGAAAAAACGCTTCGTTTTTTTATCTTCCTTCATTCATTCAAATCTTCGTACGTTTTGATCTTCCCAGCTTTTCGTACGTCACTGATCTCATGCTGGGTTCTTCCTACGCTTGCTCCTCGGTCGCAACTCGCAGGTCTCAAACTTTCGATTCGTACATCCTTTCTGGTCGCAAGTTTCCCACACTGCTATTCGACCAAGCACCGTTCCTATACAAACTCATGCACGCATTGATGCATTTATCCAGCGCCCATAGAAACTAGGAGACACGCCGCCTCTCCCAGTCGTGGCGCTACATGGGTCTTAAATCCCTATCTCTGATCCCTAGCTCGACACCATAGATTTTGTGTTCTACCTCGGTCGAGCTTTCTCTCTCTTCGGCTCGCAGCCGTCATCTACACGGCGATCTCTAATCACTACCTCTGACCTCGCCATAGATATTGACATACCATGCAGTACCTCGACGGAGGTTTTTCGCTCTACGGCTGCTCTGTTCTGACACCGGTCATCTACATGGGATCCTCGACGGCGATGAGGAGATCTCCATGGCCTTCACCGTCTCCAGCGACATGGCACCCATGGGGTACGTGGTGACCAACTAACCAGCCACGACAGGTTCCAGCTGCTCAGCTGAAACGACATCGCATCGGCGTGTGTCACACTTCAGTTGTGACCGTTGACCGCGGGCAACAGATGTGCGCGTTGTGGCGCGTACGGGTACTGTGACGTCGCGACGATAGGTGAGGCGGCGGAGTTGAGCACCGGCAGTTTCAACATTAGATGCCGGCCGAAGCAGGCACTACCGCCATCCGGGACTGCGAGGAGGGATTCCTAACGATGTCGAGCATGAAGGTGCCGAGCAAGTTCTCGCTCGACGCTGAACGGGAGTGCGGAGGAGTGCATGGCGAGGTGCGCCACTAGCTGCTCGTGCGTGGCATACGCGTACGCAAACCTGCGCAGCAGGAGCACCAAGGAGGACGTGAGCCAGTGCCTGGTATGGGTGGATGACCTCGTCAACGCGATAATGATCGGCACGCACTTGACCGCTGCGGGCGAGACGCTCTACCTCCACGTTCTTCCCGACGCCGCGGCATACGAATGTGAAAGAATACACATTTTTTCGATGAAGGATGGATTTTATTATCTCAAAATGGAGCATCAAGAAAATTCAAACACAAAAGGCACACACTCTGTCTCTGTATAGTTAGGATGCACACCGTCAAAATGAACACATGCACACAAAAACTGCGGCAAATAGGAAATTCATATAAGAAGAAAGCTATGCTCAAACGAGGAAAAAAAACCAAAGCGATCAAATCCATGGTCGGTAAACTAAAACCATGATCATATCCGCACCAACAATCTCATGACACCACACGGCCGACGATGTTCTTCAACAACAAAGCATTTAGGAAGGGAGCGATTCTCAATCGCCGCCATTACCGGATCCAACCACCTAAGGCCAGAATCTAGGTTTTCACCCTGAAAAACAAATCCGAGCATATCCGAGCAATGCCTTCAACAAGGTAACGACGTAAAAACATCGTCTTTGCCAGGTATAAGCGGACCTAGGCTTTCACCCCGGAGCTCGAGACCGGGTACTCGAGTGCCACCACCATTGACGCCACTTTTGTGTTATCACCACCACTTTTATACGATCCGAATAGCTACATGCGATGTGTGACCATTGCCACTAAACAACCATCTCTCCACATCAAACCGTTGTCAGTAGTTTGCATCTTTCAGCTGAAGTCAACCACCGGGTATGGAGAGGATTCCTCACGAAGACCTTTCAGTAGCCACCGTAATCCGCAGCAAGGCCGTTGCCAAAGGCCAGAGTGGTCAGCACAAAGACCAAGACCGATGGGAGAGGACATCACCGCCAACTACAACGTCGCCGGACAGCCTTGTCCGGTCCCGTCCGCCGTAGCTGGATCCCGAAACAACCTACATACGCGAGCCCTTAACAATGAGACCCATCACATGCCACAACTGGAGGTCACTTATCCTTGAGCGTCCGACCGCTAAGCGCCCTCGACGTCGCCATGTAGCCGCAACCATGACCTGACAGCAACTAGGACCAGCAGGATAGATGGATCAGTTGTTTGTGGAACAAGCCACCATGAGAGAGGAGCGCACCGCTGGGAGGGAGCACCACGTCCAAGGGGAAATCCCAACCGCCACTACGGTAAGCGCCGGCGGTGACGGCAGCGCGTGCAGCTTCCTTGAGAGGGAGACCTAGCGGCGGCAATTGGATCTCCCGGGTTGCCCCTCCCGAGCGACATGGGAGTCAGTTGTTTCTCCTTGAAAGAATACACATGTGAAAGAATGGTGAGACAGAATGCAACGACACCAATTCATCTGCATATGTATTTTACGCCCAATTGGTTGTTACATCAAACTTTTACCCTGTGTTTGCATGTGCAGGTAGAAAGGGGTGCAGAAATGCAGTGAAAATAGCACTGGTGGTATTAGCAGTTGTCCTGTTGCTCACTTCTATGGTTCTGTGGTACAATTATATTTTCTTCCCTTCTCTTTCTTATTACCTCTAACCATGTCATAGTCAACCATTCTTAGACAAAATGATCCACACATCAATCTTATAGACATGGAAATAAGAACATGAGACAAAACAAGTTGGTGATGCCCGGGGCCGGAGTCCCGAACACATGAGTAAATCGGAAAATGAGACCAACCGGGGACCTTCGCCGCTGCCACGTGCAACTTCTTCAAAAATTTCATGATCAGAAAAGTAGGGTTCGGCAAGTTTACTAGGTACTGTTCATCTTATACAAATGTAATTGCAAAAGCGCTCGAAGGGGGTGCGCAATGGTGGAGAAGTTCTTTGCTCTTCAGCTCAAAGTGAAGGTGGTGGCTGCATCATTCGCCACGAAGCAGAAGCACTCCTCTAACAAGTGAACTAATTAATTTACGTTTTCCTCTCTTTGTAGTTTATGCATCAAGGATGGAGCAGACCAACTCTTGGTAAAGGAGGAGGAGATTAAACATAGATGGCGGGAGTACTTCGACAAGCTATTCAATGGGGAGAATGAGAGTTCTACCATTGAACTCGACGAGTCCTTTGATGAGACCAGCATGCGTTTTGTGCGGCGATTTCAGGAGTCTGAGATCAAGGAGCCTTTAAAAAGGATGAAAGTAGGCAAGGCGATGGGCCCTGATTGTATCCCAATTGAGGTGTGGAAAGGCCTCGGGAACATAGCGATAGTATGTCTAACCAAATTTTTCAACCTCATTTTTCAGGCAAATAAGATGCCAGAAGAATGGAGACGGTGTATATTAGTACCAATCTTTAAGAACAATGAGGATGTTTAGAGTTGTACTAATTACCGTGGAATTAAGCTGATGAGCGATACAATGAAGCTATGGGAGAGAGTAATTGAGCACCGCTCAAGAAGAATGACAAGCGTGACCAAAAATCAGTTTGGTTTCATGCCTGGGAGGTCGACCATGAAAACCATTTTCTTGGTACGACAACTTATGAAGAGATACAGGGAGCAAAAGAAGGACTTGCATATGGTGTTCATTGACTTGGAGAAGGCATATGATGGTCCCGAGCATATGGTGTTCATTGACTTGCATATGGTGTTCTATTAAAATAAATGTTAATGTATATTTAAAATTTTCAAGCATTATGTAGTTTATAAAAGTGTTCATTTTTTATGTTTCAATTTATTTACTTATAACACACAATTATAATCTACATATAATCTTACAGTTTTTTTTTAATAAAAATAACAGTGCAAAATGGGCCGTAGGATCTTCTCCGCCGGCGGTGATGGTCCAAGAATATCTCCGCCCGGCTCCTCGGACCTTCTCCTCCGGCGGTGCTCCCGTTATGAGTGAGTATGGGGAAGGGAGCCATGTACTCGTCCTGTACAGTAGATGGAGGATTAGATGTTGAGATAGGTCTAGGTTTGCCTCCATGGCGTTTGGCGTGACGCCGAGTCGGAGCTCCGTCCTTCCACCTTCGAGCGGCGTCCGGCTGCTAGCTCTCTCCCGAGATGTCCTTCCATGGTGGTACATGACGGCGGGTAGTAGATCTGGTACGTGCTCCTCTAATAAGCTCGAGGTTGTCCCCATTATCCCCCCCCCCCTCCACGGAGGTGGGGGGGGGGGGGGGGGGGGGGGGGGGGGGTCCTTTCTTCGTCCTTGGTTCTGCTGGCCATCGATGTTTTTATTAATTAGCAGGAAATTTAGCCAGATTTCTGGCATGTATGATGAAACTGAAATTGCAAATTGTTAAAAACTTCAACATTGTGGTGTAAGAACCTGAAAATGGTAATGTGTCAGAAACTGAATATTGTGCAGGCTCATTTAATTAGAATTCATTCAATATGTGCAGTATTGATGACCCAAAGTAGGCAATTTGGTTCCATTTTCAAGTCAGAGATTCTGTGGTTAGAAATATGTACCAGTGAGACATATCATTTCTGACTGTGGTTTCTCTTATTGGGAGTGAGGGCTATGGAGCTGATGATTATGAGAGAAAGAAATAGAAGGTCAAAAGCAAATATGTTCTGAAGTTGATGTGCAGAAGATGTTGGTCCACTCTCATAATGAAAGGATTTTGAACATAAGAGTTGTGAGAGCAGATGAGCCATGTAACGCAAATGCAAACAAAGATTGTTATTTTGCTGAACATTGCATTAACACACATCAAAGTTGCACTAAAGTGGTGGATACAAGCATAGACATGAAGGATGAGCTTAAGAAAAGCATTATTAAGAGAGAAGATGACCTTAACCATTTTGAAGGTGGCACTAACGTGTCTGAATTTCACTCTCGTGATGTGCACTCAGATTCAGATGGCAACAATGTGGAATTACAAAGTACTCCATCTGCATGCTGCTGAACTCACTCATGTACTCGTCATCGTCAAAGTTCTCGTTGTTGTTGTGCCACGACGGCATGCTCGTGCCGCGTTGCCGTCATCGGAGTGCGAGGAGAAAAAGAGGAGAGAAGTGAAGCAGAGAGTGAGCCCGGGACAGTGAGTGATGGTGGGGAAGGGCAAGCCGGACGGCCGTTTTGACCTGGTCCAGCTCGTTCCGACCGAGCGGCGGCACTAACGGCCGCCAGGTGCGTGCCGTTAGCCGTTAGGGCGGCCGTCCACCTGGCATGTGGGCCAGTACCGTCAGAAACGCGTTTAAAATAGTTGAAACGGTCATCAACTCGACTTGATAGTTTTTAGTCATAAAATTAAAAATAATTGGTAGTTTTCGATTACTTTTTAAAACTGATAGTTCAGTGGGATGCAAACCCCTAAAGTGATAGTTTTTTGTCAAACACTCCTCTTTTCAAGTCTTTTTTGGCAGGTCATCAATTCAGTTTTCTTACAAACCCATTTACTAGCTTCTTTATCTTTCTCAAGCTAGAATTGGAGATACTGCTTTAAAGGTCTACAAAATTCAGCTTGCTCCTTGTTTACAAAAAATAAAAAGGTCGGTGACGATTAATGACATGCCTTCACTAGGGCATAAAGTGGTGATGCATAATGTGCTGTCCAAGCCTGCAAGTTTCACTAAGGCATAAAGTGGTGATGCATCGTGTGCTGTCCAACTCCGCCAGTTTTCAGTAAGGCATAATGTAATGAGACATCATGTGCTATTGAACCCCGTAAGTTTTCAAGGCATCGTCTCTCGAGTAAGCTCTCTCCCTTTCCACACTTCTCGTAATTCCTAGACAAGGCCAACAAACCTGAACCATTTTTTGTGGTTTTTTCTTTCTTTTCTTTAATTTGGCAAGTAAGAGACCGGCTGGTTTGCACGAATTAGCTTTGCTCTAAAAGCAACACTTGACCAGATGTTGGACTAGCCGAGCCTACATGGCCAGCTAGTTGCGTTAAGAAAGTGTGACAGTCACAGTTTAATTTATCCTGAGCATATGAAAAATCAATTGATCAAAAGTCTGAAACTCTCAACACATGAAACATGACGACATCCAGCAAGAAAATCAAGAACCTAGCGAATTAACCACTCGCATATGATCTGAAGAAAAATAAATCAATGGAGCCAAATTGACATAGTGGTGGCCATACAAAACTGAAGTAACAAAGAACCTGCATGTCATACCATCACAGGATCATCTAGTCTATACATGTCTTAACAGAACACAAACAAGATGGTCACCGTAACTTATTGAGTTGAAACCAAATTCGGAATATCAAATATTTCCAGTCAGCTAGATCACTTGTATGACATTTGCGCTGCATAGTCCTTGCTGCAACACATAGAAAATGCAGATGACAATGATGAGGAACTAAGTTTCCAGTTAGTTTCTATTGGTGGCTGGGCTAAGAAGATTCCTAGTTGAAAAATGCAAATGCAACTAGGTTCCAAGTTTCAACTTACTTGCTGATCAAGCAGTTTTCTAGAGTTGAGCAAATGCAATTTACAGCTACTCAACCAGCAAAATAAAAAAATAAAAAATAGTCAGGTTCTGTATCCAAACATAAGTAGTTCTGTATCCAAGCTCTGAATTTCAGGCAAACAAATAGCCCCGTCACACCAGCTCTGAATTCCAACGCAACATAGTATCAAGACGGCAAAACTAAACATGCAGAAACTGCAAACTGGATATATATGTAAATGCATGCAATTTCACCAACATTAATCATACGGAAGCCCCCATTATGTCTGATCATACTATACATAGGAAAGGTTCAACAGTATTACAGCAAAGACGACCACAATCCTGGCTAAATTATACATATATATAGCCCCCACTACGCAATGCAAATATACCAAGTAGTAGTATAGTCGATCTATCGCTCCAATTAACACTGCTAGCTACTAGATTCACACATAATCAGCCAACTGAACTAATCGGCTGCCCTGCTCATCAGTCATTGAGGAGGTCCATGAAGCAGAGGAGGTCGGCCATCGCTACGATGACGATGTTCATGGTGCAGGAGATCCTAGCCAAGAGGTATCCTTGATCGGCGGCGAAGAGGAGGCGGAGGCGGACGTCGTACATGCAGTGGCCGACGAAGGTGAGCGCGAGAGCGAGGTAGGCGAGGGCGCGGCGGACCCAGCCGCGGCGGCACGGGAGCTGCAGCGCCAGCGCCGCGGTGGCTGCCTGGAGTACGGCGCAGCACAGGATCCCGAGCCAGAGGGCGCTCGCCTCGTCGGCCTTGCTGCCGCTGACGTGGTCGTCGCCGAGTGCGTAGGTGAGCGCGATAGCCAAGGCAAAGCAGACGAGGGTGCCGCAGCCGGTGAACAGCGCCCATCCGCTGGCCCGCCGGACGGCAGCCGTGCTGGTCTTCTCGGCCACGGTCACAAGCATCTTCTTGCCGTCCATGGTGATGCTGGATCCAACTCTAAGCTGCTACTCCCTCTGTTCACTTTTATAAGCCTTTGTAGATGTTTCAGACAGTATGCAAAATAGCACAATTTCACTTGTCTGAAACGACTTATAAAAGTGAACGGAGGGAGTAGCAATGCACGGTTAGTTCCCTTGTTCAGTTTTCCGTCTGCAAAAGAAACAAGAAGAAAGATTTCAGCGAGAAGATTGAGAGTGAGATTGAGTAGATCTGACAAGGGGGGATGGAGGGGGAGGGTAGTCACCGTCACTACTCCGATGGCTTGGCTTGGTGTGCTTCTCTGTGACGAAGTATAGTCTTGGGCTCTTGGTGTGATAACTTCATGGGAGCAGTTTAAGTAGCCTCGGATCCCATGCGAGGGAGAGAGAGGGAATCAAGTCTCTCTGTGACAAAGTAAAGAATGACGTTCACATTTACTCTCTCCTTTTCATAACATATAATTTGAAATTTGCTTTATTGGAAAGCACATGATGTCTCAACACTTTATGCCTTGGCGGTGGCATGCCAGTGATAGGCATCACATTCTTTATTCTTTTGACACGCTTTTTGAATAGATGACAAGGGTCTAGATGAATCACGTGGACCGTTAGAGCCCCACCTTCTATTCTCGACAAGAACAAATAAACCGATGAATGAGCTTGTAAAAAAACTAATTGACGAATAAGCTTGTAAAAAAAACTAATTGATGAATGAGCGTATACCAGCTCGACCTGGATAGCAAGCAAATGGATATACATACAGAAATGTGATGGACGTGAAGCCTCAGCAAACACACATATAATGTGAGTGACATAGAGACACAGGCACATGCACACGTGCATGGTAATAAAAAGCTACGTAGCTAGCTAACTCATTTTAGGTGCACGGTAATTTTTCAACTAGTTTCATTTCTACTCAGTACTATCAGATGCATGTAACCCGCGTGTGCTCTGTGTGCACCATTCCATTCACGGTCTAGCATACTTAGATGCTTCCACCAACCGCGTGCTTAGTGGTAAATTAATTGCCTTGTTGTTAGAGTTGTACCACACCTTGCCCATTTTACAACCGTGACTATATACATACATGTCACCATGTGCGGAAGGAGTGGTGGGCAAGCACCTGCGCCGATGGCATGCCGAGCCGCCAAGCCAAGGCCTTCCTCACCATGCTCATCTCATGGACAATTTGGAACGAGCGTAATGCAAGAGTGTTCAAACATAAGAGTGCTCCACCGTCAATCTTGCTCTCCTCCATCTCCACCGAGGCCAACCTTTAGGTCGTTGCCGGTGCAAAGAAGCTAGGGTCTTTTATTTCACGCGAGTAATCCGCATGCCATGTTTTTGGGTGTTTTGTAACAAACTCTTTTCTATCTTAATTAATGGATGAGGCAAAGCTTTTTCCTTCGTTTCAAAAAAAAAAAAACATGTCACCATGTGCCCTGCTCTGTCTTTGCCAAAAATATATATAGGAGGAGGTGTGGCTCCAAAGGCCTGTCTACACAGTTTTTCGTTTCACAAAAACAAAAGGTCTAACGGCTTGACCCTTTCGCTCGTGGTCCTCAAAAGAAAAAAGAAGATCCATCAATAGTAAAAAAAAGGTGATTATGATTAATGACATTGACCCACGGGGCGAAATCTCCACCATCTATCTCAACTTAGCACATGAAGAAAGGAAACCAACGCAAATCAAAACCATCACACTTGCTGAGGCCGCAGTGAGCACGGCCAAGTTAGTTGATGCTTTACTGGAGTAAGACGGTCACTGATTAACCCGTTACAAACACACGAGAAACCGATTGATTCAAATTAATGTCCAGAGATCCCAACACGTGAAACATGTTGGCATCCAGCAAAAAAGAAGTTAGGATCCTAGCCAAATAATCCCTCAAGTGTGATCTGAAGAAAAAAAAAATCTTCACATGCATGCTCACAGCTCATTTAACGACCATTGCTGCAGCCTACCTTCAACATTTAAAAAAATCTTCAACATTTTTCAAATACTTGTTCAACATTTTTAATACTTATTCAACATTTTCAAATACTTGTTCAACATTTTTCATATACTCGTGCAACATTTTTTAATAATTATTAAAAATATTTAGAATACTTGTTCAATTTCTTTAATACTTATTCAACATTTTCAAATATCTGTTCAACATTTTTTTAATACTTATTCAACATTTTTTCAGATACCTGTTCAACATTTATTCAAATTCTTATTCTGTATATACATACATACACACACATACACACACACACACACACACACACACACACATATATATATATATATAAAGTATAAAAAAGTACAAAAATAAAGCAAAAAAGGAGAACAAAAACAGAAAAAAAACAGATATTAAAAATGTTTTAGTATATGTCAACAAATAATTTTTAATAAGTGATCCACATTTTTTGTACTCACGTTCATATTGTCCGAACGCTTTTTCAACATTTTTCAAATAATTTCTCAACATTTTCAATACGTATTTAATGTTTCAAATACTTGTTCAACATTTTTCATATTCTTGTTCAACATTTTTTAATAATTATTCAATATTTCTAAAATACTTATTCAACATTTTTCAAATACTTTGTTCAATATTTTTTAATACTTATTTCAACATTTTTCAAATACTTGTTCAACATTTTTAATACTTATTCAACATTTTCAAATACTTGTTCAACATTTTTCATATACTCGTGCAACATTTTTTTAATAATTATGAAAAATATATAGAATACTTGTTCAATATCTTTAATACTTATTCAACATTTTCAAATATCTGTTCAACATTTTTTTAATACTTATTTAACATTTTTTCAGATATCTGTTCAACATTTATTCAAATTCTTATTCAGCAAAAAAGTACAAAAATAAAGCAAAAAAGGAGAACAAAAATAGAAAAAAAAACAGACCCTGGCCTCCCACGCGGCTGGGCTAGCCCATCTGGGGCTCCCCCGACGCGAGAGCTACCCCTGGATCGCTTAAAGCGAGAAACAGGGGCGCCCAAAGGTTCTTAGTCCGTGGCGTGACCTACTTTTTTGGTTAATAAGGTGACCACCCAATTGCCACAGCCCAATAAGGTGTCCTTGATTCAAGGCCCAGTAAAACGTTTCACCGTGATTTTTAGTGATCGATAGATCTTAGACATATACGTAGCAAAAGATCAACTAGATGTGTTTGGGCACTGGAAGATGATGAGCTTGTTTCGGCCATAAGTGGGACAACAGAGCCTGATGTACGTCGATGGATCTACACTGTCATGGAGAAGCTATCGTACACGGCCTTGACTAGGGTCCTTGTCACACTCTGGGCCACATGGCACGCTATACGGAACGCGATTCATAAGCACGAATTTCATAGTCCGTTTAGCACGCACTGCTTTATTGACCATTTCATTACAGCAGTATCAACTAGCACTAGTAGAAAACAGGCTATTTGTCCCGGTTTCAGAGGGCCTTTAGTCCCGGTTCTGGAACCGGGACAAAAGGGTCGGGACTAAAGCCTCTAACCTTTAGTCCCGGTTCTCCACGTGGCCGCCACCTGGAGCGGGGCTGGTGTTACCAAACCGGGACTAAAGGAATTTTTTTGAAATTTTTTGAAAAAAAAAATTTGAATTTTTTTTTCTGATTTTCAAATCTTTGAATTATTTAACAATTTAATCTCTAATCACCCCTCCTCACTGCTTCAGAATTTAATCTCTAATCTCTAATCAGCAATCATTCCAAATCGTCTAACTTCCCGGTAGGTCACCCATCCTCTCATTACTCCAGCCCGAGCAAGCTTAACTTTCAGGTTCTATCAACCCTAGTTTCCAAGTCTGCACTTGTTGTTTTCCTAACAATATTAAGTTATCAATCCTGTTAACCCTTAGGTCTTGATGTCACATGATTTAATTTTTTGATTTCCAAACAATTATTAAAATAAACAACAACGATTAATTTTAAAACACAAAAATACTTCAAAAAAAAGAAAAAATTACAAAAAAAATCAAAAATTCTCAAAATAAAATCAAAAAATCCAAAAAAACAAAAAGTCAAAATAAAATAAGTAATAATAATATTGAATTTCATTGAAAATAAAATAAGTAATAATAATATTATATTATTATGTCATTTATTCATTTAATATCTTTAAATCTGTAAATCAAAATTTGAAAATAATTATCCATTATTATCAGAAAAATGTGACCATGATGTCACACGCTTCACTGTTTGAGTTTGAAATTATTATTCTAAAAAACAATAATTATTTAGTAACACTAATATTTATTGAATAAGTAGTTTGACCACTTTTGACCAGAGTTTGACCACATTTCATTTTTTTAACTTATATTAACTGAAGAATTTTTGTGTGTTCAATATGAACCATTCAAAGCCACATCCTTAAATTTCAATGTTTTTCAACTTCATTTGCTATTCTTTCATGCATTTTATGATTCTTTGAGCTAAATTAGCTTGAAATTGAAAAGCACTACAAATGAACTCTGAAAAGGTTGAAACTTGGCATGATATCATCATTTCACCCCAATAGCTTGTGCTAAAAAGTTGAGAGGGTTATGACAAAAGCTGGATGCACTTCATGTACAAACTGGACCATCTCTTTCGAAGTAACAGGGTTTCGGACGAAAACTCAGCTGTTACAAAGACATTTTATTTTTTTAATCTTATTTCAACTGAAGAATTTTTGTGTGTTCTATATGAACCATTCAAAGCCACATCCTTAAATTTCAGTCCTTTTTGACTTCATTTGCTATTTTTTTCATGCATTTTATGATTCTTTGAGCTAAATTAGCCTGAAATTGAAAAGCACTACAAATGAACTCTGAAAACCCTAAACCCGGGACTTAAAACGTCTGAAACTCTATTCTAAACAGTAAACACTAAAGGTTCAAACCCTAAAACCTAACCCTAAACTTGGAAATCTAAACCCTAGCCCTAAACCCTAAAATGTCCAAAAACTCTATTTTCCCTTTGAAATTTTGTGATTTTAAAAAATTGTCCTAAACCCTAAACCCGGGACTTAAAACGTCCGAAACTGTATTCTAAACAGTAAACACCTCGGGTTCAAACCATAAAACCTAACCCTAAACTCTGAAATCTAAACCCTAGCCCTAAACCCTAAAAACGTCTAAAACGTCCAAAAACTCTATTTTCCCTTTGGAATTTGGTGATTTTAAAAAATTATCAGAACGGAAAACTTATTGTTTCTTCGGATAATTCTTTTTTTTCTGCAAATTTTTATATATTATTTGTATTTTTCTGAATTAGGATGATTTAGTTATGATTTTTCCAAGTTTAATGTGGTAAAAGGCTTTAGTCCCGGTTGGTGTCTTTAACCGGGACTAAAGGGCTGGGAGAAAAAAATTAAAATTTGAAAAAAAAATTGAAATTTTTTTCAGTCCCGGTTTGTACCTCCAACCGGGACTAAAGATAGACCTTTAGTCCCGGTTGGAGATACCAACCGGGACTAAAGGGGCTGGCACCGTTCGAAGCCGGTCGCAAACCCTTTAGTCCCGGTTGGTGTCTCCAACCGGGACTAAAGGTCCCGTTCGTGTAGGGTAACGCAGCAGAAAACGAAAATTTTCCGACCTACGCACCAGCCCAGGACCACTATGGAGACTGCATACAAGGTTTGATCATTTTCGTTACCGACTCGTAGCGCAGCGGAAGTAAAGTCGATGACGATCGGCGGTGCTGATCCCCGCAGCTAGGATTTACAACCTCCCAACCGCGAGGATGTATACCCTCGTCTTCCCTTCGGACAGCCCTCCGGGAGGCGGTCGAACAGTCCCCCGGACGATGTCGCGGACAGCCCTTCGGGAGGACCTTCGAAACTCGAACGGTCACTCGGACAGCCCTTCGGGAGGACTCACAGAACTCGGACCGTCACTTGGACAGCCCTTCGGGAGGCACTCTCGAACAGCCCCTCGGGCACTAAGATCGAAACTACGACCTCTCTACAGAGTTGCACACATACGGTGTCAGCTATCCGGCAGGGCTTCACCGTCCAGAACTAGTTCCTGCCGGAACCCAGACAGCCTTTCGGCTCTACGAAACTCTTTTCGTGGGAGGGAGAGAGAAGCCAGATAACATCTTGGCATGTGTATGAGATCAAGGGATGAGCAAATGGCTGCCAAGATCACTCCTATATATAGGCAAGCCAAGGGGTAAAATTGTCACACAAAAACCCCAAAGTGCCCTTGGAATATCCCTTTCCAAAAGGGAATATGCCATATGGGAGTGCCATGTGGAGCACCATGGTGCTCCACCTCCTTGGCCGGCCACCCTTGGGGGGGGGGGACCCCCCATGAGGTGCCATGCCCTCCTTCCCCTTCTAGAAGGCCCTTTTGGAATTTCCAAAAAGGTGCTTTCCATAAAAATTCCCAAAAAGCACTTTCACTATTCATGACGACATTTTTCAGCGTCCGTTCGAACCGAAAATATTTATGTGGGCTTAGAACAATTCCAGTACCCACTAAAATAATTTTCAACGCGTTCTGGAACAATTCCAGATTAGTGATTTTCATCTGCGAAAAGCATCTGAAGCGGTTCCGGCAGCTCCGAAACATTTCCGGTTTTTCTTCCAGAAAATTCCCAGAAGTTTCCAGAATGATTCTGGCACCCTCCAAGAATTATCAGGCATGTGCCGAAACCATTTTGACTTAATGGTATCCTCTGAAACAACTTTTCAGTTTCACCGGAACTCATCCGGTGACCTCTCTCTGCGGAACTTTTCCGCTGTCCGAAACTTTTCGGTGTCCGAAACTTTTTCGGTGATTTTCTCTCAGACTCCCTGTCTAGTATTTAGCAGATAGATGACCCTTAAGCGTGTGACCCTATAGGTTCGGTGAAGTATAGACATGACCTGGAACCCCTTCCGATCAATGATCAACATCGGAGCCGTGGACACCCATATTGACCCCTATACCCACACGAATGAATATTCGAGTGAACCTCCAGTTGCCGTGTGCTATTCCTGTTGCTTCGCGATATGTTACAAATACCCGAGGTGAGACATGTTGGCATTCCCGTGGATCAACAACTTGTCCACTATGCTAGTTACCTCGTTACCGGTATTGTTCTCTTTTCTCGTTACCGTGTTCCGGCATCCCCGTGATCAAATCACAAAGTGTCTGGCCAGACGATGATGGATACCGTAACACCGAGAGGGCCCAGAGATATCTCTCCATCGTCGGAGGAGCAAATCCCAATCTTGAGCTATCAAGTTACTTGACATACTTTCCCATGAACCCGTAAGCCGCCGTAATAGCCATCCAGTTACGGATGACGTTTAACAAACCCCAAAGTTCATGAATCAAGCATGAAGAAACTCGATACTCTCATGGTCTGAGGAATCATGCAAACATTAACCATCTCTATGTTATTAACCATAAACTTGTGACGAATGTATCTCATAGCATAACATCAATTCGGGTCGATTCAACACAAATGTTCTGCTAACATTGTGCCCTCAAAGTTGCTGGCATAGACATGCCCATGATCAGGAAAACAGAACCATCATGCAACACTTGAGCTAGTCTTAGAGGCTAGACTAGGAATACATTTTACCGTTTATTATTCCACACATGCATATGAGTCTTCCTCTGAGCCTCGTTTTATTTGCAGACTCGAGAACCATAGCAGTTATAGCATGGAACATAAACCTAATTATGAACACGGAGATAAATAATAACATTTATTATTGCCTCTAGGGCATATCTCCTACAGACTCCCACTTGCACTAGAGTTAATAATCTAGTTAATGCTAATGCACTTTACACCTGTGGCACACCGGTGTAAATATGTTTCGCTTGTGGTATAGCCTGATGTCCAATGAATCTGACGACTTCAGATCTGTGTGTATCTTTGCATATCCTCACGTTTTCACGCTTTCACAAAATTTGTATTTTGTGTGGACTTGGCTTGGTATGTATGCGAATCACAGGTCGAACCTGGATTCCTCAGACTGAGTTATGGAGCAACTACTTGCAGTAGTGTCCCATTGACAAAAGCCATCTTGGAACCATACTAAGTTCATGAATGAACTATATGATTCAACATCTTCTTTGTCGCTTTAAAAGCGGCAACATACTTCGCCCCTGTTATAGAATTCGCCACAGTAACTTGTTTGGAACAATTTCCAACTACCGTGCCACCATATTTTGTATTGCACAAAACCCTTAACTTAAATCAAAAATCGCTTGGAGCATGGATGAAGACTGTATCGATGTAACCTTTTACAACGAACTCTTCATGATCTCTGCTTGCGAGAAAACATGTCATCAGTGCTACTATAGTACTCAATGACCCTTTTTCACTGTTGTCCCTTGATCAATACTTTTGATCACTTTGGTATCTATACTCGCAACAACTTTGGGAGTATTGGACATATCTGGTTGTTTTTACATACCATGGAATACATGATTAATCCAAACACAAGAGTGTGTGGAATCTCCATCATGTATTTTGCTCATCAGTGTTTTGGGACACCGAGTCTTGCAAAAACTCTTTCCATGTGACTTCGGCAAGAATCACTCCTTGACGTTTTTAATGCTAAAAGGTTTTAGCATCTTGTCAATATGTATCTTTGCTCAGCCCTATTAGGTAAATCTATCTCCATAGATCATCATGCCTAATATAAAGGCTATTTAGCCCAAGCACTTTATTGAAAAACTATTTTTAAATGAAGTCCTAATTCGTGTCAAGAATATTAATTCCAATTAACAATGTGTCAAGCACACAAGGTTTTTAGAAATGTTATTATGTTCCCACTTACTTTCTTGAATCACAAGCATCTTCGTTACCCATTGATGAAGTCAAAACCCTTTTAACCATATCATCAAAACACGAAGATTCCAACTCCATTTTGCTCTCTTCTATCCATCGCTGGAACTCTGAAGTTTGCATACTTACTAGCATCCTTTGGACTGACAAAATACCTTGGATTGTATCACATGCAAGTCCTTGGTTTTATTTCCATCGGATGGAAATCCTTTCGTCATCCTTGTTTCATATCTCATGATTGAAATATGTATTAATTGCTAGTTCAACCCGAACCGACTTTAAGCATCGCTACGGTGAAGTAACCTCATCGTAGTCAACTCCTTGAACTTGTATATTGCAACAAGTCGAGCTTTATGGATAAAACATTTTTATTCGTATCAGTTATAGTTCCATAAATATTCGTCAGACTCTAAGTCTTCCGAAAGGTGTATCAAGGTTTTAATCTTGAATCACTTATATGGAAACTATCTCGGATTGTATTGGCATTTAGTCAATTCCGGAGTCAGGGCCCACCAATGCTTCCTTGTGTATCGTAGGTATACTGTTGTCTAACAACAATATCTCGTTTGCGCACCTGAGAGGTTTGCACGAGCCTTTGCCTACGTGGTTCAGCTGCAAGTTCGACCGAATTCCATACATTTTATTGTAGAGACTTCCGTATCAGTCGCAGTAGGAAACTCCAGAATTACTTCCAAGGTCTCTTTCCTTTGACCTGATGACGAAGATACTATTTATCTCGTCGAGTTGCACTATTCTCCCACTCACCTTTTTGAAAGAACCATTTTCTTCAAAAAGCATACCGTTCTTTGTGGCAAACCTATTTGCCTCGGTATAGTGAGGGAGGAATACCCAATGACTTGGGATAACCTACAAAGTAGCACTTGTCTGATTTGGAATAGGTTTATAACCTTTTACACAAGCCCCATATTCCAAATGTTAAGAAAATATATAACATGGTTGGGCGTACCATACCATGGTGTCATTTCAACAGACCTGATGGAGCTCTTTTCAGTGTAAAAGCCGTAGTCTCTAAAGCATCACCTTTTAAAAGGGATAATGGCAAATTTATTTATGTCATCTTTGATCTTACCATGTCATAAATGGTTCGATTACATCTTCACGGACTTTCCACTCACAGTGGTGTTCCGGGAGGTGTAAGTTATGAAACTCTTTTCACAACTCATCAGACATTCGCTAAACTTGTAACTCAAATATTTCTTTCTGCAATCGAATTGTAGAAACATAATTTTCTTGTTACAATAACTTCTACTTCATTTTGAAAACCTTTCAAATGATTTCAAAAGATCCAGACTTACGTCTCATCAAGTAAATATCCATATATCTACTTGAGTCATTTCTGAAGATAGATAAATCCACTACTTGCAACAACATTGATTGGACTACATACATCAAAATGTATGATCACCAATAAGTTCTTTGCTCGTCCCTTATGGCCTGTGAACGGTATTTCAGTCACTTCACTTTTCGGAGGAAAGTTGCAAGTGTCAGATGATTCAAAATCAAACGACTTCAAAATCCATCATAATGGAATTTTCCATGCGGGTTTCTCCAATGTGACCAAATGTAGCGCCACACTTGTGTGGTATTCTTTTAGTCTTGTGACATTTAGCGTCAGTGTTATGGATGTATCATATTACCATCAATATTCATAACATACGTCCCATCGAGGATGGAAGTATGGCCCTCATGTTATTCATAATACTGAACAACAATTGTTCTTCTATGAACAATTATTTTGCAACAAACATTGTGCAAAGGGCTAGAGTGTATGAAACTCTAAAATGAATTATGAAAGTAAACCCAGAGGTAATGTATTATTATTAATATTCATAACATACATCTCATTCATAATGAAAGTATGGCCCTTATGTTATTCATAACATCGAACATCAAAAGTTCTCTTATGAACAACCTTCTTGCAAGATACCTTATGCAATGGGCTAGAGTTTGTGAAACTATAAATGAATTATGAAAATGAATACAGACGGTAATACACCGATGGAAGGTATAGTAACATTTACTATGTTCCCTGTGTATACCTAAACCTCATTTCTGGCTAGTCTTTTAGGCCATAGTAGTTCTTACATCGAATTGCAACAGAATGCAATCGAGCGGGTATCTTTGTGATTGTCTCACAATACCCAAGAATTAGTGATTAACATGCTTTAACCATAATTCCCAAGAACTATATCTTTTACCAGCCTTCTATACATCAAAAACTTGTATGACATTCATACATGAGCTGGATATTCCAGTCTTCTTTCTTTTTGCCTTTATACTTCTAACAGTTTAACTTTCAATATTTCTCCTACTCTCAGAAGAAGCACTCAACTTAATAGTGGCGTTAGCCCCGGACTTCCTAGGTGTGTAAGTCACACTAACACCCTTCGGACACTTCCTTTCTCTTTAAGTTTGTTGTTTTATTCACCTTTCATCATATGACAGGCGTTCTACTGGATCCCTCTCTTATCAGTCTAATGCATAGTAAACTCTTTTACTAATAGTTTGCAAACAAACATTGCTTTGGATATCTCATATCTTTTAGCCTTTGTCTGTCTCTGAAAATGATTTTCAGATTTCCATGAATATCACATAACTATCCAAACTTTCGAAGTTCGGGTCTCATGGAAGCAAATGTATTGCACTTGACTGAAACGGAATTCTAGCTTTTGGATCGAAGGACGAGAGTCACATGATCCATAGCATAAGCGAAAGAATACCGAAAGTATGCGATAGGACAAAGTCCTTCTCGGCACTCTTGAGGACAATCCTCACATTACGTTACCAACCATAAAGTTTTAACCAGATATTTAATAGCTATTCAATTTAAACAGGGAAGGTGGAAATGCGAGCCATTTATTCTACAACTATTATGCAAACCACACTTAGACAGTGTTCATATTTAATTGCACTGAGAATTGAACAAGTTAATTCAACAGTGCTCTCCCACTCAAATCAATATCTCTCATAATTGATTGTGAGTGATTCAAGATCCGCATTTCAATTCAACGCCATTGACGGGTTCATCACTGATGACGTGAATTTCAATCGGTAGGCCAACTTGCCAATCACATCTCTATGTGACTCTTGTCCATCTTTCGATGCGTGTGTTCCGAGCTCAGGACTGTCCTGCCTGAACGTCAAGACAACCAAGTGATCACGCAGTGAGGTCTGACCTTCACCCGCCTTACACCTCTCTAATCGTTCGTGCTCATGTGTACATGGCGCACCCCGAAAAGATACGTGTCGTAGACGGTGCTACACTTGGGAGAACACTAACTACTTGATATTTTTGTGAGAGATCACCCTAATAAAAGCGACTACCGCGCAATCAAGAAGGGTGCATCATAAGGGATAAACATCTCAGGCAATTCATAATTAGCATGATATGGTATAGCCCTTTCTGATGGAGAAGTCTTGTATTTCTTCGTCTTCGGCATTCGCGTCGGTGATCACTTTCACGAAGATTGCCACCACCTTGTCGATGCACCAGATAATATTGCTATCTCTATAGCTAATAAAATAATGCATTACACAAGGTTGACACACAGGTCATTTAAAGTGCAATCATATGGCTCCAGCCATCATGCCGAATCATGACACGCAGGTCATGTTAATCAATTTACATCATATAGTCATCTCATACATAATCAAATTATTATGAGCACTGCTATACCACATCACATGCACATGCAAACCCTCCTGCAAAACCAAGTTAGACGCCTCTAATTGGTTCATGCAAAAACTTGTTTTACGTGGCTTCTAAGGTTTCGAAACAAACCGAAGCTACCAACGTCCATCATCAAGTATGATAATCCAAGTCGCTAGATTAACTTTCCAGGGTGTATGAAAACCGAGATAATAAAATCTCGAGCCCCATACTAAACTTCGTCATACGCATGACCCCCGTGCAGATCATATCTGCATTGCCCTTTCGTTTGCGAAATTTCATCTTTCTTTTTAACTACGGTGGAATTCAATGAACTGTTAGCACTTCGTTGATCAATCAGGATCGCGGATTGCCAGAACCTTGAAACTCCACCATACTGTTATCAAGATCAGAAATATGCAAATTCCAGGGAAGCAACAAGAACATCAGGTAACAGATTTCATCTGCTACCCGCACAAATAATTTTCAGTAATAGAACTCATCTACTACCTAATTATATTGTGCAACACCCATACATCTCTATGTATTCTAGATCGCAACCTGCATCTACACATAGCACGGCTCATGATGCCACTGTAGGGTAACGCAGCAGAAAACGAAAATTTTCCGACCTACGCACCAGCCCAGGACCACTATGGAGACTGCATACAAGGTTTGATCATTTTCGTTACCGACTCGTAGCGCAGCGGAAGTAAAGTCGATGACGATCGGCGGTGCTGATCCCCGCAGCTAGGATTTACAACCTCCCAACCGCGAGGATGTATACCCTCGTCTTCCCTTCGGACAGCCCTCCGGGAGGCGGTCGAACAGTCCCCCGGACGATGTCGCGGACAGCCCTTCGGGAGGACCTTCGAAACTCGAACGGTCACTCGGACAGCCCTTCGGGAGGACTCACAGAACTCGGACCGTCACTTGGACAGCCCTTCGGGAGGCACTCTCGAACAGCCCCTCGGGCACTAAGATCGAAACTACGACCTCTCTACAGAGTTGCACACATACGGTGTCAGCTATCCGGCAGGGCTTCACCGTCCAGAACTAGTTCCTGCCGGAACCCAGACAGCCTTTCGGCTCTACGAAACTCTTTTCGTGGGAGGGAGAGAGAAGCCAGATAACATCTTGGCATGTGTATGAGATCAAGGGATGAGCAAATGGCTGCCAAGATCACTCCTATATATAGGCAAGCCAAGGGGTAAAATTGTCACACAAAAACCCCAAAGTGCCCTTGGAATATCCCTTTCCAAAAGGGAATATGCCATATGGGAGTGCCATGTGGAGCACCATGGTGCTCCACCTCCTTGGCCGGCCACCCTTGGGGGGGGGGGACCCCCCATGAGGTGCCATGCCCTCCTTCCCCTTCTAGAAGGCCCTTTTGGAATTTCCAAAAAGGTGCTTTCCATAAAAATTCCCAAAAAGCACTTTCACTATTCATGACGACATTTTTCAGCGTCCGTTCGAACCGAAAATATTTATGTGGGCTTAGAACAATTCCAGTACCCACTAAAATAATTTTCAACGCGTTCTGGAACAATTCCAGATTAGTGATTTTCATCTGCGAAAAGCATCTGAAGCGGTTCCGGCAGCTCCGAAACATTTCCGGTTTTTCTTCCAGAAAATTCCCAGAAGTTTCCAGAATGATTCTGGCACCCTCCAAGAATTATCAGGCATGTGCCGAAACCATTTTGACTTAATGGTATCCTCTGAAACAACTTTTCAGTTTCACCGGAACTCATCCGGTGACCTCTCTCTGCGGAACTTTTCCGCTGTCCGAAACTTTTCGGTGTCCGAAACTTTTTCGGTGATTTTCTCTCAGACTCCCTGTCTAGTATTTAGCAGATAGATGACCCTTAAGCGTGTGACCCTATAGGTTCGGTGAAGTATAGACATGACCTGGAACCCCTTCCGATCAATGATCAACATCGGAGCCGTGGACACCCATATTGACCCCTATACCCACACGAATGAATATTCGAGTGAACCTCCAGTTGCCGTGTGCTATTCCTGTTGCTTCGCGATATGTTACAAATACCCGAGGTGAGACATGTTGGCATTCCCGTGGATCAACAACTTGTCCACTATGCTAGTTACCTCGTTACCGGTATTGTTCTCTTTTCTCGTTACCGTGTTCCGGCATCCCCGTGATCAAATCACAAAGTGTCTGGCCAGACGATGATGGATACCGTAACACCGAGAGGGCCCAGAGATATCTCTCCATCGTCGGAGGAGCAAATCCCAATCTTGAGCTATCAAGTTACTTGACATACTTTCCCACGAACCCGTAAGCCGCCGTAATAGCCATCCAGTTACGGATGACGTTTAACAAACCCCAAAGTTCATGAATCAAGCATGAAGAAACTCGATACTCTCATGGTCTGAGGAATCATGCAAACATTAACCATCTCTGTGTTATTAACCATAAACTTGTGACGAATGTATCTCATAGCATAACATCAATTCGGGTCGATTCAACACAAATGTTCTGCTAACATTGTGCCCTCAAAGTTGCTGGCATAGACATGCCCATGATCAGGAAAACAGAACCATCATGCAACACTTGAGCTAGTCTTAGAGGCTAGACTAGGAATACATTTTACCGTTTATTATTCCACACATGCATATGAGTCTTCCTCTGAGCCTCGTTTTATTTGCAGACTCGAGAACCATAGCAGTTATAGCATGGAACATAAACCTAATTATGAACACGGAGATAAATAATAACATTTATTATTGCCTCTAGGGCATATCTCCTACAGTTCGAACTGGGACTGATGCCTGCGCCGCTCGAACCGGGACTAATGCTCACATTAGTCCCGGTTCGTAATGCAACCGGGATTAATGCTCCAATCCGGCTGTGACGAAAGCCCTGTTTTCTACTAGTGTAGTAAGCCAACTCGGCAGGTGCGGATGCAAGAGCAAATAGTTGAGCCGAGATGGACCCCTCCATGCAAGGCCATTGCAAGATCAAGGTAGATGGGGCCACTACCAAATCAGTTCGACATGGCTCGGTGGGTGTGATCAACAAGGACGCCGATGGTTCGTATTTGGGGGCCTCAGCGATTACTTTGAATGAAGTTTCTGACCCGACGACCCTTGAAGCCCTGGCCTGTCGGGAGGCAGTGGCGCTGGCGTCGGATCTTATGCGGACACATCTAGTTGTTGCTTTCGACTGTAAGGAAGTCGTTTCAAACATCTCGGAAGGCAGTGGAGGAAGACATGCTCAAATCATTAGGGAAATCAAGTTAATGTCATTAGAAATTTAGTGTTGTTCGTTTATTTTCAAACGTAGAGTTTCGAATACCGAGGCACGTAGCCTCGCTAGATACGCGCTTAGCCTTTCAGTTGATCGCCATGTTTGGCTTCTTCAACCTCCAGACCTAAGTTGTATTCCTTAGATCATTCTTGAGTAATAAAACGTGTGTTTAGTCTAAAAAAACCTAGTAAAAGATCTACAGAAATCAAGGTACCTCGCCCTACCGCGTCCTCCGCCTGTGCCGGTGAGGATGGCGAAGGCGGACTGATGGCATCCGACGTAAACTAAATCATTGTGTCAAAATGTTGTAGTATTAGTCTATTATTACTAGTGGCATTATTATTATTTATTTTGACGTGAACTAGCTGGCATTGTCAGTAGGCTGTACTAGCTACCTGATCAAAATGGTGGATGAAGCACCAGTCCGTGAGAGTGGCTATTGGTAAGCACAAAAATGGAATGGCATGGCGTGTGGGATAGCTGGCATGCATCACTAGTGCACAAGTCACACGCACGGGATAGCAAAGGTGCAGCTTCACCCACAATAATTGTGTACATCTTGTGCAAAGAAATAAAGAATGCATCTGTAGCATTGCATCGCCAAAGGTGGTATACGATACGATGCAACAACCCCGTTCTGGGGGTGTTGCTGCCGCACTCTAACCGGACCCTCGCCTCTCTCTAGACTAGAAACAGGAATTACTGTGCCCCGTGGGTGTTGGGTGGGTGCTGCTGCGTAGCACTGTAGTAATTGGGAGAAGCACACCAAGCTTGACAAGATCTCACTCATTGCATTGCATTGCCTGCCTGTGGGACACGTACGTCGTGGATCTTGGGGCGGGCCCATGCGGCGCTCATCACAATGCTCGCCGCTGCGTTATATGCAGATGCACACCACGCCCACGGTTCGTGTTCAGAAGAAGCTCACCCAGCCAGCAGGCACCAGGCTAGATTAAGATTAACACGAAGCAAACAAGCAGGAAGCGCCGACCAACGACGTTGATCGGTGAGTCCCCGTCCTCCTCCCCAGCCCTTCTTCTTTCCAGCTGGCGTCTCTTTTGCGACAGAAACTTAAACCGTGCTCTGTGCGTCCTTGTTGTTAAGGTACGTAGCTGCTCGTCCGTTCATGGCCATGGCCGGCGCCGCTCGTCCGTTCCCGGCTGCTGCCCGCCTGATCTGCTGCGCCTTCGTCCTCACCGCCTCCGCCGTGGTCGTCACCCTCGGCGCAGTCGCCTACGCACAATTCCTCTACCACGTCCCCTGCATCATCCAGGTAACTCGTCCACCCCTCCCCTTTGCCTTTGGGTGCTGGATATTCCTCATCTCCTGTCGATCATGCGCCAAGTTAATTGGTGTTCGTCTGCGGTATGCAGTCGTCGTTCCTTGTGCTGTGCGTGGAGCTGACGGACGCGGACCACCCCGAGCAAAGCGGCTTCTGGATCGGGCTTGGGTGCTGTGCCGCACTCCACCTGGGTGCGACCGCGCTGGCGCTGCTGCTCCCATGCACCCGTCGGGTCCACGGCGCCCTGGCCTACTCCGCACTCGCGCTCGCCGCCGGCTGTCTCCTCCTCGCCGGCGAGCCAGGACACCTCTCCTACAGGATCGTCTTCAGGATCAACTGCCCAGGTATCGGTCACTAGTTCCAAGGAACAATACAGAGTATGCCCTATGTTGTGTACCCTACGTGTGATTTGAATCTATTAGTGTGTCAACTGGATTGATGTCCTAGCACATCATCGTTACTAGTTACTCCATTTGCGTGATGGGGGGTCATATAATTATCCTGGATTTGTGGTCGTCTGATCGAGAATTCGAGATACGGTACTGAGTATTGAGTTAGGTATATAATTATCTTGGATTTGTGGTCGTCTGAACAAGCTATATATATATATATGGAGTCATGTATGTACTCGACCCTTCCTGTGTGTGTGATCAGGCATGAGTTATATGCTTAAATAAATAGCACATGTTCGGTATTATTGACGTTGGTTAAATATTTACTGCGGTATGCATGCATTCACATACTACGGGATACCGTGGACTTGAGTGCCATCTTGCTGATTGAGGCACTTCTTATTTTGATGTATTGTTCCATTTGGGAGCCAAACTCAGCCATCGTCTGCTTATGACTGGAGTGCCATGCATCTTGTATGAGCGCTCGAGCTCTTCCATGGGCAAACCACACCCTACATCGTTTGGCAAACATTTTGCTTTGTCCGGCTGCTGATTTCGTCGTCAATTATGCACGTCCCTCTTGGTTGGAGGATTTTGAGCAAGATAGACGACTGGGGGATGCAATCACGTAAATCTTCTACTTAGAGGGGTAGCTATCCTGGCTATCCCAAGCCCACCTTCAAGCAAGTGGAGAAAATTATCTGGTTATGGGGAGCTAGCTAAGGCAAAGTTTATGCAGAAAAATTACAATTTCTATATAGGTTGAAGACCCAGATCGTCCGCCAATGATAACGCTTCATGACACACAATCGCTTCAAGTGTTGCCACGGTTTGTGTGCCATACATAACGAGAGATGAGCTCTCCAAGTAGTTTCGGTGTTCATCTCAGACAGACTACGGCGGCCGAGTCCCTGAAATTGGATAAACCCGCATCTACATGGATCTTGGCAAAACCAAGGGATGGGGCCCTAGGTCGTGTTCTTCTCCTTTGCCCTGTATTGGCATCAGTATTACCAGCACTACTCCTGGCTGGTGTTGCTTGCTGTATGATATCCAGTTCAGAAATGAACCTGCCAATGAACATATTCGTCGAATGAGGGCTTTGGAGAATCCCCTCACGTATTGCTTTCCACCTCGCTGACCAAGTGGTAGTTCAGTGGGATGCAAACCCCATTTTGTCAAATACTCAGTTTGACACGATCTTAGTCTGTAGTGTCATATATCATCAGAACCGCTTTTCTTCTTTTGATCGGTCTTTGCGGTAGATATGATTACAAGGGTGAAGTTGAATCAAACTAGCTGAAAAATTGCCGTGCAGCTAAAATGAGGTAGCTAGCTAGCTTTTTACTGTCATGTATGCATGTGCCTTGGTGTGTGTGTGTGTGTTGTGTCTTCTGAGGCTGAGGCTGAGCCTTCACTCCCATGACATTTCTGTAGTACATCCAATTGCATGCAAAGAAATTAAAGCGTTGCCAGACGACGCTTTTCCGTTGTTTCCTTCCGTATCAGTTATCACTGTCCTGAGATGAGATCACATGCTAGCTTGTTCGCAGACCGCGCCTGACAAGGACACGTCTCTCTCTCTCTCTCTCTCTCTCTCTCTCTCTCTCTCTCTCTCTCTCTCTCTCTCTCTCTCTCTGTCTCTCTCTCTACTACCATAGCCCTTCTGGCCGGAGTTTCAGATGGCTGGTCCGAGCTTGGTGGATGGGCATGGCTAGCCAGAACCTTACCTTGTGCGGGCAATTCATGATAGACCCGTGTGGTCCGCAGCAAGCCCAGATGATAGAGACACGTTTGTTTTGCCAGTCGTCGCATGCATAGACTAGCTCGCAGCTCCAACGATCCATGCATTGCATTGCAACCATGCATATTCTGGCCAGCTCGTGCATGTAGCCATGTAGCCTTTTTTTTTTTGCGGGATAGCCATGTAGCTTTGAATACTTGTTAGACTGTATTATACGTAGCCTCTGTGTATACCCTTGTATCTTGTATTGTACACTTGGTGTACCCCTATATATATGAGATAGCCACACCCGTATTAGGGTGTCGTGCAGTTTCCCAAACCCTAAGTCTTACTACATGGTATCAGCTTAGATCGGTCCGATGGCTTCCGCTGCCGCCTCCAACCCGATCACCGCCGCCGCCACGTCGGCTCCTCTCCCGTCACCATCTGCATCACCGTTCCTGTCGTCCCGTCCCCTGGCCTGGATCAACTCCGGGCTATCGTCCATGGCCGGGACCTCCGCGGATCAGCCGCCGCCAACCGCGTCCGCGCCTCCTCCTTCTGGTATCGTCGCACCGCCACCCTACGGGCGGCATGCGCCCGTTCACTACGACGCCCCCGCGCCGCCAACTGCCTAAAGCGCCTTCCCGACCGGCTCCTGGCCGGCCCCACCGCCGTCCTACGGCCCGCCCGCGGTGCCCTACGGCACCCCCGCGCCGTCGATCTACGGCGCACCCCCGGCGTCCCGCCGATCGCGCCGACCTATAGTAGCCCATCGGAATCGTATCCGTCGCGCCGTCTGTGGCTCTTGTCGTGGCTCCTTCGATGGAGCTGGTTGGCTCCTCGCTGGCACCTGGTGGTGCTCCGCACCAGGGTTTCTATGCGCCGCCCTATGCTACGCCCCCACCGCCTCCGGATCATGCTGCGGCTCCCGCGCCGTTCTACTTCGCGCATCTCATCCCGGTGAAGCTCACGACGGATAACTACCTGTCATGGCGAGCGCAAGTGCTGCCTCTTCTTCTTAGCCGCTACTTGGAGGGTTACATCCATGGCACACTACCGTGCCCTCCGCCGTATCATCCGGCGTGCCATGCGTGGGTGGCCCATGATCAAGCCATCCCCTCTGCTATCCAGTCCTCTCTCACGGAGGGTGTCTCGTCGATGGTCATCTTCGCTGCCACGTCTCGGGATGCATGGGCGGCTCTTCATACCAGCTTTGCGTCGCAGTCCCAGGCGCGTGCTCATGCTATTCGCACTGAGCTTGGGGAGGTGAAGCTACTTGACATCACCGTTACCGACTACTTCAACAAAGTGACGGGCATGGCGGACACTCTTGCCTCCATTGGCAAGGCGCTTCGTCCCGAGGAATTCACCTCCTACGTCTTGAATGGGCTTGATGACGACTATGATAATCTTGCGGAGAATATCAATGGCCGCGATACTCCTATTCAGCCGCATGAGCTGTATGCGCGCCTTCTTGCCACGGAACAGCGTGTCAAGGCTCGTCACTCGACGCCCAATTTCTCTTCCGCCAATGTTGCGTCGCGTGGTAAGGGTAACTCTACAAGCCACCGACTGGTGGCAAGCCGGCACCGCCGCCTAAGCCGACCTCGCGGAACGCCAACAATCCCACGGGTGGTTGAGCGTGTGCCTGCTGCCCCTCTTGTGGCGCCCAAGTGCCCTGTCAATTGTGTGGCCTCGTTGGCCACATTGCTTCACGCTGCCATCGCTGCTTCAAGCAAGATTTTTTGGGTCTTGGTAACAATGGCAAAGGTAATGAAAAACAGGCTGCCTTGGCGAGTCATGAACAGGGGCACACCCCATCCTACCCCATTGATGCTTCATGGTACATGGATATGGGGGCTACCAATCACCTGACGAGTGAGATGGGCAAGCTCTCTACACAGGAGCCGTATCGTGGACATGACCAGGTTCGCACCGCCAATGGGGAAGGTATGCACATCTCACATATTGGTAAGGCTTCACTTCTTACTGTCCTCCGAGTTCCTTCTGTTGCACGTAGTTTGTTGTTAGTTCCTAAACTTACTCGTGACAATAATGTTTTTGCTGAATTTCACCCTTTCCATTTTTTGTTAAGGATCGGGACACGAGGGACGTACTTCTTAGAGGTCGACTACGCCATGGTCTTTATGCGCTTGATCGTGTGGTTGTCATCATCCACCAAAAAGGGGGAAATTGTTAGGGCATTTCCCGCCTTAGTGTTTTGGTGATGATGACAACTCACTTTGCGGACTAATCGTGTACCAAGTTTCTGAGGTACATTTTGTTTGGTGCAAGACGATTAGGCATTCCCTCTGTATGGAAAAGAACGAAGACAATGTTTTCTATGTGTTTTATTTCTTTGGTCGTAGAAATCCCGTACTATTAAGAAGGAATCCTCAACGGAAGGTACTGGGTGAATCAATGCACGGACATAGTAGTATAGGATTAGGTTTTAGGGCCTCCTTTACTTACCAGCTGGCTTTGGATGCTGGTCTTCCTCATCAGGCCTTGGTCTGGCATCAGACCGAAATGGATGTATGGAAAATGAGCCCACTGATGCATGCACACGATCGATGATAAATACACAAAGTATTGAACAAATCAAAGATCGAACCCGGTCCGATCAAAATGTGTGTTGAGAAATAGAGAAGATGAAGTTAATTACATTCTTGGCAGCTGCGCTGAAAGCCTCCCTGTGGGTGATGTCCGGATTGTTGGCCTTTGATACGCTGAATCTCGTCTCTGCATACGTACATAGGAAATCATGCATCATGCATACGCATTTTGCCAGAGAGAAGATTCAAGCTAAAACGGGGAACTAGAATGAACCACTGATCACTCACTTGATGAATCGGTTGTATGCCGAGGGAACTCTCTGCCGCTTCTCTGGATCTGCAGAAAATCACGGCAAGCAGCATGAAATTAAGGACAAAAACTTGGCAGCTCCAGCACGGATCAAGGAGAAAAATCAGACAAGTGCAACCTGTTGGCCGTTTGGTACTCCTACAGTCGTATATATACTGAACCTACAGAACTGGTTATGTTTCTCATTCCTAATGCCCTCTGCATTTATTTAGTTTAGTTCTCCTATGACTATAGTATCACACACTGTGCATATGTTAACGTTGGAGTTTGGGGAAAAAAATTCCTCCACGGACAAAAGGTACTATTGGGCCTTGGAGCAAACTATTCAACCGGCCTCTTCCACTCGAAAACTCCATTGACCGCCCAGAAAGAATCCTTAAAAGAGAGACAGAATGCATAAAGAGGAGCTGTATACTATGCGTGGTGTGTTAATTAGAGAAGATGGCAGGGTGTTTTTTGCAAAAGTGCGGGCGACGATCAGTCCAACCACCTGGGCTGCCACTTGTCAAGCTATGATAGGCCGGGAACTAAATCATCACATGCAGTGCAAGTTGGGGTATGGTGGAGTTGCACTTTACAAATTTAGGACTAAAACATCACATTCTGTGCAAGTTGGGGTACCTGGAGTGCTTTACCTCAAAAATCTAGCGTCACGTTGTAATACGCAATGTAACTCGAAGTTAGGTTGCATCCCTTAATAACATCCAATCATGCATAAAGAAGATATTAAAAAGAATGAAACGATGACTCTGCCAAAATGTGGCAGAAGCAAGCTTATCAAAATGATTGATTTGGCACCCGTCGTTAAGAGTGGTGTATGGGCATTGCTACTGGAAATCTCGTTAGTTGAGAATCACCGTAGCTAGTAATTAAAATGAGCATGTGCAAGTGTGCGCATGATGAGCTTCACTCGCATTTCTTTACGTATGGAAAGAAATTAACTAGGGAGCCAAAAATGCTATACGCGCTCCCCGGCCGGACGAAACTTCCTCCGTCCATCAATATGAGACGAAGGAGACCATCACATGCTTCCCTTGCCTGGGTCGCTCTCGCTCGCATATCGCAGCCTTGCATGCAGCCACCCGAGCAGACGTACGTACGGTGGGCTCCGTTCCCCATTCATCTACCCAACCCATGTGCACCTAACCAATGTGTTGGGTGGGTTTCACTCACTCATCAGTCATCACCCCACACCATACCTAGCATGAAATGAAATTAGGCAGCATTCTCTCTCTCTCTCTCTCTCTCTCTCTCTCTCTCTCTCTCTCTCTGAAATTAGGCAGCATTCTCTCTCTCTCTCTCTCTCTCTCTCACACACACACACACACACTCACACACACACACACACTCACTCACACACACACTCCGCTACTTAAACAGCTAGCTCCACAATTCCACAGCTCCAGTCCAGCAGGCTCCAAATCCAGCACGCACGCCGCTCGCGTAGGGAAAGAGAAGCACCTCCACATCCGAGGAGTGAGTGTCGGGAGTATCTCGCCGAAATTGAAATTGAATGCGCAAGGAAGCATTTATCTTTCTTCTTGCTCTCCCTCTTTCTTCCTGTTGAAGATAACTAATAGTACCTCATCTCCTCTTCCTCTTTCTTCATGTTAAAGATCCGGCCTCCCCTCGTCGCGCCAAGACGTCCAGGAGCTCCGCCATCCTCGTCTCCTTCGCCTCGCCTAGGGGCTCGAGCTAGGAGGCCCCGTACCGTACGCTCGCCATCGCCTTCTTCTTCGCCCACGGCCGCTGCATCTCGTCGCGGAGTCCGGTCACCCCCACGCTCCCTAACCACGTCCACAAGATCCGCGGTGAGCTCCTCTGCCGATACCCCTCATTTTCCCCTTAGATCCGTCGCCTTGTGCTCGTCCATGGCCGCACCCGTGCTGTACGCGCGCGCACTGCTCCTGCTATTTGAGGCCATGGGCCCACCCATGGCTGCGCCCTGCTGCTTGCTGCTCCTGCCCACTGCTGCTTGCTGCTGCCCTTTGTGGCTGCCGCTGCTGCTTGCTCTGCCTGCTGTCGCTTCTGTGCTGCTCCGCTTACTGCCGCTGCTGTTGCGCTGCTGCTGCCGCTACTGCTCTCTGCTGCGCGCCTGCAGCCGCCTCAACCTTATTCTTCCTGCTGAAGATAACTAACAGTGCGTCAGTGCCTCATCTCCTCATCTTGACCAGGTTTCCTAGCAGCTTGGAGACAGTCTTGGATCCATGGACTCCCCGCAAAACAAGGATGGTGCTGTCCGACGGGTCAGCTGGTCGGCGCTCTTCGCCGCCTTCTCCCTCACCATGGGCTTCTTCTACGCGCTCAGCCACTTCGAACTCCCCTGCAGCCAGGTAACGACGAGTCTGTCGACCACCACATTTCTTTCCACTGCCTTCCCTTCCCCTTGGCTAGCTGGTGTTCACCTGCCTTCTGCTTCTGCGTTGGTGTTACAGTTGCCCTCGTCTCTGCGGTGCGACCAGCTGACGGCCGCCGGGATCGATCGGGCGGCTGGGCTGCAGAGCGCTCCAGGTGGCCGCGGCGCTGCTCGCGCTCACCATCGGCGGCCACTGCATCTACGCCGCCGCAGGCCACCCCTTACGCGTCGCCGACCCAAGGCCCATCATCTTCGGGATCTGCGTCGCCGTGGGCATGGTCTTATTCGCGGCGGGAGACATCAGCAGCTTCTTCGGCCGCGAGGAGTAGAGTAGGACTGGGAAGCAGCGGATCATGTCTCGTGAGGTACTGATGATCAGTGACTGATGAATATTGAGTGCAATAACGTAGAGTATGCTTATGCTAGCTGCGACGACTGATCCAGTGCCCTGCCCTATGTCTATGTGTGTGTGAATTTACTAGTGTACTGCCAGAACACCGTACTGCCCTATGTGTGAATTGTGGTCGTCTTTGATGCACTAGTATTCCACCTATCCTCTGTAGTACTATATGATCAGACATCATTTATATGCTTATTTATCCAGCTTCGGTATAATTGATGTTGGTCAGAATGTCACTGCAGTTTATATATGTTCTCAAGTATATATATGTTAACCATTGTTTTTCATGAAACCGCTGGCGTAATCCATTGGAGATTGTTGGGGTACAGCTAGCAAAGAAATTTAGCTTATTTCAGCATACAGAATAATTTCAGTTATGCTTGTGTGCATATATCCTCAGTGACTCACATGCATAATTAGCTTATCTTGGGTCTAGCTAATTGATGTTGGTGAAATTGGTACTGCACTTTATATTGATACACACATGCATGTTGTTTTCAACTTGCTGCTTGCTGATCAAGCAGTTTTCTAGAGTTGTGCAAATGCAACTTAAAGTCGTTACTGTAAAATTATCCACCGATAGACGTCTCATCATGATTTTTAGCTTGTAATCTCGCTTGATTACATGTGTTTTTTGAGACAAGGGAATAAAGTGCAGAGGAAAATGTTAAGATTACATGCCTGTACTTTAGAGATGTCTTCTGACACTGACTGTTTGTCTTGTTTGTGCTAATTTCATTCCTGCATATGATTATTCAGCTAGTGTTTAAGGTGGCTCCGTTTATTTTCAACTTTTACTCTGAATCTTGCCGTCCATGCATGGTAATGTTCTTCAGTTGGAAGTTTGAACCGCATGTGCGTTTGATGATCAACGAAAGGCAAGGATGCCCCAAACTCGCCGCAGCAATCATTCTCTGCTTGTTCTGTTAAGATGTACTAAAAGAAGAAGAAATTTACGCAGTTTACTAGGTAGTTTTTTTTTCCTAGAGTTGATAGCATGTTGGAACTGAGCACTCACACACACACTGACACACACATGTTCAAGTAGAGGAATTGGCACCGTCGACACACCCACCCTGACTGCAGATAATCCTCCTATCTCAGTTGTCGAATCCAGCCGGGGGAGTGGGACTAGACTAGACGCTACCAATCAAGATGACAAACAAAACTAGACAAGCACAAAGTGCAACTGCATACATCAGCCATTCAGCAGCGTGCATGTATCTCTCTCAGCGACTGAAACTCATTTTAGCTGATCTGATCCTCGTTTTAGCTGCACATGTACCCGCGTGCTCTGTGCAGTGCTGGTTGTTACAGTGCTCCACACCTTGCTCATTTTGCCAAGGCCAGGTCTGCCGTGCTCGTGACTACTTACATGCGGTCATGCATGCATGTCACCATGTGCACTGCTCTATCTTCGCCAAGAATATGATATGAGAGGTGGTGGGGCTTCAAAGCCCTGTCTACAAGGTTTTCCATTTCACGGAAACAAAAGGTCTACACGGCTTGACTCTTGTCATCTACTCCAAAGACCCATTAAAAGCAGCTGCAACAACAACAAAAAAGATCACGATAATTCATGACACTGACGCATGTCTTCATCATCCATCTCACCTCCCCATGAACAAAGCAAAGATATGCACTTGTTGAGGCTACAGCGAGCACGGCCAAGCTAGTTGCATTACCCAAGTGACATGGTCACTGATTAATTAATCCGTTGCCAAAACATGGGAAATCGATTCATTGAAATTAAAGTCTAGAGCTCCCAACACGTGAAATATGTTGGCATCCAGCAAAAAAAAAAAATCAAGATCCTAGCCAAATATATATCTATACCTACTAAATACTAATAAAGTACGACACGTTTCTTTGAATTTTTTTCGTCCATAGGCGCATGTCTCAGCAACACAAAACGAGGGTTTCGCTCGTTATATGACTTGACCAAACATCTCACGACACGAGCTGACGACAGCCATGCAGCACCTGTATGAAAGTCAGTACCATCCTGTTAAGAACAGGTTTTGTTGTTCATATGTTAAGGGCTGGTAAGGTTTTGCGCGTTGTATCGAATTAAACCACATGCTCCACCGCTTGTGCAGGCCCCCGTCAATTCCTTTGAGTTTCGGTCTTGCGACCGTACTCCCCAGGCGGAGTGTTTCACGCGTTAGCTGGGCCCCTGATCCGCGTAGACCAAGGGCGAACACTCATCGTTTACGGCATGGACTACCAGGGTATCTAATCTTGATATAGTTGAATGAAATTACCCACCTCGCATGAGCCAAGCCGGGCCTGGTCAGCACTTTTTTTCATCGATTCGGGGAGCAGCAAAAATTCATTGATAGAAGAATACGCAAAGCTTGCGTATTTTTTCATTGATAGAAGAATAGAGAATGAGTACAAGCGAGGGTACAACACATGCACGAATGCAAGATGACGTGAACACGGTGTCCAGAGCAGAGTGACAAGGGTTGCTCGGCTGAACAAGCGCGCAACATAGCTAAACTCCCTAACATGAGAAGCAATCCGAACAAACATGATGTCCCACATCCACAACTCCATCACCATAGACCCTGCGAGCACAAAAGATGACGCCTTCAAGAAGGACGGCGCCGTGGCACCATCGCTGTCCGATCCAAAGAATTAGACCTAGAATTTTCCCCTAGTGCTCGAAGAAGTGCGCAGAGAGGCCATAGCACTGCCTCCAAGAAGTGGACCACTCTTGCTAGTGTCGCCGCTGTCAACACCTGTAAACTGAGATGGGATTTCTCCGTGGCCTAGGTCCGAGCAATCCCGTAGCCACGGATCAGAAACCGGGAGTACAAAGTCAAGTGTAGGTCAAAACCCAGCACACGTAGGGGAGTCATGCCCGACATGTGAGCCTTGGACATGATGGGAGGCGGGGCAGCGAGGTGGCCGTGGTTAAGGGGGGCGACAGGGCGAAGGGGGCCGATGGAGGGGACTCGATGGCGACCGTGGGCATCGTCTTCTTCGCAGCGGGAGAGATGAGCAGCTTCCTGGACTTCCTGCTGGACGGCCAGGAGTAGGACTGAGGAACAAGGAAAGCAGGATCATGTCCACATGGATCAGCTCGGGGGTACTGAATAAATGCTGTGACGACTGATTTGAGTGCCGTATGTGTGATTCTAATCTAGTATGTACTGTGGTGGTTTAATTGGATCGATCGACAATGTAGCTATACATATAATTAGCCTCCCTGAATTGTGGTTATGATCTGCCAATTAGAAGCTTAATCGTATCCAGCTTCTTCGGTATAACAATTTATTAATGTTGGTCAAACTGTTTGTAGTTCATATACCACTCACTCATGTTATTTCTAGCGTTGAGTGAGCCGCTGTTTCTCAATCGTTGTGGCACCCGCTGGCATCTTGGAATAGCTAGTCCATGCCCATGGTTCAGCTGCCGTATGTGTGATTCTTGGAATAGCTAGTCCATGGTCCATTAATTAGTCGATTTTTGTGTGGATTTTTGTGTGGAGCTGACACTCTCGATCGTGTTGACGTTGTGGTCCATTAATTAGTCGATTTTTGTGTGGATTTTTGTGTGGAGCTGACACTCTCGATCGTGTTGACGTTGAGATCGTGTTGGTGGCTCCGTTTGGTCCACCTGGACTGAACACAGACGGATACTTTCAGGGTTTCAGATAGGTTTGGTACTATGTAGCGTATTATAGGTTGGTGGATGGGCATGGCTCGCTGGTTAATTAGTACTGTACTAGTAGAACGCCCGTGCGTTGCCACGGGCCTTTTTCCCAATTGCTCTTCTAATTGCAAGGCATATCAACTTTTGCATGTATATATGTTTCTAATTGCCCGCGCGTTGCCACGTGTCTTTTAATTTGTTTTCCTGATTGCACATATGAATACAATGCATATCTGTGTCTCACTCCCCCACTCTGTCTAACACCCTCCATCTCTCTCCCATTCTCTCTCTGTCTGAAAATCATGAGGCATTAATCACAACCTAAGCATGGCACACAAATGCTCCAATCCCTCTTAGGCATGGCAAATAGAAGACTTTTTACAAAGAACATATGAAGTTCATTTTAGTATGATACCCAAATCATGAGGCACGAATGCTTGTTCTCCTTAAAATTTTCCGATATAAACAAAATTTATGTTGGAACATTATTATGCGAAATTTGGGAGCCATTCCACCTTTTTGTGAACAGAAAAAGGAAAGGAACGGACTTATTTGCCTCCTATACATGCCTCATGGACATTAAAACATAATAAGAAAGTATGTAATATGTTGTCATTTCATATGATATGCTACACATCATATAGATTGGTCAAATAAACCATCTTCTTGTAAATGTCAAGACATGAGATTATATGGTTAATAATTAATAGATTGGAAATAAATAGAAAAGTTATACAAAACTAACCTCACATCATATAGATGTATTCCTTTTGTGAGAAAGTACGTGGATGAAATTTAACACCACATTGGCGACTATTGTGCGGTCAGGAATATAATGCTCATCACATAATAAGATGTCCTCGACGGTGGTGGTTGCGGCTTCCCCTCTAAGAAGGGTGGCCCAATTAGTTGCTGGTGAGCGATGACACCGCACGGTTACAAGACTCTCTCCACGATCCTCAACAAATTCCAACACCCACTATAAAATATTACTCTTGGTTCATGTTGCTCGACAAAAACAGGGGACAGCACAATTAGTTTCCTCATTTACACAGAAGCTCACTTCATGACAATATATCATGTTTACTACCCAAGGAAATTTATACTATATTTTGAATAAAGGGAATAACCAAATGTGGAGATGAACAAGATATCTAGCTCCTACCAAGAACTCAAAGATTTATTGTTCAGGGAGAGGCCTTTGACAAAGAATATTTTTCATAGAAAGATGGCATATATTTAGAAATGGTTTAATATTGTAGATGGAATAGTAAAATTTCAATGCCATGATGGGATAAATTTTAGGTCTCAGTTCGGGAGGAAGAGCCGATGATAAGCACAAAGATGGATATGCATGACAAATAGTATCTTTCTCGAAGTATTTGTACACATGAAAAAAATATTTCTGCCAAATGTTGATTGCAATTTTAGGAAAGCTATTACAAGTGTATTGCAGTGTTGACATCAAGAATTTTTGTGCCCACATGCTTATTGGACGTCTGAATAATTTACATAGAAAAATTATAGAAGCTTCTATAGCATTTTTAGAGACATAATTTGAATCCCATGGAACTCCATTACTGGCTAAGTTGACCAAATCCTAATCTAATACAGGCAAAATCAGTGACCAGAGAACTATATCTTTCTGATGCTTAACCTACAGAACTCTATTACTACTTAACTTGATCAACTAAATCCTTTTGTGTTGTCCGTTTGATCATTAGTATTTATTTTTGATGGACCATATGTTCCCGATGCTAATGCCTCCTTTTGTGTTGTTCTTTTGATCATTAGTATTTATTTTCACCATAAAGCTAAATGTCAGGTTCTATTATTGCCAAATACAGTACTGCTCTGCTTACATCATGATATAATATGTCTTGGTTGTAAAGTTCAAAGAACCTTAAAATATTTTCTATAAAATATTACATACCAATTTTTACTTCTAAGAGTCTCGTAACTTGCATGGAGCATATGAAACTATATGTAAGAATGTACACACAAAAATGGCATTGTCTTTTTGATATTCTTGATCATGCAGCTGTCAAGGAATGCTTCTGCATGACTTGCACCAAAATATACATGTGACCTAATCCCCGATTCTATGTGAATTCAACAAAGTGCATATTTCCAATATCTAAAAGACTATCAAAATAACATACACTAGTTATTTTGCATCTCTGAAGCTGCTAATGTTTTCTATTAAGTAATCAAATCTCCACTCAATAATTCAACTCACAAAAACTTTATTTACCGTCTGATTAGTTGAGACTTGAGAGAGCCACATGCTCCTTACCATGGAAGAGCACAATCAGAGACGCCGAAACGTTCGTAGATGTAGGAGAGAGGCACCTTGTCGTTGGAGGCTGTAGATGGCAGGGAGTAGGAATCCGGGCGTGGTTGGTGGCCCCGGGGGCTTGGTCGGTGGAGAGCATCATGACCGAGACGGCCAACTTGAGGTAAAAATATGATCCAAGAGACATGTACAGGAACTGCCAATAAGATAATTGATGGCTATATGAAACATCTGAAATTTTAAGAACAAAATATGATCTAAGAAAATGACACACTTCTGCATGTATCTAATAAAAAAATCCATAGGAAAGATAACCTCTATTAACTGAACATTGCCAGTTCCACTCCAGATGTGTTATCAATAGGCACTCAGTCCAGCACATCTCTATTGTCACAGATCAATAGAAAACAAACATGCAGCCACATTTATGTGGGCTTACTCCTATCATACTTTGCATAGTAAAAACTGAGACTACACATGGCTAGATAATGAGATTCCTTTGCATCATCGCATTCTTACTTTGAAATATGGTAGCAGCAATTATAAAGATAATAATATGTTATTTTTGGCACAACTAAAAATTCAGTGCATATATACCTGTACTCAACACCTGCTATCATGGTCTCACTCCATCTTGATAGAGTACCGATCAGGCAGCACCAAGTTGAGCAAAACCAACAAACTTCAGTCCTTATCTGCTGGATATCTTTTAGCATCAACAATAAGGAAAGCATCTAAACAAATCTCAGCATTTCTAACTTCAAATTAACAGATGTACAACATGCATGTTGTATATAACGAACCTCGAACAATTTTGGAATCATCTCTGCTAAAAATGTATCCATCGCATAGTTAGGAATATTTAATCTATGGAAGTGTAGTCAACACAAAGGAATCCACATTTAGTCTGAATCATCCCTCAACTTTTTAGTTTGAACACCCTGAGGCATATAATTGTAGCCTGATGAAGACGACACTGCTCCACCCATACACAGTTGAGTCAGTGATGAAGTGGATTGTCAAAAAGAACATAGGGAAACAGTCATATCCATGTGTGGCATACTCAGATCCACCCTTTCTCATCACTATCTTTGTTCATGTTCTTTGCTGGTTAGTTTTCTCAGAATCGCCCGGGGCAGAGGAAGCTCTGTTCTAGAAAAAAAACCTTTGTAAGGCCAGATAACCAAAAATTATTGTTTATACAAGAATAAAAATGATGAACTATGCAATAATTTCTTACTGATCTTGCAACAAGCTGACCCTTCCTAAACTTTCATAAGGTTGTGACAGATTTGTCTGACACGAAACATACATAAAACAATATGTATTTAATGATTTTTACCTCATAATGGATATTTTTAGAAACTCAAAAGTATATATTTTGATAGCTGTACTCCAAAAGTATGAAATTCTCACATTGCAAACCTAAAACAAAAGGTGAAATAAGGATCTCTTTTGGACATATCAAGAAAAAGAGGAAAGGTTATATGGCAGCGACAAATCGGAATCATCTAAAGTTCAGCACACCAGTCTTTCAGCAAATGTACATGCAAAGCAATTTTCTCTCAGAGTGAACTCTGAACTCTTCTGGGCCACATGAAAATAAAACATCAAATTACAGTAGAGAAAACATGGTGTATACATGTATGATTGGTGGCCCTATAAGAATCAGCAGAAAGAGATTGAGTTATTAGAATTTGTTTTGTAAGGGCCTTAGAGGTTATATAATGAATAGAAGATTCAGGGAAAGTCATGGAGGAGAGCGCGATCAGATTGACACCTTCATCCCCAAACAATGAGCCCGAGCGTGATAAGGGCTATTATGGAGCTGCGCGTCCCAACCTCCTGCCTGCAACCACCTCCTTGCTACAACACCAAATCAGGGGAGCATCGAGAGGGTCTATGCAGGTACTGCCGCTGCTGCCCTACCACAAAAGCTTCTCTCCGAGTCGCGTGTTGCCGCACCCAACCTCAAGGACCTGCAGCACAACAACACGCAACATATCAGACTCCCTCACTTTGTTGGAAAGAGGTAGGGGAATACGAACTGAGTGAGAGAAGGAGAGGATTAGGGTGTGGCCGGCGGCCGGATCAGCACCATCTTGACCCCTATGGTTGCAATCCCGAAAGGCCATGATCTCTTGCCCATGCCCTTCTTTACATCGTGGGGGAAGTAGCTCCGGACAGCAGCGTCGAATCCCTCGGTTGCCTAACCTCGAAGACGATCTGGAGGAGGCGCGAGGTGCAGCGATGTTCCTATGGCGAGTGGCGGCGTGCGAGTCGGATGGGGACGGGCGGGCGGCGGCGGTGTGCGAGTAGGAGACCCAGCTCTTGCTCAGGAGTTTGAAAAGCAATGGGGCGTTGATTTTTTCTTTGAGGGGGCTCTATCGCTGATATGGTGGAGACAAAATCGGAAATCAGAGGAGATAACTCACGAGAGAGCCGAGCAAATAAAAGAGGTGGGACCGAACGAACGAGGGAGCCGAGCAAAACGAACGAACGACTACAAAACCGACTATCACGATAAGATCTTTTTTTGTCAATGGTTTACTTATGAATTTCTTTAAATCCATTATTTGTTTCCTGAAAATATATTATTTGTTTCCTAAAGCAAATTGCATTAATGAGAGAGATCCGTTGATTTGGCTAAGGTAGGAAAGAATCTATTATTTGTTTCCTAAAGCAAATTGCATTAATGGGAGAGATCCGTTGATTTGGCTAAGGTAGGAAAGAATATATTATTTGTTTCCTAAAGCAAATTGCATTAATGAGAGAGATTCGTTGATTTGGCTAAGGTAGGAAAGTTAGATTCGTGATCTTTTGTCATTAGGAAAGTGTTGATTTTTTAAACAAAAGAGTGGAGAGAAAAATAAACCAATGGATAAGAAACCAGTGGGCGGGGGTGGTGGGAGCTGGGACGAAAATAAACCGGACGAAAATAAACCGTACCGTACGTCTTTTTTCGTTGGTTAACCTTCGTAGGTCTATTTTTTTGGTACGTGGATGGGTGCGGGTTGGGGCCTCAGGAGGAGGTTTTTTCAGTTTCTGGTGGATAAGTCAGAGGTGGGAGGAGGTACCAAAAAAAACCAGGGGAGGTGGGACTAAAAAAAAACCTAGAAGCGAGACTACCAACTGCTCCATTAGGAGTAGAGACTACAGTAAATGCAGCGCTGATCGATCATGGGTTCATATATAGGGTGTGTTGGAAAATTAGGCAAGTTCATGATTAATTCCAGTAAATAATTCATGACTAGAACAGATACTAGCATGCAACAATCTAACAAACTAGAAGAACAACAAGACATGCATAACAGCAGCGAATACGAAACAATAGCTGTAGAGACAGACATGAACATATGATGTTGGACGTACTGTTCGTTAGCTATTGTGGGTGCGACGGTGTTGATGACGATGTTGGCGACGATCTGCTGCTGACGGCGATGAAGACGACGATGAGTAGCACCACCCGATTTGGACGGAAGACGACCCGTGATGACGAATTTGAGCAGTCACGCAGAGCGCTTCCCAAAAACCTAATTCGTCCTCTCCCGGTGCAGGATCGCAAGGACGAACGGTTCCGGAGACCTGCTCTCCCACGCGCCGATGCACGCCGGTGTTTGGGATGAAGTAGACTACGACGGCGGCGCAAGTTGCGAGATGAGGCAAAACCCTGGGTGTTTTTCGGTGTCTTTGGCCGCAGCCGGTAGATGTATATATATTAGGACCAGAGACGGTATTGTGTCGCGATCACAATCCCAAACCGACTCGGTTTCTAATTCGTATACTTACCGGACAAGAAATCAAAAACTTGTCTGCCAAGACATAAAAAATAAAACGGTAAAAGGAAGCTGTGCCCGTGCAAGGAGACGGATCGGATTTCGGTGGACCATTCACACGCATGTTGCACGTACGCGCCGCCTCGCCTCGCCACGCCCCGGCCCGGCCCGGCCAGGCTAGACGAGGCGAGCGAGCGCGCGCGTGTGGTCTTTCCTTTCTCTTCTCACACACCACTTAGAGTGGTGGAGAGAACCCACTATATAAAGAGGTCCAACTCTTCTTCAACTTCCGGGGTGGGACTAAACTTTAGCACCACCACTTGCCATTTTACACATGGGCTTTGAGATTTCAGAAATTGCTATGGGCCTAGCCCATTAATTCTAACAATCCCCCACCAGATCTCAAATACCCATTTAGAGATTTGCCTTCTCTCACCACTTGTTTAATATACCAGTGTTTCAGCAGAGACTGTTAAGTTGAACTTCTGCCTAGAACTTTAAGCTACATCCATTCACAACTTGACAATGGACTATGCCTTGAATTGCTAGTTTTGTGTGAACAGATTTCACTCAAAGTCTTAACCAGTACCTGACCGCCAGTAGGCTACCCCGCGGTTTGGAGCTTATACGTCATACTCCCTGGTCTCTTCGTGAGCTTATTAGAGATCACCCAAATCTCATAGACTGCGACGTTTACAGTCAGAACTCATATAGGTGTGTTCTTTCAAGACTGCTCTGTAGGACAGCATCTTTGCTAATTATAGCCAATAGAACCACATTAAGGCATGTTGCCAACCTGCCTTACAGCTCTGAGCCTTACAGCTCTGAGAGTTTTGCATCTTCACTTAGAGACGGTCATTAGTTATTACTCTCCTCAGTTAACCAATAGCTTGTTCTTTCCAGATTCTAATTCACGGGATCTCCGATCACAAAGGTTGGGTTACTACTATGGTGTAACATCTATGGGTCTCATACCCATCTCTCTCGATGCAATATCTATCACATTTCGTGATAGTCCCTTTGTAAAGGGATCTGCCAGGTTTTTGTCTGTTTGAATATACGTAACAGTTATTACTCCGGAGTTTCTCAACTTCCTGACAGACTTCAAACGTCTCTTCATGTGTCTTGATGACTTCGCATTATCTTTAGAATTGTTTACTTTAGCGATAACCGTTTGGTTGTCACAATTCATAAGAATAGCCGGTACAGGTTTTTCAACCACAAGCAAGTCCATCAAGAGCTCACGCAGCCATTCTGCCTCAACAGTAGCTGTGTCTAAAGCAGTTAATTCTGCTTCCATAGTTGACCTCGTCAATATGGTTTGCTTGCAAGACCTCCATGACACTGCGCCACCTCCATGAGTAAATACATACCCACTTGTTGCGTAGAGTACATCAATATCGGAGATCCAGTTTGAATCACTATATCCTTCTAGAACAGCAGGATGCCCTGAATAAGTAATTCCGAAACTCATAGTACCTCTCAGATAGCGCAAGACCCTTTCTAGTGCATGCCAATGATCATCACCCGGGTTGGACATGAACCTACTCAGTTTGCTCACAGCAAAAGAGATATCTGGTCTTGTAGCGCTAGCTAAGTACATGAGTGAACCGACAATTTGAGAGTATCTTAATTGATCTCTTGTTTCTTTCTTATTCTTTCTGAGTGTCACACTGGGATCATAAGGTGTTGGAGAAGGCTTGCTATCCATAAATCCGAACCGGCTCAAGACCTTCTCAACATAGTGAGATTGCGTTAGAGTAATCCCACTCTCATCCTTAATAAGTTTGATGTTTAGAATTACATCGGCTTCTCCCAGATCTTTCATGTCAAAACTTTTTGATAGAAAAGACTTGACCTCATTGATCGCATTAATATTTGTACCAAAGATCAGTATGTCATCCACATACAAACATAATATAACACTATCACTACTGGAATCAGGATCTTTGCCGTCTGCCAGCTCTTTGCCGTCTGCTGGCAGATGACAAAGAGGCTCTTTGCCGTCTGCTTTGGTAAAACAGACGGCAAAGAACTGACAGACGGCAAAGAACCTGGTTGCCGTCAGCCAATTCTTTGCCGTCTGCTGGCAGACGGCAAAGAGGTGGGTGGGGTCCAGTGGACGCCAGCGCTGTAACGGCGCACCAGCCCCATCTCTTTGCCGTTTGCCAGCAGACGGCAAAGATTCTTTGACATCTGCTGGCAGACGGCAAAGAGGTGGGCTATTTTTTTGTGGGTAAAAAAAAGCCGTACAGTTACGCTGGCTAGGCTAGACCAGAACCAACGCACGCGCCCATCTCTCTCGCTCGCTTAGCTCTCTTCCTGTCTGGTCCTCTCGATCCCCTTGCGCCGCCGCCACGGACGCCGGCCGATTCCGGCCGCTCCGGTGAGCTCTGGCGCCGCCCAGCACACCTACGGCTGCTCCTCGATGAGCTCTGTCGATTCCTCCGCATCGATTTGTATTCCTCTGCTCCCTGTGGTCGCCCCCTTCGGTTATGCCCTGCTAGGGTTTCGGTGTTGGTGGTGATCCTTGTCTCCGGCGGCTACCTGCTCGTTGCTCCGGTCGTCCCCGCTCCTGGTGGCGCTCCTGGATGTACTCTACGCCACCGCCGGCCTCCTTGGTCGCGTTTGTGCCCGTGGTGTTCGTGCTCGTCGGCGGGACGGCGCTCTGGCGCAACTCCGACATGGCGTCGTCGGCTTGCGGTGCAGGAGGGCTCCTCGCCGGTTGGACGGCGTCCAACGCAACCCCGGCACCTCCCCGAGTGCTGCTCCGTCAACAGCCCCTCGGTGAGCTCCATCTCCCCCTGCTCCTACTCTTCTGCTACTCTGTGGAACATCGGATTACTTGAATCAATTAGATGGTGGTTTTATGTCGTGGTCTGGTCCAAGTAGAGGAAGGGGCGAGTTTGTGCATTGATTCAAGTGTCTGGCTTTGCTGGTTATGCCACTCTGGCCTCCTGGATGCCGCTGTAATTGTATCAGATGTGTTCTTTTGTTGCTGATATATAGTGTATTGGATTATCAACGTGTGTTAACCTGCATTCTTATCGCACAAACCAAAATTATCATCCTTGCTGTACACTTTCCTGAATATTAGTCATATGGTTGCAGACCTGCTCTTAATTTGATCATCCTCTGTTATTCTTCAGAAACTAAGCATATAAGAGAATTATTATTTCAGCAAGCTAAGGGCTATTTCTATTTTGTAAAGTTGTAGTGACGCAAAAAAGATTCAATGTAGCCTACGACAACACTGCCTGTCCCACATATGACGATAGAACCCTTGTTTCAGAGTTATTTCTTACCACATTAACAATTTAGAGCACTACCTTCTACCATTTATGTGGTCACTCTCTACTAGGATGTTGTTATCTTATCCTGTGTTCACTCTGGTTCCATTTTCTTGAATTATCATCATTTTTATTTAGTGTGGAGAAAGTTCAGTTGGTACATCAATTGGCTCTTTATATTATTTTGAAGTTTCTATATGCCATCAAACCAAAATATGACAAGTAGATGATCTTATTTTGTGTGAGGGCTCTGAGTATGTAGTTGGCTCTTGGATTTGTTAAATTGGTCAGTGGTTGCTCATGTGTGTAGTTGCTCCTGTGCATATGTGCTTCTGGATTTGCTAAATTGGTTAGGCTGTGCTGCTCCTCTAGTTGTTCCTAAGTGAGGCTTGCTGTGTTTGATCTAGTCAGTGGCTAAATCCTGTACTTGGCTGTACTGGGGATCTCTCCCTATAGTTGTTGTGGCTGTCAGTTAATTCGCTAACTGTTGGTGGTGACTTTGATTCAGTTAACTGATTTTAGTGTTATATTTCCTTTCCATTGGTCTGTTTAACCTTTGGATAATAGTGGTTATAGGTGTTGTTAACTAATGCTGCTGCTGTTTAGTTGTAGTAGCTGTTAAGTGATACTAGCCCCCTGTGCTTGTGGGTGTAGTGCCCTATTTGCAGAAATTACTAGGTGCATGTGTGTGCTGTGTTCTGCAGAAGCAGATAATCAGTGGGGTGCTACCCTGCTATTTCTTCTATGCTATTTCTATTGATCTTATGAACAGATGCTCACTTGATCTTAGTTGCTTTATTTCTAATACTAACATGAACAGATACCACTTGGTTTGGCTATTCCTATTGGTCTCTTTCTAATAGCATATGAACAGATGCTATACTTGGTTTTGGCTATTACTTTCCTAGTTTTCTACTGATAAGACAGATACTACATCTGATTTGGGCAGTGATGCTGGTCTGAGCCCCCCCTCTCTTAGGCTTAATTTACATGTGGCTATCCCTGTGCTGTGATGAACTAGCCCTGGCACTTCCAGGCTGTCTGAGCACATAATCCCTCAAGTATACCTTGAGGTCTTCTGTAGCTTGGTCTTGTGGATTCTGGTAAACCTGCTTCTTGTGGACAGCCTGCTCCTCCTAGCTGCTTCACTGGACAAAACTGATTGTGGTGATGAAGTCTAATTCTTGGCTTTAATCACTAGTTTTTAGTTGGCTTAATTCCTAGAGCTAGTACTGATAGTGGTCTTTGTGTTGGCATTTAACTTACTACTAATTGTGGTGGCTTCTTGATTGGGTCCTTGGCTGATTCTCTCCTTTGGCTCTTTGGTATTGGTTTACTCTATTTGGCTTTCTAATTAAGATCACTTTGAAAATCAGGATCTTAACTAAGATTGTCTTGATCTCAAGTGCTGGCTCCTACAGCATTGCATTTCACCAAGTGAAATGCTACATTTCTACTCCTAACCCATTCTCTCTTTCTTAGTGTTTTTGTTATGCAGGTTGGAAGAAAAGAAGAAGATCTAGAGAAGATCTTAGTAATAAGATAGTTTTTAGGAAAATAGATATTTAGTTTTAGGTCATTTCTTGTAAATTCCAAAATGTAAATTTAATTACTTAATCATTTCTGATTCTTTATAATATGACTTTGTATTACCTATTCCAATTATTAATAAAGTTTTTAATTTACATGTGTTCATGACTATTGGTAATATGTGTTGGATATGCTATATTGGTCATATATATAATTTTCTGTGAAAATGAATTGATATAAGAAAAAACAGGGGCTATATAGCCACTTTGGCCTATTTGGCCTCTTTGCCGTCCGTTGGCAGACGGCAAAGAGCTTGCTTCTTTGACGTCCGCCAGCAGACGGCAAAGAGCTTCTTTGACGTCCGCCAGCAGACGGCAAAGAGCTTGCCGTCCGCTAGCAGACAGCAAAGTGGCCTTTGCCGTTATCTGTTCAGCCGGAGTGTTGGCCGTCTGCTGGCGGACGGCAAAGGCTTTGCCGTCCGCCAAGCATGCCTTTGCCGTCTGCTATGGCAGACGGCAAAGCAGCTGATTCCTGTAGTGTATTGCCCCCACCAGGGCGATAGTAAACACACCTATCAGCCTCGTTAATGACAAATCCTGCAGAAGTCAGAGTTCTTTCAAACTTCTCATGCCATTGCTTAGGTGCCTGTTTCAGGCCATACAAAGATTTTAACAACTTGCACACTTTTCTCTCTTCACCCTTTACCACAAACCCGTCAGGCTGATCCATATAGATTTCCTCTTCCAACTCTCCATTGAGGAAAGCTGTCTTTACATCCATTTGATGAATGATAAGACCATAAGAGGCAGCCAAGGAAAGTAACACTCGAATGGTGGTCATTCTAGCAACGGGTGAATAGGTGTCAAAGTAATCTTTGCCTTCTTTCTGAGTGTAGCCCTTGGCCACTAGCCGCGCCTTGTACTTATCAATAGTACCATCAGGCTTTAGCTTCTTTTTGAACACCCACTTACAGCCCACAGGTTTACAACCATATGGTCTATCAGTTAGTTCCCAAGTTCCATTAGAAAGAATTGAGTCCATCTCATTATGAACAGCTTCTTTTCAATCATCTACATCCAGAGATGCATATGCCTCTGCAATCGTCTTGGGTGTGTCGTCCACAAGGTATACAATGAAATCATCACCAAAGGATTTTGCAATCCTTTGTCTCTTGTTCCTTATAGGAACTTCATTGTTATCCTTCTCAAGGACTTCCTCATGTGATTGTTCGAAATATTCATCAGTTGTACTAGATTCAGGAATTATCTCAGAAGAAAATCTAGCAATGCTATGCATATCTTTCATAGGAAATATGTTCTCAAAAAATGTTGCATCACGAGATTCCATTATAGTATCAACATGCATATCAGGTACTTAAGATTTTACCACTAAAAATCTATAAGCAATGCTCCGTTGAGCATACCCTAGAAAGACACAATCCACTGTCTTTGGTCCAAGTTTGCGTTTCTTAGGAATAGGAATATTGACCTTTGCCAAACATCCCCAAGTGCGCAAATAAGAAAGTGATGGTTTTCTCCCAACCCACTCCTCATAAGGGGTTTTCTCCTTATTATTGTTAGGAACTCTATTCAGGACATGACATGAAGTCAATAGAGCCTCCCCCCACCATGCCTTAGATAAACCAGCAGTGTCTAACATGGCATTCACCAAGTCAGTCAATGTGCGGTTTTTTCTCTCGGCAACTCCATTTGATTGAGGTGAATAGGGAGGCGTCCTCTCATGAATAATACCATGTTCCTCACAAAATTCATCAAATACTTTGGGAAAATACTCTCCACCATGATTGGACCTAAGACGCTTGATCTTTCTCTCTAGTTGATTTTCAACTTCAGCTTTATAGATTTTAAAGTAGTCTAATGCTTCATCTTTAGTTTGCAACAAATAAATATAGCAAAATCTAGTCACATCATCAATCAAAGTCATGAAATATCTTTTTCCACCTTTTGTCAACACACCATTTATCTCACAAAGATCAGAATGTATGAGTTCTAGAGGTGCCAAGTTTCTCTCCTCGGCAGCCTTATGAGGCTTTCGAGGTTGCTTCGATTGCACACAACTATGGCACTTAGAACCTTTGGCAATAGTGAAATTTGGAATTAAACTCATACTGGATAGCCGAGACATTAAACTAAAATTAATATGACATAAACGAGAGTGCCAAATACTTGCATCATCATTAACACTAGCACAAATTTGGTTTACTGACTTACACTACTGGAATCAGCTTCTTTGCCGTCCGCCATGGCGGACGGCAAAGGCATGGATCACGGACGGCAAACATCTTTGCCGTCCGCCAGCAGACGGCAAACTTTCCTGCTGAACACGTGCCAGCAAAGGCCTTCTTTGCCGTCCGCTTCCTGGAAACGGACGGCAAAGGATTGTGCCGTCCGCCATCCGAGGCCAGCAGACGGCAAAGACAACGGACGGCAGTGCGGTGGCGTGAGAGCCGTTAGGGGGTTAACAGCGCTCTTTGCCGTCTGCCAGCGGACGGCAAAGAGTCAAAGCTCTTTGCCGTCCGCTGACAGACGTCAAATAGCTCAGCTAGGCAGTACTGGGAAGCTGCCACGAGGCCAGCTATGCCGTCCGCTGGCAGACGGCAAAGTGATTTGAATCTTTGCCGTCCGCTGGCAGACGGCAAAGTGACCAAATAGGCAGCCAGTGTTCCCAGGTTTCACAGGTAGCTGCCACGTGTCCTCTTTGCCGTCTGCTAGCGGACGGCAAAGCTCTTTGCCGTCCGCTTTGCCGTCCTCTAGCAGACGGCAAAGAGGCTATGTATCCCCTGTTTTTATTTGAATCCATTTAATTTGACAGGGTTTCAAACACAGATATACATATATATATATTTTTCACAGGCACACACAGATATACATATATGATGTATCCAACACACAGATATACATATACATATCTATCTCCATCCATGACAACATACATATATACATAAGAAACATAGTTCCATCCATATATACATATTACATATCACAATGTTCATCCAACACATTGTTCCATGCATCCATATAACAAGTTCCACATTTTTCATCGATACAAACAAAAAAAAGATAAGGGAAACAAGCACTCCATGCATCCATGCAAGCTTCCATATAGTGAATTAAATCTGCAAAATGGAAACAAGAAAGTTAGAAGAAGAAGATTAGAATCAGAAGAAGAAGAAGAAAATGAAGAAGAAGAAGAAGAAGTAAGCATACTTTGGTAAAATGGAGCTAACCTAGCTAATTGTGCCATTTTTGAGTGAACTAAGCATATTAGGCACATTTTTATATAAACTTAGAGCTAACTTCATTTTGGAGAAGAAGAAGAAAACTAGAAGAAGAAGAAGAAGAAGAAGAAGAAGAAGAAGAAGAAGAAGAAGAAGAAGAAGAAGAAGAAGAAGAAGAAAGACTAGAAGAAGAAGAACAACAACAACAACAAGAAGAAGTTCTTTCTTCTTCTTCTCTCTTCTTCTTTTCTTCTTCTTCTTTCTTCCTATTCCTTCTTTTCTTCCTCTTCCGGATTTCTTCATCTTATTATGTCATTTGTGGACTAAAAAGGATAAATTATGTCATAAATGGACTAAATAGGCTAAATAAGAAGAAAAATGCCATTTTTGATTAGCTCTAGATAATATGCCATTTTTGACCTAACTAAGCATATTATGAGATATAACTTAGAGCTTACTTCATTTTGGAAGAAAGAAGAGAAGAAGAGAGAGAAAGAAGAGAAGAAGAAAAAGAAGAAGAAGAAGAAAAGACAGAAGAAGAAGAAGAAGAAGAAGAAGAAGAAGAAGAAGAAGAAAAAAGAAGAAGAAGAAGACTAAGAAGAAGAAGAAGAAGAAGAAGAAGTCTTTTCTTTCTCCTCTTCTTGATTTTCTTCATCTTATTATGTCATTGTGGACTAAATAGGCTAAATTATGTCATAAATGGACTAAAAGCTAAATAAGAAGGAAAAGAAAAGAAAAGAAGAAGAAGAAGAAGAAGAGAAGAAGAAGAGGAGAAGAGAAGAAGAAGAAGAGAAGAGAAGAAGAAAAAGAAGAAAGAAAAGAAAAGGGAAGGTGAGAAAGAAAGGGGAGAAAAGAGAAGAAAAGAAAAATGCCATTTTTGGGAGCTACCTAGTAATCTATGCCATTTTTGACCCTAACTAAGCATATTTATGCCATCCATTTTCTGATATTAACTTAGAGTAACTTCATTTTGGAGAGAGAAGTACACGATAAAAGAAAGAAAAAGTAGAAGCAAGAAGACATGAAGTAGGAAAACACCCGATAAGTATCTCTGCCCCCCTCCACTGATCCCCACAGCCAGTTAAGAAGCCCACACCATCGTCCTAAAGACTCCCCATAATAGCAACTCGCCAAAAAACAGATCCCGTCTATAATCCTACAGACCAGCCCCCATCACACCGTAAGAACGCAGACCAACAGCGTAACCCACCCCGCCCCCTCAGCCACAACAGTTAACCAGACTAAAACGAGAATGAAAAGACCAATTGAAAGACTCTGACGCCAAAAAATGAGATATTGAATTAGGAAGAACACCATCACCAGCAAAACCTGAAAGATAGAAGCAAGAAGGAAGAGAAGAAGAAGAAGAAGAAGAAGAAGAAGAAGAAGAAGAAGAAGAAGAAGAAGAAGAAGAAGAAGAAGAAGACTAGAAGAAGAAGAAGATCTTCTTCTTCTTCTTCTAGTCTTCTTCTTCTTCTTCTTCTTCTTCTTCTTTTCTTCCTATTCCTTCTTTCCTTCCTCTTCCTTGATTTTCTTCATCTTATTATGTAATTTGTGGACTAAATAGGCTAAATTATGTCATAAATGGACTAAACACGCTAATTAAGAAGAAAAATACCGTTATCACGGAGATGTAGGAATGGTCGGGGCTGCGCCAGTGCCAGACAAAGGTGAAGGACCGGTCGGGGTTCCGGCATTGGCAGAAGGAGTGGTCGATGCTTGTCGGGAGCCATGCTGCACAAAAGATCATTTCCCATAATGTCTCGTTAGCAAGTTCGCAAACTGAAATGTGAATAGTAGTAAGCAACGACCATTCAAATCTAACTCACCGTGGTCGCCGGAGCAATCTGGGGCATCGGCGGAGGGGCCTGACCGTTTTTCTCGCACAAGCTCTGCACATTTGGTTGTCACGAGTCAGTCATATTAGATAGTAATGCGAACATTACGTGCATGATTGGGCTAATATGCACGAGAAACGTACCACGACGAGCTCGTATAGGGCCCGGTTAGCGCTGTCGTTCCGGTTCCTCTCCTCCTCCAACAGCTTAGCTGTCTTCTCCTCCATCTCCCTCTCCCTCTCCGCCGCCTCCCTTTGTGCCTTCCTTTTTGCCTCCTCCAGAAGCTCCTTCGTCTTCAATCTCTCTTTCTCAACAATAGCCTGCAACACACCACTCCTCGTTAGCATTGTAATCATCGACGGACGCACACACAATGTAATGGAGGAAAGGTGAGAGAGTCCGTATAACTAACCGCCATGGCGATCTCCGCGGGCCATGCACGAGGCGTTATCTCAGGATCAGAGCTACTCAGGCGCTTCTTGATCTGCGGGAGAGTCTTAGGACAACGTATCAGTCCATCACCAATGGCTAGAGAGCCATGGGACCTCCCGCCACCAGATATCATCACCAGCTCTGTATCAAAAGGATCTTGGCTCGGGTTAAAGTCCTCCCCTTTCCTCGCCTTCCCCTCGTGTCTGTACTTCACAAGCTTGTGGTGGGAGGTCTTGTTGGTGAAGTTCTCTAGATCATCTAGGTCAGACTCCGTGAATGGCTTGGCCTTCTTGTACGGGGCCATATGGGCCATGCCATAGAGGTCGAACAGACCTGGCACAGGCTTCTTGTGGTGGTGCGCCTGAGAGAGAGGAACAAAATATTAGTTAAGGGCTCAAGCTAGCATGAAGAATGATATTGCTATGTAAATAGGTCATTTTGGAGCTAAGAAAGGTTATTATGTCATTTTCTAGGAAAATAAGCTAAGTTTAGGTCATTTTCGAGGTAACCAAGATTATTATGCCATTTTTGACCAAAGTATGCTAATTATGTCATTATTGAGCTATCCAAGGTTATTATGTCATTTTAGAGCTAACTATAGCATATTTAGGCATTCTATAAAGCTATCTAAGGTTATTATGTCATTTTAGAGCTAATTATGTCATGAATGAACTAGCTAAGATTAGTTTAGGTCGTTATTGAGCTATCGAAGGTAGTTATGCCATTTTTTAACTGACTAAAGCATATTAAGTCATTTTATAGAGCTATCTAAGGTTATTATGTCATTTTAGAGCTAAATATGTCATAAATGAACTATCTAGCATGAAGAATGAATTGCATGAATCATGTAGCAAACCACATACCCAGTTATCCCCGTACTCAAACAGGTTGGAGCTCCCTTGATGGTGTGGCACACCTTCCATTTGGTCGCGCTTATCCTTGGCCCTTTGGTGTTCGACTTTCCATTGGGCAGAGCACCACGCATCCACCAACGCCTCCCAACAGTCCATCTTATCCACATACCATCTCGGGGGCACCTAAGTGAGTCAAGAGAAATTTCAGCGCTACGCCTACGAATCAAATCAAGAAAACTAAGTTCAAGGCCTTAAGAATAGGTAATTACCTGCATGTACTTCTCCTTACTCAGAAACTTGCCGCGACACTTCTGCTTGCCCCTCCTAATACCCTTCGAGGCGTAGTAGTCTCGAACGGCCTGCACCCGAGCCTCGTGCCTTAAGTTCTGAAGTAGGCGCTTGCACTCGTTTTTGACAACCATACACGCGGTCTCCTGCTCTCCCTCTGAAACCCTGTAGAAGGTCTGCAATCAAACAAGACAACACTGATTAGTACAATCACTAGGTACTGTTGATTTTTAATTCCGTAAAGGAGAAATTACCCAAAACCGACGGAACACAATGTCGGCCACCGTCTCGCACAAGACACCGTCGACCCTCTCCTCCGGCGGGGCCGGGGCAACCGAGTACAGCTCCCAGGTCAGTGCTAGCTGTGGAACCTGACCCTCACCGGGCAACGTGACCCACCCAGGGAAGTGCTGCCGGCAAAGCACACCAAGGACCTGGTTGGGCCTACGGGAACCACGGGGGCGTACCCAGCCCCTGCAGTATGACAAGGCCAACGCATTAGATATTAATTTGAAGGAACATGAAGGCAAAAGGTTAAAAAATAGTAAATGCACTTACTTCAACCCTTTAGGCGCAATCAACCACCTCTGGTCGGGGGTCGTCGGCACGGGCGGGAGCTTTGTACAGCCACGCTTGTAGACCTTCTTGCCCTTCTCAACCAGCTCGTCGTCGCTGTAGCTATCTTCTGAAAAGGTGTCCTCGCTACCATCCTCCGAGCCACTAGCCTCCGGAGTCTCGTGGGAAGAAGACTCCGGGATCGGAGTCTTCTGGGACGAAGACTCCGGGACCTGGGACGAAGACCCCGTGACTGGAGTCTTCTGGGACGAAGACCCCATGACCGGAGTCTTCTGGGACGAAGACTCTAGGACCGGACTCACGTGGGGCGAAGGGTCGGCGACCCGAGTCTGGTGGGGCGAAGGATCAGCGACCGGAGGCTCATGGACAGGAGTCCGAGGGTCCACGTAGGACGGAGCACTCCTGTGGTCGGGTGAATCAGCTGAGGGTGGCGGCGAGGAAGGCGTAGCAGCCTTCCTACCTCTCCCACTGCCACGTCCACCTCTACCAGCCTTCTTCGTCCTCCCCCGACCTCTCTCAGTCGTAGAAGAAGCGCCCGCCGCAGCTGTCTGCATACCATCCTGCACCGCTCTCCGGAGGGGCTGCGCTGCAATAATGCAACCACCCCTCCCAGTAGCGCTCGCAGGAGGCTCGGGGCGCTCTGGACCCTTGCCCACCATCCTGTCAACACCTGCAATGACAAAAAGTAAACAAAATTAGTACAACATAAAAAAATTGGATACCTGACCATGAACTAATATATGTATATAATTTAAGTGTATCATCATGAACATAATAAAAATCACCCCGATCAACACAATATATATGGGGTCGGGGTGTGTGTGTCAGGGTGTCGGGGTGTCGGGGTCGGGTGTCTGTCGGGGTCGGGGTGTCAGGGTGTCAGGTCGGGTTGGGGGTGTGGGTGTCGGGGTGTGGTGTCAGGGTGTCGGGGTTCGGGGGTAAGGTGGTGTGGTGTCGGGTGTCGGTGGTCGGGGTGTCAGGTGTCGGTTTGTCGGGTGGTCGGGGTCGGGGTCGGGGTGTGGTTGTCAGGGTGTCGGGGTGTCGGGGTCGGGGTGTCGTTCGTGGGTCGGGTGTCAGGGTGTCGGGGTCGGGGTCGGGTGGTCGGGGTCGGGTCGGGGTCGGTGTCGGGGGTCTTCTCCTCCTCCCCCTCTCCTCCTTCCTCCTCCTCTTCTTCTTCTTCTTCTTCTTCTTCTTCTTCTTCTCCTTTTTCCTCTTCTTCTTCTTTTCTTCTTTCTTCTTCTCCCTCCTCCTGTTCCTCCCTCCTCCTTCTACTTCTTCTTCTAAACTAAAACTAAAACTAATCTAAAATAAACTAAACTAAAATAAACTAAAACTAAAACTAATCTAAAATAAACTAAGACTAAAACTAATCTAAAATAAACTAAACTAAAACTAAAACTAAACTAAAACTATAACTAAAACAGAAACTAAACTAAAAGAAACAAAAAGAAACTAATTAACCAAAAAAAAGGGGAGGAGCTCACCTGGTGGAGGGGGCGGCCGGACAGCTGCGGCGGCCGCTGGAGGAGGCGGCGACCCGGTGGAGGGGGAGGCCGGACGGCCGCGGCGGGACGGGGCGGGGACGGCGACGGGGCAGGGACGGCCGCGGCGCGGCTGCCCGACGTGGAAGAGGCGACGGGGCCGCGGTGGAGGTCGGGGAGGGGTGCGGGGCGGCGGGGCGGCCGGCTACGCCAGACGGGGTTGGCGGCGGCCGGCTACGCCAGACGGGGTTGGCGGCGGCGGCGCGGGTCGGTGTAGGTGGGGGATGGCGACGGAGGGGAGGGGCGGGGGGTCCGCCGGGCCCTCGCCTACCTCGCGCTCGCGCTCGCCGTCGTCGGCCACATCATGTACGCGCGCGCCAGCCTCCATCTCCACGCCGCCGACCCAGGATACCTCCTCGGCGGCATCATGTACACGGTGGGTACGGTCGTCTTCTTGGCGGTGGACCTCCTCTGCTTCCTGGCCCTCCTCCTGGGACGTGAGGACTAATGCGTAGGGCAAACCAGTTCGGAGGCAGCCGATCGGTTCAGCTAGCTGCAGGGGATCATGTCCATGGATCGGCTAGCTCATGAGGTAATGATGAGTAGTTCTAGGCTTCTAGCTAAGAAATAATGTTCAACAGAGTATATGCAGGATGTTACGGCCCAGGTTCCTCCCACGCCAGCCACGCCAGCTGCTGCAACATCGACCGCTGGGCCGGAGCGGCCCCAGCGTCTTCGGAGGCCCAACACGCGCCTGCCGGCCCACACTTGGGACACCAGCGGGTTGGTTAAGTAAGGGTAGGGTTCCTCCTGCGAGGGGATTATGTTGGAACCTGTAACCGGCGGCGGCTCTCTTCCCTGAACCCCATTTCTCTGCTTCCTGGATCCCCAAATCCTGCTACCAGAACCTTGAAATGCTATCTGCTACCTAAACCTTCGATCGAGAGCGTAACAAGTGGTATCAGAGCTGGGCCCCACGCCACCCTATGGGGGGCTTCCCTAGGGGGTGGGGTGTCAGGAACCTGACCTTGGGCAATGCCAGTGACTTTAGTCCCACCTCGGATATGGGAGGAGGCTAGGACCTCCTTATAAGGGAGAGTGCCATACTCCCTTCAGGCCGGTCTTTTGGGATGTAGTGGGCTCTCCGCTTGTAGTGGAGTGTCCGATGCGCACCGGAAACATCCGAACATATGTCGATGGACCGGGAGCTGGGCCTGGGTTGCTAACACAGGATGCTACGACTGATCGAGTGTGTGTGAGTCTAGTAGTGTACTGTTTAACTGGATCGATCGACTGTGTAATTAGCGTAACGTGGGCTGTATAATTAGCCTGGATTGTGGTTATGATCGTGAGATCGGTATAATCAATTATTGTTGGTGAAACTGTTTGCAGTACACATATATATGCATCCACTCACTCGTGTTATTTCTGGTGTTGAGTGAGCCGTTGTTTTTCATTGGTTCAGCTGTCCGGTTGGACCGGATTTTTGGGTGAATTGTTGTGTGCGGAGTGTCCCTCTCGACCGGCTGCTCATCCCTTCGTTGAGATCGTGTTGACGTTGTGGCTCGGTTTGGTCCACCTGGACTGAACATAGACTGATACTGCTTTCAGGGTTTAGATAGGTTCGGTACTGCGTAGCGTATACGTTGGTGGATGGGCATCGTTATTGTTAGAATGGAGAGAGAGGATTGGCGGAATTGTTGTTTCATTGCTTGAGCCTCGTGGGTATACATATAGAAATATATGGGCTTCTTACCCTTCAAATCTTGTACTCAATATATACTTGTCCTCGAGACTCAATAATACATCCATCAACTATTACACCCATTTCTCTAATCCCTTCTAATATGGTATCAGCCTAACCGATCCAAACACTAGCAGCCGCCGCCGCTTCCGCGTCGCCCCCGGGGCGGTCGGCCTCCATGACCGCCGCCTGAGGCTGCGCCGCCCTTACCTAGGGTTCGTCCGCCGATCGTGTTGACCGGCTGCCCTAGAGAGTCTTTTATTCGAGCCCTTGCTCTTCGTTTTCTCTCTTCCGTCGGTCACATTAATCGGCGTCTTTTTTTTTATTTTCCGATTTAAGATCGGTTTGCATCGTCCACCGTCATTTATCATCTATGCCACGCCTCTACTTCGACAACGGGTCAGATCAGGATCAGTTGCTGCACGACACCCGGCTTTGACCATGCAACGGCGTCACGCGTGCTGATGCGGCGGCCCCCGGCGCTGTCCTGCTCGTCCCGCGCGCGGGCGTGGTGGACTGCCGCGTGGTGTGGTCGTCTGCTCGTGTGCCAGAGGGCTGCCGATCCACACCGCTCCGTGTGCAAGTCTTCTACTTGTGCATCATGTGCAGATGTGCTTGCGTGCGGATGTGCATGCATCGCACCACGCCGATTCCCTTCCGGCCGTCCTGAGCGACTTCATCGCCCTGCGAGCAATCGACTTGATCACTTGAAAGCACGCACTCTATTCCGTCTTCGTCGTGCGTTCGGTCTCATCAACCGCACGTGCGCGTATCGTCATCGAGTACAGCGCCACTCCACCGATCGAGTAACGGACTGCCGCTGCGTCGTTCCGTCGGGTCGCAACATCGCCGTCCCATGGTTCTCCTCGCGGCTGCATCGCTCGCGTGCCGCCTCTGCGTCGCCTCTTCGGACCGTAGTGCCGCGATACACGGTTCCCGCCACCGTCCCGAGGCCGTTCCCGCGGCTGTACCGACCCACGCTTCGCCGCTGCATCGCCCCTTCGGGCTGTAGCGCCACGGCCCGCGGTCCCCGCAACTGCCGCGAGCTCTTCCGCCGTCGCCCCGGCCTGCCCGCCACCGCCGCGTCGCCCCTTCGGGCCGTAGCGCCGCGGCCAGCGGTCCACCGCCGTCCCCGCTTGTCGACCTCTCGTGGTATGCGCCGCGCCGCCTCCCTTGGCGCGGGAACGACATCGTCCGCGGCCGTCTTCGTCACGCTGTTGGGCTCCTCGCCCACTTCGAGCATCGCCGCCGCGCTCCTAACCTAGCCGCCGCCGCCGCCGCTCTTCTTCGGCCGCCGCCGTCGCTACCCTCGTAGCCGACGCCGCCGCCCGTCCACCTCCTTCGTCTTCGTCCAGCACCAGCACGTCGCCAGCGTCGCCGTCATCTACCCCGACCGCTTCGTTTACTCCGACAACCGCGGGCGACATCGGCCCCGCGCCGATTGGTGCTGCAACCGTCGTCGAGTCCTTCTCTTCTGGCCTCTTCGACTTCTCCGACATGGCGTACAGCTCGTGCAGGTCCAAGTCTACGCATGATCGGTGCTGGCAACACCGATGCGTGCCTTTGTCCACGACGTGTCCCCGGACCTGGCAAGCCTGGTGCGGCGCTTCGTCAACTTCGTCTTCATCCGTCTACGCATGCCCGGTGCTGGCAACACCGATGCGTGCCTTCGTCCACGATGTGTCCCCGGGCTTGGCAAACCCGCCGCGACGCGTCGTTAACACCGTCTTCTTCCGGCGCACCACTACCTCGGCACCACTGCGCCCATGACTAACTCGGCGCCTCCTTGCGCCCGCGGCTCCACGGCGACTCACTCGACACCGGCTACCCCGACTCGACATCGACCACGGCGTTCTTCGCACGGCTACCTCGACCACGGCTACACCACCCTACGCTCTCGGCTACCTCGACATCGACACAAAGGGCTATCATCCGCTTGAGCAACTCGTCGGCTTCCTCTACAGTCAACGCGTCCGCGACGCGACACCGTCCACGACGCTCCCGCTACGACTGCGGGGGGATGTCAGCCCATCGGCTGTTATTCTCTCCAATCTGACCGTCCGCGACGCTCCTGTTGTCTGCGACGCTACCGCTACGACCGCGGGGGATGTTAGAGATATATTTGGATTACTTGTATTTGGTAGTATAGGATTTGTAATCCTTCTCCTACCTTATCTTCAGAAGAGGCTTCTTACCCTTCAAGTCTTGTACTCAATATATACTCGTCATCGAGGCTCAATAATACATCCATCAACTATTCCACCCATCCCTCTAATCCCTTCTAACAGGCATGGCTGGCTGGCTAATTCGTACAATAGTAGTACGTGCAGCGCTGATCGATCATGCATGGGTTCATGGGTAGGGTGCGCGCACGGGACCAGCTGACGCCCCGCCGTGTCTTGCTAGCGTGATATCGAAGTTGCATCCGCGCGCCCAAAAGCAACCTGCGTGCCAAGAAGCATTCACGTGTTGTGGTGAGGCAGACCGAAGATCGACGAAATTCAGGGCCGGGAGAGCATGTCTGCGTGCACTTGCGGCTCCACTGGGTCCTAACAAACACCGGTGTAGCTCAGTCTCTCGTGCACATCGCCGCACCTCTGCTGGGAGCGTGTTGCTCGTTAGCATATCAGGCATGGCTGTCCTCGTGCCGGAGGCTCTCTCTCCGTTCAGTGCCTGCTGGAGATCTTTGTTGAGTGCGAAGTAGGTACCGTGCATCCGCAACAGGTGCGCTGGCTGTGTCGGGCGTTGTGGCGCTCCACCTGTAGAATCGTCCCGTTTGCAAGAGCCTTGACGGGCCATGTCACAAGCATGATTTGTCTCCTATACATGTATTCCTATATATGTATTTCATGGAACCAAAGGTTTGGATCCTTCCCTTCCCCTCTCCTCGTGACCGCGTCGCCCCCGCAGGCGACCGGCCGCCCGGTGACCGCCCCCTCCACCAGCCTCCCCTTCTCCCTTTCCTCCCTGCCGCCGTCGCTAGCGCCCGCGGCCGTCCTGGCCCTGGGGACGCTGGTGGCGGCGGCCCCCTGACCTTCCCCTCCCGATGGCTCTCCGGCATGGGGCGGAGCTGCACCGGGGGGGGGGGGGGGTGCTCCTAGGCGGCGACGGACCGGGTGGCGGCGGGGTTCTCCAGCGCGGCGTGGGCGGGTGGCTGGACTGCGGCGTCGTCGTTGGCGGCGGGGTGGCGCAACGGCGAGACCTGGTGGTGACGCTCGGCCCAGATTTGGGCCCTACGGGCCCCATCTAGGCCTGGGCGGGCCGGCGGCGGGGCGGGGTCTGCGGCAAGACTTCTGGGAGGCGGGGGAGCGGCGTTGAGCAGCTAGGTGCTGGCGGGCCGACGCCAGCCTACTGCAGGGTGGCCGGCGGGGCTTAGCGGGCCTGTTTCGGGCCTGGTCGGGCCAGGGGTGGCCTGGTACGCCCCGCTGCCGTGTCTGGATGGCGACCACGACGGTTCCGGAGGCGCGGGCCTCTCGCACGACGGCGGTGGAGGTGGTTCCCTCCTGCTCGGTCTTGGTGCTGCTGCTCCCGTCGCTTGGCACTTCTCTTCGGCCTTCTTCGCCTCGTGTTGGTGCTCGCAGTGAGACAGCGTGGGTGGCAGCACAACCGCGATGGCGCATGGTGTTGGGCGGTGGTTTGGCTGGTTTGCTCCGGTTGGGCGGTGGGATTGGGAGTGCGGGAGAAATCCTTGCCGGTTCGTCCGGCTCCGATGCGGTGACACCGACGGGTGCCACCATTCCTTTTTCGAGGGTGTCGGTTGTAACACCCCATGTCATAAGCCACAGTAACCTCCCACTGTTAATGCCAAGTCACCCTGTTTAACAGTGCCTAGTCATCATTTGCATCCTGTTGCATTTCAAACTCCTAATTCAAACTTGAATTAAATTTAAAGTGAAAAATAAAAGTTGTTCAAATCAGAAACTAAAATGTTCATTAAATAGAAAATAATCTAGAGGCAATTATAAAATTGTAATCAATGTTAATTGAATTAGTCAAGTGACTCTAACATTAGGAAACAGTACCTAAACAGCACCCATTCAATCCCATTTCATTTTTGAAAAAAATCCAAATGAGTTACAAAAGTTTCCAAACTTTTTATGGCAGTGTCTAAAATCACTAGGGATTTATTGGGACCATTCCCATATTTTTCCTAAGTGCATATGATGCCCAAATAAATCTCTTTCTCTCTCTGCTACTAAATAAAAAGGAAAAAAAATAGGATTAAAGAAACGGAACAGAGGCTTACCTGGCCTCTGGGCCGAAGCCACAGTGCACCCAGCCAGCAAACAGGCCCAGCCCACCGCGGTCATCCCCTTCCTCCCACGTTGTCGCGCCCGCACGCCGACACGCCATCGCCCGCCTCGCTGTCGTTCATCCGGCGACTCCGCGGCGCCCATAAGAGTACCCCGGCCGCCTCTCTTCCCCCTGGACGTACCCTAGCCCCCCCCCCCCCCCACTTCTCCCTGTTTTCCTTCCCTCTCTCGATCCGGCTCCTCCCGAGCGCAGCCGCCGCTGTCGCCGCGTCGAACTCGCGGCCAACGGCGCCCTCGAGCCTCTCCGACGAGTCCAGACGATCCGCCGACGCCTACCTCTTCCTCCTCGACCCCGCGAACGAGCCGCAGGCCTCGGCAACGCCCGGAGTCGACCGATCCCCACCTCGGATCACAGGAGCTCGCCGGCGTCGATCCCCTGCACTGCAGCTCCTAATCCACTCGACGGGCCTCCATGTGCCCTCTCGGTGAGCCTCCACGCTGTCCTCCTCTCTCCCATGCCCTTCTTTGCGCCGGTAGTAGCCGTAGTCGCCGCGCCCATAAACCTCGCCGCCGATGAGCTCCTCATCGCGGTCACGCTCGCTGTCGAGCTCAAACAAGCACGGCTTCGTACTCGGCGCCTCCCCGCGAACCCAACGCACTCGCGCGCGCGCTTCCTCGTGCCCCACTTCGTCGATTCCGCCGACAGCAGAACTCCGGCGCCGCCGCGCTGTGTTGGGGAACGTAGTAGTAAATCAAAAAATTTCCTATGTATCACCAAGATCAATCTAGGAGAAACTTGCAACGAGATAGAGGGGGTGCATCTTCATACCCTTGAAGATCGCTAAGCGGAAGCGTTACAAGGAACGCGGATGATGGAGTCGTACTCGCGGCGATTCAAATCGCGGAAGATCTGATCTAGCGCCGAACGGACGGCGCCTCCGCGTTCAACACACGTACAGCCCGGGGACGTCTCCTCCTTCTTGATCCAGCAAGGGAAGAGGAGAAGTTGAGGGAGGGCTCCGGCAGCACGACGGCGTGGTGGTGGAGCTTGTGGTTCTCCGACAGGGCTTTGCCAAGCACTACGGAGGAGGAGGAGGAGTTGGAGGGGGGAAGGGCTGCGCCAGGGGAAGGGTTGCAGCTCCCATGCACCTCCCCCCTATATATAGGGGTGGAGGGGGCTGGTTTCTTGCCCTCCAAGTCCATTGGGGCGTTGGCAAAGGTGGGAGGAAAGAAATCCCATCCTTTCCCTTCCCCACCGATTGTTATCCCCCCTTTTTAGGGATCTTGATCTTATCCCTTCGGGATATGATCTTATTCCTTCTAAGGGGGATCTTGGTGCGCCTTGACCAGGGGTGTGGGGCCTTTCCCCCACTACCCACGTTCATGTGGGTCCCCCCATGCAGGTGGGCCCCACTCCGGAACCTTCTAGAACCTTCTCGGTACAATACCAAAAAATCCCGAACATTTTCCGGTGGCCAAAATAGGACTTCCCATATATAAATCTTTACCTCCGGACCATTCCGGAACTCCTCGTGACGTCCGGGATCTCATCCGAGACTCCGAACAACTTTCGGTAACCACATACAATTTCCCATAACAACTCTAGCGTCACGGAACCTTAAGTGTGTAGACCCTACGGGTTCGGGAACCATGCAGACATGACCGAGACACCTCTCCGGCCAATAACCAATAGCGGGATCTGGATACCCATATTGGCTCCCACATGTTCCACGATGATCTCATCGGATGAACCACGATGTCGGGGATTCAATCAATCCCGTATACATTTCCCTTTGTCCATCGGTATATTACTTGCCCGAGACTCGATCGTCGGTATCCCTATACCTTGTTCAATCTCGTTACCGGCAAGTCTCTTTACTTGTTCCGTAACGCATGATCCTGTGGCTAACTCCTTAGTCACATTGAGCTCGTTATGATGATGCATTACCGAGTGGGCCCAGAGATACCTCTCTGTCATACGGAGTGACAAATCCCAGTCTCGATTTGTGCCAACCCAACAGACACTTTCGGAGATACCTGTAGTGCACCTTTATGGTCACCCAGTTACGTTGTGACGTTTGATACACCCAAAGCATTCCTACGGTATCCGGGAGTTGCACAATCTCATGGTCTTAGGAAATGATACTTGACATTAGAAAAGCTCTAGCAAACGAACTACATGATCTTGTGCTATGCTTAGGATTGGGTCTTGTCCATCACATCATTCTCCTAATGATGTGATCCCGTTGTAACACCCCCTGTATTAAGCTACAGTGATCACCCTTTTGATGAGGCCATGTCATCATGATTAATAGTGCATAATCATCATTAGCATCATATTGCATTTCAACTCCTAAGCCAAATTCAAATTTAAATGAAAGTGGAATATAAAAGTTGTCCAACATAGAAACTAAAATGTCAGATAAGTAACAAATATTCCAGAGGCTATTCTAAAATTGAAACCAACATCATTGAAATTGGATAAGTGACTCGAACAACCTCAAACAGTGGATAAAGATAATATTTAGTAACCATTTATTAAATCTGAAATAAATATGGAATTATGTTTTGTCCAAACTAATTTTAGGTGTTAAGGAATAATGCACTGGTATTTATGAAATAGGTCACACTTTTTACAAAAACCATTTGGGGCCTAAACATTTAACAGTGGAGAAAAGAGAATAAAGAAAAGGAAAAAAGAAACAGAAAAGGAAAAAAAGAGCAACACCCCCCCCCCCCGGCCCAACTGGGCCGAAGCCCAGCCGGCCGGCCCATCTGCGTCCCCCTGGCCTAAAGGCCCCCGGCCGAACCCTAGCCGATCCCCCCCCCCTCGCTTTCTCCTCCCCCCCCCCATCTGGATCGGGATCCCCCGACCCCCCCCCCCGCCCCGTCCCCGCCCACGTCCCCGACCACCGACCCCCCGTCCGTCCTTCCTCTTCCCACCAGCCGCCTGGCGCTCGGTCGCCCCCTCCCTCGGCTGGATCTGGATCGGGGGATCCCCCGATCCCGTCCGCCCTGTCCCGTCGCCGTTGACGCCGCCGCCCGGAGCCCGCTCTCCCTCCCGCCTGCTCCCTCGACCCGCTCGCCCGAGCTCCGACCGCCGCCCCCCCCCCCCGTCTCCTCTCGCCGCCGACCGCCGCAGCCCGCTTCGTCCCGCCGGCCTGCTCCCCAACGCCGTCGTCCCCGCGACCACCCCGACCCCCGCCCTCTGCCCGTCCCTACGGATCACGGTGCCTCGGGCCTCTTCCCTCCCCCCTCTCTGCTCCCCCGCACCTCGCCGCGCACGCATCCGCGCCGGCCACTGCCGCGACCACCCCGTGCCTCCCCGTCCTCGCGCCCGCGCGCCTGACGCCGTGCTCCCCGCGCCCGTCCCGCGGTCGCCTCGACCCGCTCCGGCCCCCGCTTCGCCTCCGCGCGACCGCCGCCCGCTGCCGCTCCAGCCACCGCGCTGCCGCCCGCGGCCGCTCCAGCCACCGCGCCGCCGCCCCGCCTCCGGCCCCGCGTGCGCTCGCCTGCGCCCACGCTTCGCCGCGCCCCCGACCGCCCGCGCCCGCCCGTGCGTCCCCTTTGGGCACCGGACATGTCCGGTCCCAAAAGGGGCACGCCCCGGACGTGTCCGCCCCTGGTCCACTGACCAGTGGGGCCCATGACCCAAATAAAAATAAGAAATAAAAATAAATAATTAAAATAAATAAATAATTAATTAGTTAATTAATCCTGATTAGGTTAATCTAATTAACTAATTAGTGTTAATTAAACAGTAATTAGTAATTAACTTAATTAACCGCTGACATCAGCATGAGGTCATGCTGATGTCATCATCAATCACTGTTTCGGATAATGTTGAATTAAATAATTAATTAAATTTCAGAAATTAATAAAAACTTTAGAAAATCATATTAAATAAACCGTAACTCGGATGAAAATACTTTATACATGAAACTTGCTCAGAACGACGATACGAACCCGAATACATCCTCCGTATTCCCGTCAGATGCCCGCAGCTATAAGAACGTTGAACAATTAGACCGATTTCGATAAATGAATAGTGTCCAACCCTAATTAAATAAATCCGAATAAATTCCTAAATTAACTAAATCGCTTAGTTAGGCTGTATATCACCCTGGCCCTGCGTTTAGACATGTCATGCATCCCTGTTGCATTATTGCCGTGTGTTTACTGTTTCTTCCCCCTCTTCTCTTCGGTAGACTACGAGACCGACGCAGCTGCTGGTGCCCCGACCGACTACGTTGTTGACGACCCCTACTTGCCAGAGCAACCAGGCAAGCCCCCCCCTTGATCACCAGATATCGCCTATTCTTCTCTATACTGCTTGCATTAGAGTAGTGTAGCCTGTTACTGCTTTCGGTTAATCCCATTCTGCTGCATAGCCTGTCATTGTTGCTACTGTTGTTGATACCTTACCTGCAATCCTAAATGCCTAGTGTAGGATGCTAGTTTGTCATCAGTGGCCCTACATTCTCGTCTGTCTGCTATGCTACATTATTGGGCCGTGCTCGCCACGGGTGGCGATTGCGGATATGTATACTGCTTATTACATGTGACATCAGAGGGATACTAAAGTCGGGTCGGCTCGTGGAGCACCCGCAGGTGATTCACGAATGGGGGCTGAAAGGATTGGCCTCCTCGACGGCCCTCTAAGTGACTCTTTGTTGTGGAGCGGCAGGGCAGGTTGTGACCACCTAGGAGAGAGGTGGGCCTGGCCCTGGTCGTCGTCCGCGGTGATCTCATAATAACACGTTTAACGAGATTGGATATTTGATCTGAGTCTGGCCACTGGCCTATACGCACTAACCAACTACGCGGGAGTAGTTATGGGTATCCCGGCGTCGTGGTATCAGCTGAAGCCTTTTTGACGTCAGCAACTGAGCGGAGCGCGCCGTGTTGGACCGCGATAACGTAACCGCCGTGATCGTGTGGGTTGCTAGGTCTGCTCGCGGCCGCGTACGCAACGTGCAGGAGCGCACTGGGCGATGGGCCCAGACCCCAGAGTGCCTAGGATTAGTCCGGCGTGCTGACCTCTCTGTTGAGCCTAGGTGGGGCTGCGACGTGTGGATCTTCCGAGGCCGGGCATGACCCAGGAAAGTGTGTCCGGCCAAAGGGGATCGAGCGTGTTGGGGAATATGTGGTGCACCCCTGCAGGGAAGTTTATCTATTCGAATAGCCGTGTCCCTCGGTAAAAGGACGACCCGGAGTTGTATTCCGACCTCATGACAACTAGAAATGGATACTTAATAAAACACACCCTTACAAGTGACAGATATAACCCGGTGGTCGCTCTCTCGCATGGTGGCGACGAGAGGATTGACGGGTAGGATTATGCTATACGTTGTTGCTTGGTTAACTTCCAACTACTCTCTTCTATTGCTTCAAGATGGAGGCTGCCAGAAGCGTAGTCTTCGACAGGACTAGCTATCCCCCTCTTATTCTGGCATTCTGCAGTTCAGTCCACCGATATTGCCACTTTACACATATACCATGCATATGTAGTATAGATCCTTGCTTGCGAGTACTTTGGATGAGTACTCACGGTTGCTTTCCCCCTTTCCCTTCTTGCTGGTTGTCGCAACCAGATGTTGGAGCCCAGGAGCCAGACGCCGCCTACGACGACTACTACCACCAGGACGGAGCCTACTACTACGTCCAGGACGCCGACGACCAGGAGTAGTTAGGAGGATCCCAGGCAGGAGGCCCTGCGCCTGTTCGATCTGTTGTATCCCTGTTTGTGCTAGCCATCTTATGGCACCTTGTTTAACCTATGTCTGTACTCAGATATTGTTGCTTCCGCTGACTCGTCTATGATCGAGCATTTGTATTCGAGCCCTCGTGGCCCCTGGCTTGTATTATGATGCTTGTATGACTTATTTATGTTTTAGAGTTGTGTTGTGATATCTTCCCGTGAGTCCCTGATCTTGATCGTACACGTTTGCGTGCATGATTAGTGTACGATTGAGCGGGGGCGCCACAAGTTGGTATCAGAGCCGACTGCCTGTAGGAATCCCCCTTTCCAATTCCTTGGCCGAAGTTGAGTCTAGACAAAGGAAACCGTTTTACTAACTTGGCTGTGTGGCTTACGAGCCCACATTGCCAACTGGGTGGTATTAGGATCTTTTATTCCTTGTCTATACTCTGGGACTCTGATCTCTCTTCTACTCGGGTTAAATGAAGTTTACTAACGCCGACACTTAGGATCTCGTAAATTCTGTCTACCCGGAGAGCTGGATATCTGTGCGATTTCCCTGTCGTTGATCTGATTAGTCTGATAATCATTTTCCTTTCCATTGTTTTGTTTAACCTTTCTCTCCGAGTTGTGTTAAACCTCTTATTGTCGTTTGACAAACCTGAATTTCCTCTATTTTCAGATGGACCGTTTGTTTCCACCGCGTCCTACGACACAGCTTGTGCTTCGCACTTGGGCTCGTAATACCCCTGGGTTTCCAGCTGTCCTGATCGCTCTCATGACCAGACTTGGCTACCGTTGGTACCCTGAGTACTTGGTTTATGAGGTTTACCGCGAGTTCAACCAGGAACAGTACTATGCTGAAGTTCGGATTTATGATCAGCAGAACAACTCAGACACCGAGCTACACCTTTTTCAAGGATTAGGCGGTGTCCTAATGCAAGACCGCAGAGTAATTGCTTATGCTTCGCGTCAATTGCGTCCGCACGAAGAGAATTACCCAGTACATGACCTCGAGCTTGCTGCCGTCATCCATGCACTAAAACAGTGGCGACATTACCTTCTCGGTAATCGTTGCGAGATCTACACCGATCATCAAAGTCTGAAGTATCTGTTCACTCAGCCAGACCTGAACCTCCGTCAACAGAGATGGATGGAGACCGTAGCGGATTTTAACTTGGGTATTTCTTATACCCCTGGCAAGGCTAATGTAATGGCCGATGCCTTGAGCCGCAAGTCTTATTGCAGTCACCTCCAGTTTCACGAAGTTCAACCTTCGCTTATTGAAGAATTCAGAAAGCTGAATCTCCACATTGTTCCTCCTGGAGCACTCGCTCCCCCTCCTGAAGGTTCCTACAAAATGAACCTCCACGTTGTTTCCCAGGGTTCTCTTAATACCTTGGTTGCTAAACCAGATCTCGTGGACAGCATCAAGACGCTGGAGGGTTATGACTCTCAAGCCCACAAGATTAAGCGCTATCTCGCTGAAGGAAGGCCTTCGTTCTTCACTATTGATGATACTGGCACCTTGTTCTTTAAAAGTCGTCTAGTGGTCCCCTCTAAAGGTAACCTGGGTATGACTCAGGAGGTCATGCAAGAAGCTCACGACACTCCGTTGTCTATTCATCCCGGCAGTACCAAGATGTACCAAGACATCCGTCAAAGATTCTGGTGGTCAAACATGAAGCAAGACATTGCTCGCTATGTTGCTGAATGTGATGTTTGCCGTCGCGTCAAAGCAGAACATCAAAGGCCCGCCGGAACTCTGCAACCAATTGCTGTTCCTGAATGGAAATGGGACCA